>VDFB02379711.1:124978900-125098362 GCA_007258455.2 Sequoia sempervirens
TGAAATGGTGATGAACATCTGGTGTTGTTTCGACGCTACTCCTTGCCCATTTCATCGACATGGTGACGAACTTCTAGTGTAATTCGTCAGTGGATACACGAAGTTTTTGTCGATATTCTGACGAAAGTCCAAGTCATTTTATGATGCTGACAACTGACGAATCTGTGCTGTTATTTTGATGTTTAATTCGTTGTCGACCTTTCGACGAAAAAACAGCAATGAAAATATTTTCGTCATTTCGTCGCTTGTCCGACAAAGATTTGTCGAACGACCGATGAACGTCCGTCGGAAAATGGTGTCAAATTCAGTAGTGAACATCTTTGATCCAAAATTACACACAAACTTGAAAGGCCTTTGGGAGGGAGGCCTACAAAGGAAAGCTAGTCGAATAAGAGCTAGAAATCTAGAATCACTTGGAGTACGGATTTGGAATTGTGGTCTACCTCAATGCATGTTAACCTAGATGCACCCATGTCGTGCGTTGATAGATATTTGTGTGGAAAAGTTGGATAAGAATACTTGGGTCATTAGCGGCGATAAAATAAAGATCGACATTAATGCAAAGGCCATCAGAAGAATGTTATGTATCTCCCTGACTGTTCAGTAGAAAACTTCTGACGAAGGGAGATGGAAAGATTCTAAAATTTAAGGAGAAATAAGAAAATGTTTTACAAAACTAAGACAAGTCACAGACCTGACAGTGAAGATCCCATCTTCAGTTTGGCATATAGTCAATTTAAATCATACTTGTAGGCCATATTCTCAATGTTGGCCTTCGTATATGGCATGGACCATGATAACGATGTTTATCCATATCAGATGGGTTTAGCTTTCATGCTAAAAAAGGAAAGGGAAAATCGTCGATTTGAATTCATTGAGGCAATTGCAGATAAAATGCTCCAATTCAATTAGAAGAATACATTCATTCATACAAATTCAGGTATTCCTCCTTCCTCATGTATTTGATTTTGCATCAAAACCCTAATTTTTTGGGAATACTCTGCCACTCAGCATATGGGACAGATCAAGGTTAGTTAAACCAGTCTCAGTATGGACTCATATACTTTTAAGTATGTGGGATTATTATACATTATTTGATTATTTTCTAAGCCCCGTTCTTCAGGACCTGTCTTGACAATCCATGCTCATTAGATTTCCACATGGATATCTACCCATAATGAGAGAAAACAAACCTCCTTTTGATTTTTTCTATGGCTCTGACTTTAATTTCATTAGACTACATGGGTTTACGGGAGAACCTTTTAGGCTGCCAAGGTGTGTAACAAGTAGGATACTCATCCTAGAAATGTATTGTCAGTTAGAAATTGTGGATAACGCCTATAACCATGGGAAGAAGTCAATGCTTTATACGATCCCCCTCACCATTGGTAAGAGCAAGGTAAATCTTGTAAAGAGAGAAGTGCAAGATAAATTGGCAAACAATTTGGCCTATCTTAGCCTTGGTCTCATCCATGATAGGTGGAAATATAATTTGGAGGGTGTTTTTTCATTCAAACATGAACCGCGACATTAGTGGGAGGCGAAGTGGAATCCATTAGCTAACACAGAGAAAAAATATGTCAACTTAGCCTTCGTACCATTTGTTTGACCCTCATGGCTGACATTCTATCAAGTCTTGGCAAAATTTAGGTTGGATCTTTCGATGGATAAGTCTCTAGCCAACTAGTTGAAGAAGAAAGGGTGATCCGAGAGGAAAAATACTGATTTCTAGAGGTACCGAGAGGAAATCAAAGAACTGGGTGCCTTGCATGAGACAATTCCTACCGATGAAACCTTTGCGGAGATTTACGATGGAGAGGTCGAGTCAGATTTCAGCCAAAGATTCGATCAAGATTCTGGCTGAAATTTAGACCATGATTCTGATCGATAATTTGACTCACTGTCGATCCATCCAAAACTGAGAAGGGAAAAGAAAAGAGGAAACCACGAAGAAAGGAGCCAAACCCTCCTCATCTAGCAACATTACAACTAGGGCAAGACAAATTCCTTGACCCCTGAGAAAGGTTTTTAGTGGGTCAGGGAACTCAAGGTTCATCAAAATCAATGACGAAGGGATCCATATCAACAAGTGAGCCCTCTACAAAAAGGAGAAGGATTCAAGAATTAGGAAAGCATAGACCTCATAAAAGGGATGAAGAGGAAGAGACTAATGTCCCACCAACATTTGCAGCTCCTACGGTTTAGGTAAGTTTCTCTCCTGCTATTCTTTCCTCCACTACTTCATTAGTGTCTCCAAGCCTACCATCTCAAATATAAATACCTCGTTGGTCGATGTTGGCCTACCCCTTTTAGATATGCCTCTCACCTTGATCACCAATGCGCCTCATTTTGAAATCCAAAGCATAGAGCATGCGTCCTTCAGAAAATCCACAGTCAATATTTAATTTCCATGTTTGAAGCTTAGTTTGTAGCCTCAGAGCAACCCATACAACAAGTTTCCTCATCATTGCCCACTTCTAGGAATATGCCTCTTTTCTCAACCATTGCTTCCCTTACCCTGATGAGCACTCGACACCCCACACCATATTTGCATGGCATCCCGCCTTTCTCGTTGATAGATTTTTCATTTAAAGCCTCTTCCTAGGGCTAGGAAGCTGAAAATAAACCTTGCACCACTATTTATAGCCTCCCAACCAGAGTCCCAATTATTGCACAAAGTATCAAGTCTCCCACGACTCTCCGAACTTAGGTAGAATTTTCCTGGCAGGCTTGCAGGGAGAGGAAGCAAAAGAAATTGGTGAAAGTTGCAATAGCACCAGTTGCCCTGAAGCTAGAGACATGTTTTGATGAAGAATGAAGGTTCTTAATGATTTCGGCTATGAAGCTGCTAGTCTCCAAGCCAAAAGAAGAGATGCAATATGAAGACTATGAGATCCAGACCATAGGCCCAAATCTAAGTGAAGCACTCCCTCGTGACAATATAGGCCTTTCCAAATCCATAAAGAAGGTAGTATACACCGATTATATGAGGCTAGAGAAAAAATTGAAAAAGTGAGGTCGAACTAGCAAATGTGAAGGCCACAGTCGATAGGTACCAAGTAGAAATCAAAGCAAAGGATACGGAGATTGCCCACGTGAGGAAAACATAAGATCAATGAAGTGAGATGACTTTGTCACTTCAGGTTGTTCAAATGAAGAAGGATTGAATCTTGGCCGAGGTAGAAAATATGACGCGCGAGGTCTAGAATGAGCACAAGGTGACATAAGTTCTAAGGGCCTGAATGCAAGAGGCTGCAGAAGAATGGTAGTAGAAGCAAAAAGAGTTCGCTAACATGTTGGGACAATAAGATAATAAATGTGAAGAGATGCAAAAAGAGTTGTAGGAAATGTAGGGAAAATGGTCTAGAGTTGTGGACCAAACAAAGAGGCTCCATGAGCAATTTGAAAAAGAGAAGAATGAGATATAGGAAGAATTGGCTAAAACACGATCCCCAGTCATAGATGAAAGAATTTCCAAGGAAATGGTTGAGAATCAACTTGAAGAGATGCTAGGATAATTACAAAGGGTACAACAGGAGTTTTCCAACATTTAAAACCTCCATGAATAAGGTCAGAAAGATCTCCAACATTGGGAAAGCCAATTCCAGGATCAACTCCAAAGATCCCAATTGGAGATCGACGCAAATAAGCATGAGAAGTAGAATGTCGAGTCTAGCCTGCAGGCTTGTAGTGAAGAGGTTGAACGACTATATTTTGAGCTTTTAGGTGCCTTTCAAATGATTGATCAATTGAAGGAGGATATAAAGGCTAAAGAGTCGTAGTTCAAATAGGAATTGACCATGGCACGAAGGGCTGAATTTCTCCCTATATTGCAAGGATTTTTTTCTTCCTACTGGGAAAAAATCAAAGTTGTGATGACACCCTTAAATCCAACTCTAAGATTCATGATAGACGCACAAGAGCTTAATGCAAAATTTGGTCCAATAGTTGACCAAATTTTGTATACAGTAACCCCTCGATCGTTGGAGTTAGAAAATTTAGTAGCCAATCTTTATAAAGCTATTGAAGAGATTTTATCAAATGCTGGTATCTTAGATCGAAGGGGGACTTCCAAGAAGGAAAATGAATTTATTTTTTGCAACCAAGCTGCACAAAGAAGCAAAGTTTGCTAGGTCGTGCTAATTGACAAGGTCAAGAAAATGAGAAAGGACTTCAAGGGGTTAATCTATTTGGGATTTCCTTCCCCCTTCTTTCCTGAAGGAGTGGTATTAATGGAGGAAAAAATCAAAGAAGCATTAGAGGTAAAGCAACAACATCACTCAGTGCTCTATAATTTGAGCTCATCACCTAGTTTGGAAGAAATTGAAGAAATGCTCCATCCCCTAGCTTGGCTCTACTTTCATAGTGGGGCAACACAGGAAAAATTGGGAGAAGTCTCCTTTAAGGAGATATTCAACTTGGATTAGGCTTTTGAGATGTTACATACATTAGCTCCACCATTAGACGAAAACTTGGAATATCTACATGTCATGTTCTTCAAGCTTTGAGGATCACACATATCCTTTTTTTCTCTTTTTCTGTTATTTGTTTCTCCAGGTTCATGCCTACATAGGCTAAGGCCCCTTGTGAGTCTCCATAAATTGTGGATCATTTTTTCACTCTTAGTACTTAGCTTTTTTCTCTCTTTCGGCCTTAAAATTCTTCATTTTTCAGCTTTTGTTGTTTTCCTTGCCACACTTGTTGTACTGGCACATCTTTTGGACCTATTGTGGGATTGTTTTTTGTTAAAAGGGGTGTAATGGTGCCACATAATGGTCGTGAGACATTTTTTGAATATTGATACTATCAGGCTCAGAATGAGACATGTGGTTGCCCTGCGGGGTTTTTCCATGAGCTGCTCAAGCAAAATTTGGAGAACACCCGTTAGTGTACCACATCACTTGATTTTTGTTGGGCATGTTTCTTCACTAATGGGAATGGTATTTTCACGAGTGTTGTTTGGTGTTGATGTTATTTTTCTCCTTCACAATCTCATAGGCTACCATCCATTTGATGATGTGATTATTGCCTGCAGCCAATTGGATAAGATTTTATCGAGCATTTACAACCTTGTATCTTCCTCTGATAAGGAAATCTTCATGTAGCTCTTGTGGCATCCAATTCATCAAGTTGTTGCACCCATCGCCATTATTGAAGTAGCTTGGTTTTTATTACTCAAGATTTCCACGATCATATATGATTTTCGATTGGATTTTTGAGGTTTCCCTTTGATGCCACCTGTTAGGGTTTTTTTGGTGATGGAGAGTGTTATGTGCTTGTATGCTTCCCTTGATCTATAAAAGGGAATTTCCATTAGCCTCTCTTGAGAGAGATAGAATTAGAGGAGTGTGGAGGAATTTCTTACAGTTTTTTATTTCCCTATAGCAAATTTTGTAATAAGTTGTCAAGGAAACTATCTAAAATAATTGTCTGACCTTGACATTTTGTATTGTTTTTTTTTAAATCAAGAAATAGAAGGAAAGAATGTACTAAACTGTGCCCTAGTGGATTTTGTTGTATATTTTATTCTCTGTTCACATATATTCATGCTTTGTGTTAGTTTTATCTTTTCGAATATAATCTTGATAGCTGGTTCCTAATTTTAGCTTATATGTAGATTCTAGCTCCAAATCTACAGTGAATTAAATTATGTCTAGATCTACTCTTTCATTCCCTATTAATGTTTTGTTAGATTTCATACTATGTCATTGTGATAATACTACTATAAGAGTTTGAAATTTTTTGTCTGATTTCAATATACTCTTTTTTAGAAAATCTTCAGGGCACTTCTAGAAGAAGAAACCAAACAACCTCTCTGTGCTTGTATGAGCCTTGGTGGTTTGTTTCTTCTTTCAACCATGAAGGGGCTATTCTGATCATTTCATCAGAAAGGAGAACCTATGAGGGTTTTGAAATGTTGTAAAACCTTTTGACACATCACCTTATTTAAGTTTATTTCTGCATTTCCTTCTCCCATTTCACAAATAGAAGGAAGAGACGACTTCTTTAAAAATCCCATAGGTTATTCAATGAAGTGCAAGAAGGTCCCCCATTCACTAAATTTCCCATAAGGTTGTTAAGAGAATTGCAAGATTTCATGATCAACACTTACATTTCACTTTCCTCTATCTACAGTTAGGACAGTATTCAGTAAGGATTTCCTTTGCCTCTTCTTGCTTTTTCTTCACATGTAGAGTGTCCAATTGGATCGCCAAATGGATTATGATATCTTCTTTCATGTTGGACAAAAAGTTACTCATTCCACTCTAGAGAATCCATTAGATGTCTTGTTCATGGAGGATGTTCTTTCCCCCTTGTCCTCTTAGAAAAAGTTCTTGAATGGTTTCTATAAACTTTGTAGATTTCTTCAAAAGGTAATTGTGATATATCTCCTAACCCAATAAGGTTAAGGGAATCCATGAAATCATCATTGACTCCTCTTAAGAACACCAACTTTATGGATTCTTCTGAAATTCTATTTCGTGGATTCTGAAAATGTCATCTCTTCTTTTGTCAACTCCTTTACAATAGTCCTAGTATTTCTTTAGGAACTTTGTCTTCATAGTGTCCCAATCTGGAACAACATCTCTTCACAAACCCATAAACCATCTTAAGGTAGCATCCTTCAAGGTAGTTGGAAATAGTTTGAGTCTATGTGCATCTATTATGTAGTCATAACTTCTACACATGACATCAAACTAAAACAAGAAGGTATCTGGATCCTCAGTAACCAAGCCATAGATGATAGGCAATGTTGAAAGAGCTATATTCTTCAATAAATTTTCTCTCTCTTGGTTGGAAATTGGGAACTTAAAAGTTACATGTTTTGGTGGGTCATCCATCACTATATCAATAATGGTTTGGAAGGTATCCTTTGTATTTACCATAGATGTTGGTGAAAGGGAAAGTTCTTCTTTAGGGATACCCTTGCTCTAATCACTATATTCACCAATATCCTCTCTAGCTTTGTGTGTATCCTTTATATTTACAATAGATGTTGGTGAAAGGGAAAGTTCTTCTTTAGGGATACCCTTGCTCTAATCACTATATTCACCAATATCCTCTCTAGCTTTGTGTGATGAGGGGAGAAATCTTCCCAAGGTGTCTTACTACCTTCGCATACAATAGGTGTGAATTTGTATAGCAATGGTTCCTACACAATGTTAGTGAAATGTTCTGGTATTGATGTAGTAAAACCTAATTGTTCTAATGCTAGAAACAAAATACTAAACTATGAAAAATTGAAATATTAGAGACAAATATTTGAAAGTAACACCATCCCCAACAACAACACCAAAAATGTAGAGTCCCACTAATGTTTAGTAAACTTGGTGTCAAACACACAATTCAGAGGGGGTCCTATTGAACAATCCACTAAACCCTTGAAATACCTTCATTTAATTAGTAACTAGGGCTAACATAAATTTTTGATGATGATGCCACTATATGTGCATTTAGAGACTCTTCACTACCTATATCATCCTAGCATTAGGTGTTTACACATGCTGGAAATCATAAATTACATAACAATTAAAAGAAGTGATGCTGAAGCTATTGCTACGGGTACTTACAACGAAAGACTGTGACTAGTTCACTGTCAAGAAATGAATTCTATAACTAACCAATACTGCTAACTTGACTAATTTGACTCACTCGAGAGGATAATTTATGAAAATAATTAAAGCATGAATATATGACAAGATCTTCGCATTTACTACATGAAGAATCCGATTAAGAAAAAAATAATCATGAAAATAACTACTATGATAGAAATAAATGTATAGAAAGAAAAGTGGGGAACAATTACCTTGAGTGGCCCTTGCTCAAGTGATTGTCTCCATAGGATAAACTCAAATCTAGCTCCTAAAACTAATTCAACATAACAACAACTAAAAATATCTTCATTTCACAACAAGATATCACAATCCAATAAGATTCTTTTGGAATATCTTTTTCATAAGAACATGATTGGAAAAATAAATATTATTTGTGCAAAAATAGAAACTAATTGAACATATCTATCTGCTATATTTGTTGCTTCAACCAACTAACTAACTCGACCACTAAACCATTCATATAGGTGGGAGGAAGTCTTATTAGAACAAGGACTCAAAACATAAATATAATCATAAATCACCACTCCCGACATAATAGAGCAAGAAAAAGTGTGAGTAGCTAAAACACAATTGAAAGGGTAGACAAATTGGAATAGGACTGTAACTGTGCTACAATGGTTTAAAACTAAAATGTGGATTGTGGAAATAGTCACATTGGATTCCTAATCATGGAAAAATTATTCTCCTCCAATAGTCTTATTAAATGATGTGATGATTCACAAAAATCTTGACAAATAGATGCCTCCAATTATGCAATTGTTGTGTTCTTCTAACTTCCCTTGTGTCACTCTCTAAAACTCCCTTTGATTATGAGCTGCACCTCTTAGTTGTTGTGGGCTATAGTATGCTTACTTTGGCTCCTTGTCTACAAAGAGTTAGTTCACACAACATCTACATAATACTAATAACCACAACTTAAACACAAATATTCATTTAATTTCATACATATTCACATATTAACCATGCAATAACTATCATATCATAATCATATTTCCATAGACCTAAACCAGTTCCAAGTTTGCATAATGATCATAAAAGATAGAAAAGTTTCAGGAATATGTACAAAATAAGTATTTGGAGATGTCTAAAATAACATACTAAAATAATAGAAAACAAACTAATAGTTGGCCTCATCACTTCTCATGACTAGTCAAATCATCCACCTATTCTTATCTAGCTCATCATTCCTGAATTACCACATCAGACCGAGGTTGATATTAAAATACGTATTAGACCCAAAGTAAGAGGAATTAGTGTTCATCATGAGTAATATGATTTTTTTGATCACTAAGGATAAATCCTTTCACCACATTGGGCAAGGCATAAAAGTTCCTCTAGCACCTAGTAACTATCCAATGGGTCCCAACATTAGCAAGAGCATTGACAACTGCATTGCCTTCCCTAAAAATATGGAAAATATTTTCCCCTCAAATTTACTTAGTATGTGATTAATATCTACCATGATATCCTTAACAGTCCAATCTTGAAAGTGATTGTTAGTGACAACATCAATCATTGATTTAGAATCACCCTCAATATGTAGATTCTTAATCCAAATAGAGTGAGCAAAGTTGACTCCACTCAACAAGGCCCTAGCTTTATTAGTCATAGAAGAATGCACCCCAATCCCACCAACATAACCAGCTAAAACTTTCCCTTCATGATCTCTTAATGATACCACCTATACTGGAAAGGCCAAGATTTCCTTTAGCAACCCCATCAAAGTTGAGTTTGTGCCAGCCTTGCAAAGGAGGCCTCCATTTAGTATTTATTCTTTCCAACATTTTAGAATTATCATAAGAATTGAGGTTTAGGGATCTATTCCAATTACTAGCTATGAAGATATCCAGGACACTAGGGGCTTTGATCAAAGGTTTCAAAAAAAGGTGAGAAATTTTCTCAGTGAGGATCCTGAAGCAAATATTGAAAACCTCCATGGGGCTCTTTTCCTCATTATGAAAGATCTTGTTATTCCTTTCTTTCCATAAGCACCAAAAAATGGAAGGAGGGACTTGTTGCCAAATTTCTTTGGGTAGGGGGTGAGAGTAGGGGTTGATACAACTCTCCACAAAGCTTTTTATACTCCCATTCATGGTCCAAGAGACCCCAAGCCTTTGCAAAGTAGCAATCCAGACTTCAGAAGCAAAGGTACAATGGAGTAACAAGACGATGAACAAACTCTTCATCTCTCTTGTAAAGCAAACATCTGTTAGGGATTTGGAACCCCCTTTTTCTTAGATTTTCTTGGGTGAGGATTTTGTTGTGGGTCGTAGTCCACCATAAAAAAAATGAGTTTTGGAATAAGGTGTCTATTCCAAATCATCTTCCAAAAACTACCCCTGGTGTCTTGCATAGACAACAGTCTATAAGCCAATTTGATAGTGAGATTTCCCTTGCTTTCCCTAGTCTAGAAAAAGTCATCTTCTCGGGTTGAAATATGAATTCTAGTCAAGGAGAGAAATTCTTGAAGAAGTATAGTAGAGTGAGAAAGATTCAGAGAGTTGTGACAACATTTATCCAAAAAATTTATATTTTGAGTGCCATGTTGGCCCATGATGTAATCCTCAACTAGAGAACCAAAGTGACCAGATGCAGGGACCATCAGATATTTAAAATCATATTGGTTGAGGGGGATCTCGAGCAACTAGGGCTTGTCCTAGAATTTGACATTATAACCATCACCATGTATCCATTTGAGGGAAGAATACAACAACTATTTGAATTTATTAATATTATTACAAATCAAAGAGCCACGGGGGTGACCATTGAAAATGTAATTGATGAGTGGAGTGTTATTTAGATACTTGGAATTTAGAATAGTGCACTAGTCCTTCCTATTTGTCAACAAGTCCCAACTGACCTTAGAAAGGAGGGATTTGTTAGAAATTTGGATTTTCTTGATATCTAGACCTTCGATGATCTTGGGAAGACAAATAGTATCCCAATTGAGTAAGGCCAGCTTCTTTTTCTCCTTAGTACCAGACCAAAGAAATTTTCTTTGAATTATCTCCAGCTTCTCAACAATGTATCTTGGGATTATAAATAGGGATAGGAAATACATAGGGATCCCTTGAAGGGAAGCAACAAGGAGTTGTAAGTACTTACCAACATGGTTCAACATGGAACCTTTCCACCTAGCCAATTTTCTTTGCATTCTTTCCAACACCAAATTCTAATAGTTAGGGGTGACTTCCTTAACAATTAAGGGAAGGTCCAGATAAACAACATGAAGAGCAACACTCTCAAAACCTAAGATGGCAGTCACTTTATCTTGGAGGTTTTGAGAGGTATTAAACAAGTACATCATGCTCTTGTTATAGTTTATGCATTGACCTGAACTTGAAGTGTAATTGTTGAGACAACACTTCTATTTCCTACCTTGCACTATAGAGGCTTTCACAAAGAGAATGGTGTCATCCACAAACTATTGAATAGTAGACGGGTCCAAAGAGGTGTCTTGTTTAACTCCCTAGATAGTGTCATCATTGAGTAATTTGGAAACATTGTGGCTTAAAACATCAACAACCATAATGAAAATATAAGGAGAAAGTGGGTCCCCTTGTTTGATCCCTTTTCTAGCCTTTAAGAAACCATAGGGCACCTCATTAACCAGAACACAGTACTTAATAGTAGAAATGCATTCATTAATAATTTTTATAATAGATTGATTGAACCCAAACTTTGTAAGAACTTTGAGAAGGAACCTCCAAAAGACTTTATCATAAGCTTTAGAGATATCAAGTTTAAAGGCCATACCTGCATTATTACATCTATCCATGGAATGAAGAATTTCATGCTTGTGGAGATGGAAAAATCTATAATTTTTCAATTGAGGACAAAGCCTTTTTGACAAGGGTTGATCATCTTATCCAGAAGGGGTTTTAACCGATTGAAAAGGATTTTGGAAAAGATTTTGTAGATAGTGTTGCATAAGCTGATGGGCTTGAAATTGGCCATAGTTTGGGGGTCAAAATCTTTGGGGATGAGTGTAATGAAGGTATGGTTCAATTATTTCAAAAGTTTTTCCATTTTGAAGAAGTCTTTCATAGCAAGGAAGACATAATCACCAACAATATCCCAAATATTTTGAAAGAAGGCCTGTGACAAGCCATCAAGCCTAGGGGATTTGAACGCGCCAATGCTAAAGATCACCATCTTAACTCCCTCAGGAGTGAAACACCTAAGAATAGCATCATTATCAAAGTTAATTAGAATGGTGAGAGTGTTGTCCAATAATTGATCATCCAAAGCAGTAGAGGGACTGACAACAGGCTCAACAAAGAACTGTTGAAAGTAGGAGGAGGCCAACAACCCAATCTAAGCAAAGATGGTTCTTTCAATTCCAAGGCCATCTTTAAGCTTCTTTATTTGTTTTTTTTTTTGGTGTTTAAGAGATGCAATATGAAAGGAGGAGTTGTGATCCCCTTCTTTCATCCATTGTATTTTGGACTTTTATTTCTAGAATAATTCTTCTTTTATATTAGCCCAATCAGTTGAGTAGTTCTTCTCAGTTTGGAAAGTCTGGTCACCCACATCCCCATTTTCCATTCTGACCTAGATGTCTTTGACTTTAGCCATCAAATCTCTCTTTTGGTGAAACACATTGCCAAAGACCAATTTATTCCAACCTTTCACCATATTTTTGATATTTTTATAGTTTTTGAGAAACCCTAAACATAAGGGAACCATGAATGAGAAAATTCCAGCAAGTTGAAATTTATCCTTAAAGTTCGAGTGGGAGCTCCACATGATCTCATATTTAAAGGGATAAGGACCAACAAAAATTTATCATCCTAATTAAGAAAGATAGGATTATGATCCGACATAGTGTGAGGAAGAGCCTACAAGTTGGAGCCATAGAGAGCAACCCAGTTGGGGGAAAATAGGAACCAGTCAACTCTAACTTGTATAATATTTTCCTTGAGTATTCTATTAGTTCAAGTGAAGGGTTGGCCATGAAGGTCTAATCAATTAGCCTAGTAGTTTTTAAAAGATCCGCTAGATCTGTCATATTGTCGATATAATCCATTATCCCCCCACACTTCTCAGAGGGGTAGAGGGGGGAGTTGAAGTCCCAAAAAATCAACCAATGAGCTTCTTTATTACCAAGAATCTGATCACAAAGCTTAAGCCAAAGGATTTTCCTAACATTTTTAACATTTGGGGCATAGTCATTGATGAAAATCCAAGAAAACCCAACAGTGGCGAACTGAACTCCCAAGTTGTGCTTGGTTTGGAAAAGTTCAAAACCACACAAATGGTTCAAATTCCACATAATCACTAGGCCGCCAAAGACACCATCAACATCACTAACCAAGATGTGGGCATTAGGCCAGATATTCTTAGCTATCACATCAATTTTTTTTTTTTCATCTTAACTTCTTGTAACAAAATAATGTTAGTCTTGTGCTCCCAAATATATCTTTTAGGGCCAATTGCTTGTGTGGAATATTAAGCCCTCTAACGTTCCAAGAGAGGAACTTCATTTAGAAACACTTTTTTAGGATGCTTCCAACATCCTCTATTTTCTAATAGCAATCTCTTCAGTTGTTTCCCTATTCCTAGTTTGTCTTTGGGAAGGCCTACCCACTTTGGTCTCAACCCCTACATCTGCCTTTTTTTGTTTTCCTTTTCTCTTAGGAGTTAACTAGTCATCCCCATCGATTGGTTGGATGTTAGTTTGAGTGTCATTTGATGTTTTTGTCTGCTTGTTTATAATGAGGTCTATGGTCGAGAATTCTCACATAAACTGAGAATGGGAATTTCCCCATCATCAAGATCCACTTTTTCAGATTGCAGGCTTTAGGCCACTAGAGGGAGAGAAAATATGGTCAATCTTACTAACTAGAGCATTAGGGGCCTGAGGGGAGCCCATTTGAGTACCATGTAGACAAAGGTCTTCAGGTTTAGAACTAGACTTTAGAATGATAGGAGTAGCCAAGGCCAAAGAGGCCTTAGGTGTAGTTTTGGGGGAGGGGACTTGAGGATATTTAAGATACCAACTTTAAATGGATAGTTGGAAATAGGATCTTCCTGATGAACAACCTATTCCATGGATTTTTGCTAACTTATTATCATGGAATTACAACCAAAAATGAGGTGCCCAAGTTTGGAGCATTTCTAGAAATAAACAACATTCCCATAACACATTTGCAATTAGACTTCAAAGTCGCATAGTTAGGTAGAGTTTTACTAATGTCAATGGTAATGAAGTGGCCGAACAAGTCCCCAATGCATTGAAAAATTGTCTCGTCTCAATATTCAATAGGTAGCCCCAATAGGTAGATCCAAATAGGAGCAAATTTGTTAGGTCAACAACAAGGTTGAAGCTAGGTTTCCAATGGAAAAGGGAGATGTTATGTTTGTCATAAGCCCACAGACTGGAGGAGAGAATCAAAAGAAAGTCCTCTAGTGAAGTGAACTTAAAGAGGAACAACCCTCCCGCCATTTCACTAACATCCACACTTCTTTTTAAACGCCATTTGGCCTTTGTCCAATGGTGAACCATGTCTATGGAAGGATGAAAGGAGACAAATTTACCCACCAAATATTTTTCCATTATTAGAACTATTCTATCCACCGTGGAGTCTAGGAGAGAGATTTCAATCCCAAAGGAAGATTCGAAGATCACTAGCCTGCAATGATCACTTTCAATAGGACTAAGAGGAGAGTTGAGCAACACACTCTTCCAACCCTTTGATCTTGGATTGGTAAGAATCACGGGCATGCCATTAGTACCCACAAAAGGAGGAGGGAACCATGAGGCAAGTGGAGGATCATGTGTAAGGTACAGAGGTGGTTCAGGAAGGGACAGGGAAGGATATTGTGGGGTACCCCCAAGGGAACATCCACCATGCATATAGGGAGTTCAAATTGAAAGTGGGAATTTAGAGTGAAAATGATGCATAATAGTCTCAAATAGGCGCTCATGGGAAATGAAATACTAGCTTGTTGACTCACAACCCATTTTTAATTTGGCTTTTATTTTCTCTTCTATGTAGGATCTATATTTTAATATTTCTTGTTGAGGTTGATTTATTCATATTATCATTCTTATTATAACTTGTTGAAGTTGATTTATTAATATTGTCATCCAACTCATTCCAAACTTCCTCTAAGGTATTACCTTGTTCAATATAAATCTTGATGTTGTAGCTTGATCTTCATCTAATGGATGACAAACATTTCCAAAGACGAAATAATATATTTTTTATTTTCACAAGATCCCTTTATAAATTTTAGGAAACTTGTTCCAACTTGACATCTCTCATGAATTAGGAAATGCAAATAATATCCCTTTTTAAATATCATTATTCACCATCAAAGAATCAACACAAACACTGTTTCCCATCATTTGTATTAAGTAACAATGAAACTAAGTAGTAAGAAGTAACAATGAAACTAAATAGTAAATAAATAAAATCTTCAAGAAGGAATAACATAACATAGATCCTTGGGGCCTAGATGTATCCCTACTCAATGTCATTTGTAACAATGAAACCAAATTGTCAAAGAGATAAATAAACATGAGAACTCTTATATTATATAATAATAAAAAATATTATCACTTGTGTTTCACTAACTCACTAACGTATGCAATTGTAATTTATCTATGATTCAAATAGAGAGGAGAATTATATGTGTACAAGATTATTTCATATATATATATGAATTTATATTTGGAAAATCTTGTGTTTTATTGTAAGATGGTGAAGTACAATTTTGACGAGTTCCCACGATTGTGAAATAGTGGAGTAAAAAAATTGGTTAATCATGCATGATTGTAAAATGGTCCATATATTTTTTGGGTGAATAATAAAAAAATTATATAAAGGCAATTATAGCCCTATGATTAGCATGAAATTATAAATTAGTATTGGAAAAATTGGTCCTCATACATGGTGAACTTTTAATGCTATTAGTGAATGTGTAAGTAAATTAAAAAAAAACCTGGAGATTCCCTATTACAAGTTTGTAGGCTATTGTGACAAAAAATAACAATTATAAATGTCTTATAATAAATTGGTGAAAATTAACATGCATTTGATTAATAATTCATAAAATCCTAGCAATTTGGCTCCTTACCAGTTGCAATATATTTGCCAATTTTGAATTGGAAGAAATGAAATATTTGACAATTGATAAAGATTTGCCACTAAAAAATGTATTATTGTTAATCCCCCACTTGGGCTTCTAGATCTTCCTTGGTTTGTTCATTCTTATTCAAACAACCTAGGATAATAGTGACGATAAATTTTAGGCTTTATCTCTCCACCTTCCTCATTTGATGTCCTAAATTCACCTTGGTCATTTGGTAATCAATTGGTTGTATATCTCTTTCCTCCTTATTATAGACTAGAGTGGTTATTTTGATAATTAGAACCCTCTATACATTTATCATTATAGAGGAAATGATCTTGACTTATTTAGATTTATGAGGTTCATTGAAGAGATTGGACATTACGTTGGATAAATCTATTAGGATCATATTATCTCTTTCGCTTCTCTGTAATGATATATAATGCCACTAGCATTCTAGAGTTAACTATAATCTTTGCACTACAACTTTATCCTTTTTTGTTGTTTCCTTTTCATATTGGAATAAAGACCTTAGTGGAGGAGTTTTATGCAGAGGTCTAGGAATAGGAGATCATGATCTTGGTAGGGGAGATGGTTTTATTTAATGTATAGACTCTTGAGAATGTAAAAATATTATTGATGGAAAGGTGTCTTTATTTGTGTAGAACTTATTTCTAGAGAATGAACTTCCTCATCATGCAATAATACATCTTCAATGACAATTTCCTCCATCTTGACCTTAGCTTGATTTCTTGTCTAATCATTTTTATTTTCTTCAACCTTCTCATCCTTGGTAACTTCCCTTACCCATTGAAAGGTTTATCTTCTTGTGTAGCAGTTTAGTTATTATCTTTATCTTTTTCAAGCCTTTGTAGTGATTCCTAACCAATCCACTCTTGATTCTATTCTTGTTGTATTGTAGTTGGCTATTGGGTTGGGATATTCTTAGTTGCCAATATATTAAGTTGTATTATTGCCGATATAGACCTTGAGGTTAACAAGGTGGAGATTGTATATTTGGATAAGGGGGAGGAGGAGAATCTTTTTGTAGTAGCTGTAGTGGTGGTTTCTTGTTGGCTAGAGTCCTCGAGTTTTATCTTTAGCTTATTTTTAACGAAAGGAACTTGCTCCTTTGTGTCCTCCTACATTTGGGTATTTTTCCTTTTTATTTTTTTCTTCTTTCATATTATAGGCTTGTTCTCCTCTACTCCTTGTCTTTTTGTTGTATTAATCTTAGGGATGGCCACATGTTGAGGGGAGTTATCCTTCCTTTTGGTGGAAGGCTTCACTGTGTAAACCTTTATAGACTCCTCTTTCCTAGGCTCTATCCATTAAGACATACTTCTCAACATTCAATAGAGTTTTTCAACCATTCTATAATTCTATTGACCACCCTATTGACATGGATAAAAATATCTTCATTGATTGACAAATCCATTTTGATGATCTACTATGTATACACCTTATCTCACTTTTAGGAAGTTTCAAGTAGCTTTCCATCTTCTATTATGTTCTTTGGTACGTAGTAAAACTCAAGATTTGAATTGGGTGATGTTTAATCTTGAATAATATACCTCTATTTTACCTCATTCTCATCTATGTAGTTAGCCTGAAGTTTTTAAGATCTAGTTGATGTTCCTATAAGGAATTAGTCATTGGTCCTATCTTGCCCCTTGGGTCAAACCTACCTATGAAGTTACTAGTTTCCTCTTTTCTTGCACTATTATGGAATGGTCATAAGAGGAGCATGTGCATTCTCTAATTGAAATTATAAATATATGTAGAGGAGTTTTTCCTATACAAGCATATAAACCCTAAAATCACGTTTCCACTAACAAAGCTTTGAACTTAACACAAGTTGTCGATGCTGGAGATTTTTTTTTATCATTTAAAGGGAGAATCTGATCTTCCCACCCTGGATATGCTCTCGCGCATGTTTTATTTATTAATTATAAATTTGGTAGGAAAAAATTTCAAACATTATTGTATGGAGTTGGGAAAGAATATAATCACACAAATTGGATGGATGACAACAAGCACATATATGGTCTGAGATTCTGCATTGTGTGCTTCTCTTGCGAGTCAAACGCTCTCTGCTATATGAGGTCTTCTCCCTGCACTGTTTCACTACTCTCTGTTTTTCTGTAGGGTTAAAAATGGAGAGCTCTAAATGGCAGGGTTCCCTGGAAATCCCCATGGCGGCCCCACTGGAGCGCGTATGGGAAATTGGCAGCGACTTCTGTGAACTGAAAAGATGGTACCCTGCGCTGGAGATTTGCGAAAGGGTGGAGGGCACACCCGAGCAGGGCCCGGGCTGCGTGCGCTACTGCGCTTCCGCATCCTCCTCTTCCCCTGAAGGCCTTGTGTGGGTTAAGGAAAAGCTCATTTCCTTAGACAGCTCCAGCCGTTCCTACACTTATCTGGTAACAGATGGAAACATGGAGGGCATGAAGGGCTACCAAGCGACTTTTCAAGTGGTGGAGGAGCAACAGGGAAGTTGTCTGGTCAAATGGAATTTCGAGCTTAACCCCATTCAAGGTTATTCCCAACAAGATTTTGTGGCTTATCTCACTTCTCTCCTCGCAGGCATTACCAAGACACTGGAGGAGGTCGCCTCTGCCTCTTCCGAATAATTCTCCAGCTTATTATTTACTTTCCCGTGCTGGATTTCTCTGTCACTCTCGTTTTCTGGAAATGTTGAATTGTATGTTACTGGAGATTACAGTTTCTAATCATGGAATTTTATTGCATATATTGTGCTCCGTGTTTCATTTTGCTGGCAAATTTGAGATCTTTGCTTCTGGAACTAAAAATCACAGAATCTTTAACTGCCTAATTTTTTTTGTTTTCCCCTAATGGGGTTTTCTGGATTTCTCTGTCTCTCTAGTTCTCTGGAAATATTCAATTGTCTGTTATTGGAGATTACAGTTTCTAATCATGGAATTTTATTGCATTTATTGTGCCCAGTCTTTCATTTTATTGACAAATTTGAGATCTTTGCTTACTGGAACTAAAAGTCACAGAATCTTTAACTGCCTGATTTTCTTTTTTTTTTTTTTGCTTTCCCCTAGTTGGGTTTGGAACAAATCGTCTGCAGCTGTGCCTTAAAAACAACTCTGGGTCCAAATTTTAACGATGTACGACATATTTTGGGCTTATGCCTGTTTTCTTTAGGTTGCAGAACCCTGCCATTTTTAGGGCTCATAATGCTCACAACAAGAATTAGCATAAATAGACCACGACCCTTCAACTAATAGGCCATAATCAAGAAATTGATGTATACAGTCTTGGAAAGGATAACATTTTCTTGGATTCTAGATGTTGAGCAATTCATAATTAGGGGAAAGGACCCAAGTACTTGAGCATGTTTCAATAATTGTGATAGCATTTGTTTATATATAGTGAAGTTAGGGTGCTCAATTACTGGGTCCTTTCCCCTACTATGCTTTTTGGCAATCCCACAAGTTGAAAAGTGGTCTCTATAGCTCGTCGGGGACTCTCCAGGCCAGGCCAGGCTAGGCCTAGGTTGGGCTATATATGGACAGTTGCAGCCTTGAATCTTTTATACAGATTTGATATTCTCTTCCAGAAACGGAGTTGCAACTTGATTTCTACAAAATATGTTCGCCTGGTATAGTGCTAGACACAAGTAGAGTTTGATATTCTTGGCACTCCCCAAATTTCATCTTAGTCATTTTTTTTAGATTGATTCAATGTATATGCAAATGCAAAATCGTGCTTTTCATTTGATAAGATAAGTTATAGATGATTCAAATGAATTAGGGTTTATTCTTTTATAAAATATCATAGTAGGCATTTAAATATTTCATGCTCCAGTCAAAAAATAATGACTAGTTGGAAGAGGGCTAGCGTGCTCATATGTTTAAATTTGATTTTGGAAATTATGAAGTCAAGCTGATTTTTATGCTCTACACGAGGTTCAAATCTGCTACTATAGATTCAATCAAGGGCAAGAATGGAAAAAATAAATATGTTTGACATTTTAATTTGTACCTTTTAAGACAACACAAAGTGGACAAACATTTCAAGATAAACCTCTCTTCAATTAGAGGGGCAAGCCTTTTTATAAATAAAACATAAAAATTCTAGAACTTTAAGCAATGCAAACAACCTATCTTTTTGATTCTCGAATAGGGGAAAATGATTATTAACATCTCTACTCAACAATTAAAAATGTATACAATAGCTAACACACTCACACTTTCTAGCTATACATAGACTTCAAAGCATAAGTATTGTAATGTCCCCATTTTTGATGTCCTCCTTTGGGCTAGTGTGGTTCTAACTCACTATTTTTAGTAAGTATTGTTTTTAGTAACTAGTCCGGGCGGCAATGCAGTGTAGGGTTTCTTGTTTGGGTAGTATGTTGGAGTTGTTCGACGAGCTTTAATGTTTTGGCTAGCTTGTTATTTGGTGAGCACTTACTATTAATAGGCTCTGTGCTCACCAAATAACAAGCTGGCCAAAACATTAAAGCTCGTTGGACAACTCCAACATACTGCCCAAATAGGAAACCCTACACTGCACTGCCGCCCAGACCAATTACTAAATATAGTACTTACTAAAAATAGTGAGTCAGAACCACACTAGCCCAAAGGAGGACATCGAAAATGGGGACATTACAAGTATCATAACACACAACTTGAATTGGATTAACATACAAAAGATATTATGAATTAGATACAAAGATTTGTATATAAAGTCACAAATTCAAATCAATGACTACTACATTACAAACCATATTCAACATAGAAAACATATACACAATCACATAAATTGGCTTGAACAATAATTTCAACACCAAGTAGGCATTAAATTATTATTAGCTAAAAATGCTTTGAACATAAACTTGAAAATGTTAACTACACCCACTACACAAATATCGGCCACGGTATAGAACTAGAATATAAATCATATATTTTTTCTTTATAAGAACACTTGTAAAAACAACACCAACCAAATTTATTCTAGTATCACCAATATATAGAACCCAAACTCTTGAGTGAGCCACCCTCACGTGAAGAAACCACCAACTCCTCCCTCACAATTTCAAGTGAAACCTTCTTCATTCCAAAAAAAATTGCCTTTTAGAAATTAGTATACTTCTTAAATGGGGAAGGGTAGGGTAGGGAATAGAAGAGGAAATATACTAGTAGTAATCTTCCTAATTAAGTGATCACCCTTAATTTATGATTGATTGGTCAATTATCCTCAATCTCTTTTGTTAAATATTGTACAATAAACCTTAACTATACTTCGAATGAGGTGTTATCCTTTATTTAAGGAACTCTAATTATGTGCTAATTATATCTCTTTATTTTAGGAATTCAATCTATTTATTTAACTATGTGCACAAATCCTAATTGAACTTCTAACTCAATACAAGATGTCCTTGCTTATAAGGAGATGACGTTGGTTCATTTTCATTGACTTTGACTAACTATTGGTTCAATGTGAAAAATCTAAGTACATAAAGCATATTTACAAGGTTTTGAATGGTATAAATAAATAAAATGCATACTAAAGTTCCTATGCTAAAAATATTTTTCTTGTAATCAAAATAAGCTCAAAATATGAAATTGCTCTAAAATATAATCTGAAAAAGGGAAATCCTAAATTCTTTTGACTAAATATTCCACATTCTAAGATAACTTTATAGAAGGTCATCTAAGAATTTGTGATCCTCCAATTATAAAAATTGCTAAAAATAGCTAGTATGATGTATGATTAACCTCTCTTATGATTGTGGTGTGCCTTCTTTGTTATGATGATGATATGCCCTTGAAAGAAACTTGAAACCCTTGAGATTATTAACAAATTACCATTTATAGTCATGGTGAATTGAATGTACTATCTAACTATGAATGCACTCATAAAACCTCCAAATCTTTGAAAACTTACAAATCTTAGAGTTTTGTAACCCTAGACTCCTTTACAGATGATCCTTGACAATCTATCCTTGGTACAATTATTTACAAAACCCTCCACATGATCTCCTTTGACAAAAAACAAACCATCAATCTTGAAGTACCTTGAGTGAAGAGTGAAGAAAATGATATTCTCTTAGTGTCAACAACTTGCTAGACATTGCCCTCTTATGACTAAAACTCCACTAAAAATAGTTGAAGTTGTTGTTGTCCTTTGTAAATGGCAACTAGAGAATGAATAGCTTGAGATAAATCTCAAATGAAGTTCCTTAAAATAAATGTTTTGGTCCCTCAAAATTGATGAATATGTTTATACAACCTTGATCAATTTGTTAGAACTAAAAAAATTCTTACTAAAAATCCTACTATCTAGAAGTTTGAAAACTAATGCCACAACCCTTGAAAACCTATAATTATCAAAGAATTTACTATTATTTATTTTGGCACACACCACGAGACTAAAGATCACCTTTTGGTTTGCATTTTAAGGTCTATCCAATGCTAACAACCTTACACATTAGGAATGACTTGGGTATTTTTTCATGTTTAAACTTCCCTTTGGAAAAACCACTTCTAGGCATGCCCTAAGGGATAGATTGGCCTTTTTTACTTAGAAATTTTGTTTAATTTGTGCTGATTTTTTAAGGCATGAAATTTGATATTTTGTAGCATAGTTTTAGTGATTTAGGATTGGAAATCTAGGTTCTTAGCTTATTTTTGGTTTTTTGAAAATTATCTTTATGTACCTCTCCTCTTATAGAGAGGAAAATGCCATCCCTCAAATATTGCTAGGAGCCCAACATCCATCTTTTGTAGCCTATTTTGCTTCTCTTGCAAAGAGGAGAATCCCCTCTATCCAACATTATTTGAAGTTCGAAAAATTGATGTCCATCTTTTGCAATATTATTTATCTTCTTATTTAGTGGTGAAAAGAACCTTTGTCCAACATTATCTGGGGCCTATCATATAGAAGGATCCTCACAATGATCTATGAGGGTTCCAAACTTTGAATTTGTCTTGGAGTAAGCTTTTCATATCGTTAGTTCTTACATACCAAGAACTAATTACAATATATATATATATATAGACTAAGTCTACCAAACCCTAAGACGTATACATAAGGGCCCAAACTACTGAAAGGAAAAAACATGATTTAGAAAACAAGTTGGTTGTTTCCATGACTTACTAATTATGTACTTGAATTGTTTTATTTTGTGTTGATAATGATCCAACTACATAATTCCCAAGTCATGGAAATAACCAACTTGTTTTCTTAATCATGTTTTTTTCTTTTCTTTTAGTAGTTTGGGCCCTTACGTATATGTCTTAGGGTCTGATAGAATTAGTCTATGTATATTGTAGTTATTTATTTGTATGTAAGAGTTGATAGAGTGAAAAGTTTACTCCAAGATAAATTCAAAGTTTGGAACCCTCATAGACCCTTGTGAGGATCCTTCTAGAAGATGGAAACAAGACCTTGGGCAATGTTGGACAAAGGTTATTTTCCCCACTGAATAATAAGACATAGATAATATTGAAGAAGATGGACATAAGTTTTTGCAAGAGAAGTACAACATGATGCAAAAGATAAACGTTGGACTCCTAGCAACATTTGAGGGTGGGTCTTTTCCTCTCTATAGGAGAGGTACAATAAACTATAGAAGTTAGAAGTTGGGTTACTACAAATGTTTTCTAGAGTGCCTTTTTCTCTTTATAAAAGG
This sequence comes from Sequoia sempervirens, assembly GCA_007258455.2. Lineage (NCBI taxonomy): Eukaryota > Viridiplantae > Streptophyta > Pinopsida > Cupressales > Cupressaceae > Sequoia > Sequoia sempervirens. The sequence continues at coordinate 125,002,265 of VDFB02379711.1, forward strand.
AAAGGTACAACAAATTTTTGATTTATGTGTCTAAGGCCCCACAATCATAGTACAAAATTTCAATTTTTAAAACACCGAAAATAAATCAAGAACCTAGATTTCCAGGCCTAAATCACCAAAACTACGTCACAAAATGTCAAAATCTCATGTCTTAAAAAATCAACATAGATTACATAATGTCAATGTTCATTCAAAATGCCTTATGATGTGTCGTAACATGTACCAAAATTTGGTCAACAAGTGTAACTCCCTCATACAACTCTCTTTCACATCATAGATGCTCTTACATTTTTATGTTGGAGGCCCAACTTTCAAAAGCCACAACTTTTGATGTAGGAAGTCAACTGAGCCTTTTAAAAAAAATGATCTCAGAGAGATCCATGTTGTACCCATCTTGCTCCAATCAATGCCCATTTAAACATTTTTTGGGGTCAAAATCAACCTCTAAAGCCATGAAATTTGCACAATAGAGACCTAGCCATAGATCAAGCTAGTTAGCTAGAAACACATGTCAATAAATCAAAAGATTGAACCCCTCATGAAGTATAAACTCTCCAAGCTAGTGAGCTGAAAAAATGTCTACCTTATTAAGAACTCAACTTGGTTATCCAACTTGGTCTCCATGAGAAAGAATAATGGAGATCATCCTATTGTATTTACATAATTTAATTATATTCTCCAAAAAATGAGGATCACTTCAACCATCTAGAGAAGGTCTTTGAAAGATGCCATCAATTTGGGATATCTCTCAATCCTAGAAAGTACATATTTGGAGTACCATAAGGGAATGTAGTTTCAAAGGATGAAATTGTTATGGATCCAAATAGAATCTAAGGTAATACTATAGTTGTTACTTCCCCAACACAAGAAAGGGGTACAATATTCCTTGAACAATTTTGTGAGAAAATTCATTGTTGAATCTATAGGCATTGTTTGAGCTATCACCCTAATGCTAAGAAAAAATAATAGTTCAAATGGACAGAGGATGGTGCTAGGTTTTTGAACTAATAAAATGGACCATTGCAAGTGCTCCAATACTTATCAATCCAAATTTCTCCAAGGAATTCATCTTGTATGTCCACAAGGGCAAGGCTAGAATTGTTATTTTTCTAATATCGAAGAGTGGAATTGAAATTACTAAGGAGCATCTAATTTCCTTCTTAATTCAAGAATTAAGGGAATTAGAATAAAATTATATCTTTATTAAAGGAAAAAATTATGCTTTGATATCAAAAGTACTAAAGTTTAAACATATATTACCACCAACAAGATGACAACCATGGTCATGCATGTTCAAGCATGAGATAGTTAATCCATGGTGGGGATATTAGTGAGAAAAGATCCATCTCAATCACCAAGATACTTGTCTATGAAATTGATGTCATGCCTAAAAAACTAATAAGAGGAAGGACACTATGCCAACATGTTGGTAAATAAATTCTCCACTACAATATTTTGCTAAAACCAATCTGACTTGCCCAATGGGTGGTGACAAACATTCACAACAATTAGAGAAACCATTATTAGATTAACAATTGTTTTCTATGTTTTAGAGGGGCATCTCCCTTGTTTGATGGGGATTTTGGGGGGGTTTTACATACTTTCTACCAAAAAGTATAAAAGGAACAAAAACATGGGAAAGAGAAAAAGGAACACAAGGAGACCCTAGAGATGCTCATATAAAACACTACAAAGGATTCCTTAAATGAAAGTGAGAAGAAACAATATGCAAAAAATATCGGAGACACAAAGTCCTTCAATTTGATAAGATCCAAACATATAATAATAGAAATAATATAATGCAAAATATAGATCTCTCACAACACTAGAGAATTTTGTGGGCCACTATGCCCTAATATCCAATATATGTTGAAATAGAGTAAACCCTTGAGGGAGGGTAACACCATACAATACTCCTTATGGAAGAAGCCACTCCACACTATATCTACAAGATATCTTAAATACAATATCATACTTCACACATATCTTACAATGATAATCACCTCCTTTATATAAACCTCCTCCTAATAATACAATGGAGGGGTAATCCTAATGAAGGCCTACTCAACTCATATAATTAATTACACAAGTTATTCACATGAATCAATATAACTAGCTTAAGGGATGTGTGCCACATGTCAACATCTTCACCCATCTAAATACATTATAATATCATATCCCTAGGTAGATAGCATGCCGTATCTCCTTGAAATATTTCCTCCTCGAAACATGAGAAAAAGATGAATATTATGACTGTCGCAAGTTATTACAAATATGATGCCATGACCAATCATCTAACCATCCATAGTTGATCCTTGTTCCTTTTTCTTGATATTTCTTATATCCCATCCTTGATCCATATTCTTTTGTACCTCGTTAAATCTATTCCTTGTCATATTAAGTCCTCATTTACTTCCCTTAGTAGCCATTACTTCTATGATACCATTGATTGGTATAATTGTTTCTTTGATTCCATGGAGGTCCATAGTAATTTCCTTGTCGATTCCATATACTATCATGTATCCATGATGGTTTCTTTCATGATTCTTACCTCTCACAATGATGTGAATTCCTATATATTGCACCCTTTTCCATCAAAACTATTAATCTACATTGAAGCTAGTGATTAAGAAAAATGTTGTCAATACATAACCATTCAATCAAATTCAATTGACCCAACATTGATATTCCCAATGCACAATGAAGTCGGCCTCAAATTAAAAAATGAAATTAATAAACCCTTAATGAATTTTGATGCCCTTTCCAAAAATGTAAAAATTTCAAAAAAATACCTTGGTTTGCAAACTATAAGGAAAATTTATTAAAAATCATAAAATTGCAATAAATCCTAACATATTGGTGATTAAAACTTGATTTTTGGATTGTCACTTCCTTATATTATCCTTCAACTTCAGAAAAAAAATTGCTAAAAATTTTGTAGTGTTTGAAAATTATAGGCGAATCTTCAAAAACTAGGGTTTCGTCCACTTTTTCTCAAATTGATTCTTTGATTCCACTTGATAAGATACAAACATATAATAATGAAAATAATATAATGTAGAATATAGATCTCACACAACAAAAGAGATTTTTGTGTGCCAAAATGCCATAGTATCCAATATATCTCAAAATAGAGTAAACCCTTGAGGTAGGGCAACACCATACAATAATCCTTATGGAAGAAGCCACTCCTCACTATATCTCCAAGAGATCCCAAATACAATATCATACTTCACACATATCTTATGATGATATTCACCTCTTTTATATAGACCTCCACCTAATAATACAATGGAGGGGAATGTTGGAAACAAGCAACACTGAGAGGGGGGGTGAATCAGTGTTGTGCAAAAAATTAATTTTATTGTTCTACTCTTTAACTTACTTAACCATTCAACAAAGGAAATATACATGAACGAAAAGAACACAATCACAATACCATAACACCAAGATTTTTACGTAGAAACCCTATTAGGGGAAAAACCATGGTGGATGGTCAATCCACAATATAGGAAGAGTATACCCAAGATAAATATTACAAAACAGGGATGCACTTGCATTCAGGCACACTGCCTAGAGTTCACTGCTCAAATTTGATAGGCTCACTTCCTTACAATGATTTGGATTAGATCCAAAAGAGTGAACTGATAGAATAGCATCTATAATGCTTGATTACAGTTCCGGTTAGGCTTTGTTGACAATCTTATGTCCTTCTGATTGATTCAACAATTCTGCTCTACTCTGCACAAACTCGCTCTGCCAAAAAAATTAATGCACAAGTGAAACTGTGCGTAATCAACTAATCGCTTCTTCTGATGATCACAACACCTTTCAACACACCTTTCACACACACTTCATACATAAAATGATATAACTAATCACTTATAAATATCCGCAATAAGGGGTATTATCTTTACAAGTCGACCTCAAGATAAAATACAAAATATTCTTCATGTGCCGGCTCAAATCAAGAACAATTTTTGATGCGTACCCATACAAGTCATCCATGACATAGCTTGGACCCAAAATAAAATATTTAAACATAAAAACATTTAAATAATTATTCCTTATACATCCACAACAAACCACATTCATTGAGTCGGCCACAATGAGAAAATAGACAGAAAAGCATCTTGTCAGATCACCTAACTCGTACAACAATTAATGCAACACCACAAAACTCAATAATGAGACAACATACATGCTTAAAAAACTATCCTGGGGATCCACAACTCAAAAAGATGATCCGGTGAAGCAAACAGATTGACATGGTAATCAAATACTCTGTTCTTCATATTTTATGTCGGTAATACTCTGTTCTCAACTCCTTCTGTTGGTATGATCACATTCTAATCTACGGACCAAAGTAATGACTTCAGTTGCCATCAATGACAACATTATAAGCCATATGCCAACAATCTCCCCCTTTGGCATTAATGGCAACACTTAGTGAAAAATGACTAAGTGTCGAGACTAGTAAGTACACTGCTAAAATTCAAAATTTCAAAACACATCTTTTCAAAACATTGCTCCCCCTTAGAATGTCAAGGCAATTTTCACTGCACTCTCTCCCCCTTTGACATCAATGACAAAATTCAGAAATCCAAACTTTCAAAACTGTACAAACACAACCTGTGACTTACAAAAAATTGAAGACATCCGCAAAATTGTTTTTCAACACACTTAGGTTTGAGTCCCAAACCTTTTTGAAACTCTCCAAAAGGGTTATATGAAGACAGAGTATATAAGACAAAGTTTCTGTAGCTTCAAGATTTACTGGGTCAGGAGCGACCATAGCATCTTTAGCCTCTTTCAATGCATTCACCATTATCTCAATCTTTGGACTGATTAGTCCCCCGAGTTCACACACTCTCCCAACAATCCTTTCATTTTCAAGCTTCAAACTCTTTATTTGGTTAAACAAAGACATTACCAGACCTTCTTGCTTACCAACATTACTAGCTAATGGGTCAAAAGTATTAGAAATAGTGACCAACTACTTTTCAATTTCCTTTACCTGCTTTTCATTTGCTTCAGTGAATTTAGACAAGACCAAGCATGATTTATACACTTTTCCTCCTTCAGATAAAGTGTCTTGAATATTCTTTATGCAGGTGGCTAACAGGGTTTTGTCTTTTGTGATCAGTTCTATCAAACTACCAAATCTCTTTTCCTTAAACTCCTTTTGCACCTTAATTAAGGCTGATTTCTCAAAAGATTCAAAGTGGGAACTTTACTTTAGCTCACCAGAGGTGGAACCAAACGGATCCATAACATGAGTAGGCATTAGTTTTTGCAAAACTCTAGATGCAAGACCTAGCAATTCACTGTCTTCTATGTGAGATTTAAAAATTTTCTCACTGGCTTTGGCTTGAGCAATTGATGCAACCTTCATCATTTGAATTTGGGATAAAGTTGATAGGTTGATTGAGCTTTCATCTAATTCAAAATCTAATTCTTCTTGTTGCTCCATCAGGTATCTCTTCTTTGCCTTGGTAGAGTCTCTTGCCTCTATTCTAATTTCTTGAGCTTTTTCTTCTTCAACTTTGGGTTCTACAAGGACTGTTTTCAGATTCCCTTCAATTACTTCAACCTCTTCATTTTGCATTTCCTTCTCTTCAGTTAATATCACCTTAGGATCTTTGGTTTCCATAGGTGTCTTTGTATTTTCCACTTCCGGAGGAATATGAAAGTTTTCAATATCAACACTCACTTCCTCATTTTCCATAACATTTTCAGTATTGATTTCTTCAACATTTACCTTATCCCTTGACAAAAACTCTTCCAAAATTTTCTTGGTTTCACAAACAACAGTATCAATGTCACCAATCATGAGTTTATTCACTCTTGTCTTGCTCTTAAATTCCTTTTTTACCTCTTCAAGGAGTGAATTCATCTCCTCGATTGACATCTCTGGACATAAATTAGCAAGAATTCTTTTCCTCATATTTTCTTCTTCTGTTCTGGCACTCAACCTTCTAGACTCCAAAAAATTATACAGACTTGTGGGAAAACCGAACATGATTTCAACTAGAACTTTATTGAAAATATTCATATGATTAATTGTAGCTTCCTCAAGAGTTCTTTGACCGGATTCATCAAAGGTTTCATACCAATCACAAAGTGGCTTGAGATTACCATCTTTTACAACTCCATTTTCAACTTCCTCAATAGTCATATTGGGTTTGTCAACTTTTTCCTTCTTCTCTGCTTCTTCTCCTTTGCCAGAAGATTTTCTTTTGTTTAACTTGACAGCCTGAGTCCCAGTAGCCTTTATCTCTTTCACTACTTCTTCTGATTCAGTCCCTTCCTCTTCATCTTTAGAAACATGTTTATATGTTCTTGTGCTTTTATTCTTCTTCCTTTTTTTGGAAGCCTTGACTTGAGTTGGCTGGGTTGCAGGGAAACTCCTAGTAGATCTAGTGTGAGCAGAAGATGTTCCCGGACTATCAGACTCTGTTTTTTCTTTCTCCTTTGATGCTTCAGCCTCATCTATTTTCCTTCTCACTTATTTCAAATTTTCCATAGGTATTGCCCATATTTTCTACGAAGACTCCTACTTCTTTTCTTACTCTTCTAACTATCATAGGTTTTTTCAATTCCGAATGAACCTGCAAGCTTTTCTTTGCATAATTCCCAAATCTTTCTTCTCCCGGATCCTATGGTGAACTCAACAAGTGTTCTGCGTACATTTTTAGAATTTTCTCCTCTACTTCGTAACCCATAGGCATGATCCACATAGTTCTAGGATCAACAGCTTCCATATGACACTAATCAATGTCCACCATGAAGCAAATAGTATCTTTGTACTATTCCACTATTGAGGTGGGAATTCTTTCCTTGGCATGCATGATATTCTAAAAATTCTTAAAGTATCCCCAGAGAAAAGTATTCCGGGCCTGACAATCACCCATTCCAAACAACATGTTTCTGATTTGAACAACTACCGACTCATCATTTTGCCATTGTACTTTTCCAATTCCCAGAACCTCATCTGAAAAGTAGAAAAACAGACATAGTAGCAAGTTACCATAATTGAATGTATTCTTCTTATCTTTCTTGATTTTCCCAAGATTCTCCATTAATTGGCTTTTGAGTAATTCACACAAATCATAGTCTGCATTTTGTTTCACCATCTCATAAGCTACGTAGATAGCCGTACCTGATACATAGTTCTCCTAGCTTGAGTGATAGATCTTATAACCAATAAACATTGATACAAATTTTACATCTATTGCAACAATATCCTCTATTGTCATTACTCTTTTGTTCCATTGAGAACCTGATGCCTCAGTGACCTTGTCATTCTTTATGGACTTCAAAACTGGAAGTCTGCCGATGGAATTTAGACCTGTAATTGCACATATAACTTCTTTCGTGATTTTAAATGGCATATCCAGCCAGATGAATTTTTCATGAACATGGCTCAACACATATCAAACCCATTCATTTTCTTCAAATATTGGAAATTTTGCAAACTACGTGAACTTATTTTCCTCTAGGGTTCTAAATTCTGGTTTTACAATAAAATCTTCTTGAATTATGTGATGAGAATACAGATTCATCAATTGAGAGCTTCCCAATTCTTCAATATTTGCATGTATATAAGCCCTAATATCCTCAATGTGCAAGACTCCGTACGACACAGATGAAAACACACCTAAGGGGTCTATTTCTGTAGACTTATAAGGATGCCATTTAAACTTTGGACGCGATCTATCCTTTACTTCAACTACCAGAGGAGTGGACATAATTGCAATCTCACAAATTTACAGGCTTTTCGATAAATACCATTCGCAGTCGGAACAAAATTTGATCGAAGATGCTTCTTTATGCTTGAATCTCTTCACACTTCAGCAATGTTCGCTCTAGGGCTCTCCAAATTACTTTTCTCCAAAATGCAAAGTGACAAATGAGGGAAGAAAATGTTCTTTTATCGTCCACATACCTAGCTCCTTTTTGTTGCAATAAATACCTTTACCCTAATTCATCTGGTTTCCTGTCTTTCATGCATAGAGATAGATGATTCTTCTGCGGATCTCCAAAATTCTTTAATACTGCCTCCTATTTGTTGAACAACATCTGAGAAGCATCAATGCACTTACTGGACTCATCCGGATTCTAGTACCAATCACCGGTAGGGGGTTAAATAATTTTCTTGATAGCTCCCCCTAGGCCAGAGGCCTAAAACTATTTCTCGGAGGAATTTCCAGAAGTTGCTTCTAGTGTAGGCACATTTCTTTCAACAGAGGGATCCTTCTTCACCCATTTCTTCTGCATTTTCCTCCTAAAGTAGTAACTTTACCTTTCCCCTTAATATCCTATTGCATGTTTTGTTGTACCGGACCTCTTCTGTTCCAACAGAATCTAGCAGTGTGACCAAATTTGTTGCAGTTCTAACACACAACACTTCTCTGTCCAGACCAACTATTCCACTGAATTTGTCTTAATTTGCATCAGTTAGCAATATTCCCAAGTCTATTGCATGCATAACATCTAACATTTCTATGAAAGTTATTCATCACAATTTTGCATTCACTTGATTTATGACCATACTTATAGCAATTAAAGCACTGACCTGAGAATGATGGTCTACTTGTGTTCATCGTACTCCTACATTGAGAAGCCATATGACCAAACTTGTTGCAAGCAGAACAATAGCCATTAAATCTTTGAGCATTAGGTTGTCTTACTGAATTCCTTCTGGCTCCATTCATCCAATTTCTCTCCCTGAATCTTCTTTGTCCTGAATCCTTTTGTCCAGATCCATAACTCTCTCCTTCCTCATATCCAAGACCTCGCTTGTCACCATCAGTCCTCTATCCTTTAATCAATTCATCAAGTTTGGCTGAGCTTGCTTTGAATTTCTCTTTGTACTCATTTGTAGTAGCAAGTTCATTTCTGAGATCATCAAGCTATTTTTCAAGCACTTCTTCATTGTTTTTAGAATCCTCCAGTTCATTGTCCAATCGACTGCATTGTTCGGATTTTTCTTTCAAAGATTGTGCAATATTTTCTTCATTCTTCTTTCTATCTTCAATCTCCTTAGTCATTTTCATCATGATGGATTCCATCTCACGCTTCAAGGCATCATTTTCTCTGGAAAACTTTTCACATTCTTCTATTTTCTCTTTCAAGGCATGACTAAGTTGTTCATCTTCCATACTTCTTTTCTTCTGCTTAAGCTGATCACACAATTCCTTCCTTTTCTCCCTTGATTCATTGATTTTGTCTTTCAACGACTGAATGAATTTCTCTGCACTCTCAAGATTTTCTTGCAACACCTGGTTCTCAAATTTTGACTGGTCAAGATCATCAAGGGCCACCATGAGTTGTTGTTGAAGACTGCTTGTATCCATTGAAAAATACCTTCCAAGATCTCCCCAAGCTGTTAGAATTCTCCTAAGGAACTAGCTCTGATATCAATTGTTGGAAACAAGCAACACTGAGAGGGGGGGCGAATCAGTGTTGTGCAAAAAATTAATTTTATTGTTTTACTCTTTAACTTACTTAACCATTCAACAAAGGAAATATACATGAACAAAAAGAACACAATCACAACACCATAACACCAGGATTTTTACATGGAAACCCTGTTAGGGGAAAAACCACGGTAGATGGCCAATCCACAATATAGTCTGAGTATACCTAAAAGAAATATTACAAAATAGGAATGCACTTGCATTTAGGCACACTGCCTAGAGCTCACTGCTCAAATTTGATAGGCTCACTTCCTTACAATGATTTGGATTATATCCAAAAGAGTGAATTGATAGAATAGCATCTATAATGCTTGATTACAATTTGGGTTAGGCTCTGTTGACAATCTTCTGTCCTTTTGACTGATTCAACAATTCTGCTCTACTCTGCACAAACTCACTCTGCCAAAAACTTTAATGCACAAGTGAAACTGTGCATAATCAGCTAATCGCTTCTTCTAATGATCACAACACCTTTCAACACACCTTTCACACACACTTCATACATAAAAATGATATAACTGATCACTTATATATATTCACAATAAGGGATCTTATATTTACAAGTCGACCTCAAGATAAAATATAAAATATTCTTCATGTGTCAGCTCAAATCAAGAATAATTTTTGATGCATACCCATACAAGTCAGAAATGACATAGGTTGGACCCAAAATAAAATATTTAAACATAAAAACATTTAAATAATTACTCCTTATACATCCGCAACAAACCACATTCATTGAGTCGGCCACAATGAGCAAATAGACAGAAAAGCATCCTGCTGGATCGCCTAACTTGTACAATGATTAATGCAACACCACAAAACTCAATAATGAGACAACATACATGGTTAACAAACTATCTTGGGGATCTACAACTCAAAAATATGATCTAGTGAAGCAAACAGATTGACGTGTTAATTGCATACTCTATTCTTCATATTTTCTGCCGGTAATACTCTGTTCTCAACTCCTTCTGCCGGTATGATCACATTCTGATATGCAGACCAAAGTAATGACTTTAGTTGCCATCAATGACAAAATTAGAAGCCATATGCCAACAGGGAAATCCTAATGAATGCCTACTCAACTCCTCATATGATTAATTACACAAGTTATTCACATGAATCAATATAACTAACTTAAGGGATGTGTGCCTCATGTCGGCATCTCCATCCATCTAAATATATTATAGTATCATATCCCTAGATATATAACACAATTCATACAAATAACATTGGAAATAAATAATATTTGTTGGTTTACCCTTTCAATGTATGAGGAGAATGAAAGGAATTAATTACACATTAGACATATAAATAATCTAACCATAAATGAAAAATATAAAAAATATAACATTTGAAATATTATTCTCATTCCTTCCAATCAAAGAACAAACTATCTATCCCATTTCTCATGTAATAGAAAGTATAATAAAAATGTGATGAAATGATCACAAGTGAACATATGAAGAATTTACAATTGATGGAGAATAGTTGACACAAAGTTGGGAAAATAATTCAATTTTATTCAACAAAATGGAGCACAAAGTTTGCTTACAATTTCTATACAATGAATATATGGAGACGAGAAAAACCTTCCCCAAAAAGGAGAACACCCTTTCACAATTGGAAATTCCCTTCATAAATGACATTTTCTTTCTTTAACAAACTTGTAACTATTTTCTAATGAGCTCTTCTTGAGATAATAATAACAATTTATATTTTAAAATCCATTTTTAAGTCACAAATACAACTTAAGTTATAATTTTGAAAAGGTGAAATGAGAAAAGAAGGAAGTTGCATGGTTCTTGAAAACAAGATTTATCTCCTAAAGGTCTAGTTGTAAAAACATTGATTATTTTGGAGACTGCCTAGAGAATAGTTGCTCCCTATTTTAACAAACTCATCAATCTTATTTGTTTCAAATTATGATACAATAAATATTGTTGCTAATACATGGGAATACAAATGTGTAGTATCTCCACTTTGAATTAGTTACATATTTCATAAATATTACAAGAAAAGAGGTCCAAGTAACTTGTGTGATTCATTATCTATTTTTTTCTTGTGTTATGAGATTTTGATCTTTCATATTCTATTTGAATTGATGTTTTAGTAGGCACTTCTAATTAATCAAAGATTTATATATTAATGTCTGACTACATTCAGATATATCTTTCATTTCATCACTTCCAATGAAATTATCAAAATATCCTATTTTGAATGAGGACGATATTATAATAGGATTAACAATAAGAGAAACTAAAGATTGTGTCCCTAAACAGGATGCCAAATATAGGTTGAACTTCATTTTAATTTAACTGTTCCAACCATTCCATTAATGACTTGCATGAATTTTCCATACTACTGTCATTGTACATATGATATTTGACATATTCCTAAGTCTAGCTACACTACAAAAACTTGATCAAAAATCCTATATTTTTCTTAATATTGTCACCATTTGGAACATCTTCCAATGAAAAACTTTGTATTATATAATGTTTGCAAACAAGTTACATATAAACAAAGGAATATTTATTATAGAGACATGATTACCAGCACTTTCATGGAAGATCAACATTCCAAGAAATACAAAGGGTTCAACATAAACTTCACTTCAATCCTTTATTGAATTATCTTCTAATTTTCTAAATTCATATTATTTGGACTTTGAAACAAGCTCTATTATTATGAGAGCAACAATAGAGACTATTTTTCCTAGTCATTAGAAATGGTTCCATCAAAAGTATATTACAATTTGGGAGAAGACTACTGTAGAGTTGTCTCATGCAAGAAAATGTGAGATCTTTCCCTCTCGATAAAAGAAAAAAATAAGAAGAAAATGAATTTGGAATTATAGTAACTGACTTTGAAAGTGACTTTTGTTGTCATTAATAATAAGGTCTAAATCCCCATGTCATTCCAAATAGAAAGTAAAGAAAAAACCACCTAAATAGGTGTAAATTGAAAAGAATAATCTTTGGTTCTTTCAATTATAATGTCCATTAGAAATAATAGAGACAACTTTTCTCCAATTTTCTATACCATTGTAATAGTCAGGAAGTTTCCTATTTCCAACAGAGAAAACTTCTCACCATTTATGGTGACCTTAACACCATTTAGGTGAGACAAAAACCATGAAACTATGAAGGTTACAAGCAACTAATGTCACATGGTAAAGTTCTATGAACTCTCAATGCACAAATCTCTCCTTTGGTGCCAACAGAGGATGCACTGGTAAAGGACATGATCAAACTTTTGACATTTATTTTTTGTATTCTCCAATCATCACAATCCATGATACAACATCACTTTAAGGCATTATTTTAAATGGATCAAGGATCATGCCTTGTCTATGCTTTGATAAAATTTGTTTACATCTCTTATCTATGAAAAATAATTGTAACATCTCATATTGAAATCTAAATTGAAATTAATCATGTTAGGACCTCGAATATTCTATAAAAATGTTTATCAAATTTTTGAGTGATTTTATAACTTTGTAAATTTTATAACTCAAATTGTGACATTGGTGACAAGACCACAATTTCATGATTTTAACTTGATAAATAAATTAAAACTACAAAATGATCAGTGATATTTGCTGGTGAGATTTAATGATGTAGGTAGAAAATTGTATACCTTTACAATTTCACATTATGTTTGGGTCTCTTAATTTATTGGACTTAATTAAGCTTCTAATTTTCCAAATTATGCATTCCAAGTCCTTATTCTTACCATTTTCGAAAAGGGGAACCAACATCAAATAAATGCATTTAATAATTAAATTGTCTTGGATCATGCGTGTCTTGGAAGTTTAGGCCAAGACCCATTTTCCCATGGCCGAATGGGTCCCCTTTATGAGCTAGGAACCAAATTAAAACATGTTTTTGGTGGCATTTTAATGTCCAAAATTCAAATTGTAAGTGTTGGCTTATGAAATCTAATTTTTGAGAAATTGGATAAACACCTATAATACATAGTCATTTGATCATTTGAAATCTAACACTTAACAATAAGCAAGAGGTAAAATTCAAGAGAAAATATTATTGTCAAGAGCATTCAAGAGCAACATTATTAGTCACTTGTTGCAACACTCAAGATCCTACCATCATGTCAAAGTTAATGTGTGTTCATGTTGTCTTGTGAAGGATAACAAGTGTTGTAGGTCTTCATGCATTCAAGATTTCAAGCAAATCAAGCAATCAAGATCTAATTCCCTTGAAGTGATATGTATGTCTTCAGTCTTTCAAGGAAGCTATTGAAGGGTGGTGAATTACAACAAGTTGTTCATTCATCATTTCCTTCCTTTCCATTAAGGTTTTTATCATTGAAAATACCTTTGTGAAAGTGGGAATAATATTCATGAGGTTTGACTGAGGCTAACCCCTATATGGTCCAAACTTTTTTCCCTCTTTGTGTATGTGTGGGTTACAAGTTAAAGAAGGATTGAAGAGATCTTGAAGAGCAATTTTGCATTGTTGCATTTTTTGTCATCATTCTTGTCAACCTATGAAAACTAAGTTGCCAAATTCATTTCTAAAATTCTGACAAATTTGTAGGTGGAAAACATCTTAGATCTAGCACCAGAGGACCCAAAAAATTGAGCAGGACCCCTGTACAAAGACCCATTCGTCATTGGGTGAATGAGTCCTTCTAGGCACATCAAAACCAATTTTTTCTAAGCAGGTTTGTTGTTCGTTGCACTTCCGAGATCCACTTGAAAACTGTTGTTTTTGTCTGTCGGTTGTCAGGATCTTGCATTTTAATATTGGGGCATATATGATCATTAAGTTAATCATTCCAAAATATTTCCAATCCATTCTAATCCCCCCCATTAGATGTAGATCTAGGTATGATTGGCTTACCTTCGAGGTTGAAAGTCAATCTTTCCACCTTGTGATCTACATCCTAATGAAATTTGGAAAAAGGCCCATTGAATCCTAGGTTCTTTGCATTTAGGACCTACGGTCCCTTTTTCTACATTTCAAATGACATACACATCATCATTTTTAAATTGAATAAATTGAGGTGATGGAGAGACCTCACATGCAACTTAGAAGAATAAAATTGTTTTTGATAAATTGACATGATGACATGTGTTAATTAATAAACATATTTTTTTTGAAATTATTGAGGTAATAAATGTGGACAATAGTTGGCTCTAAATGGGGACAAGGAACTTATGGGCATAGAAAGAACCTAAAATATCAAGTGAAGGGTAGTGTTTTATCCATTGGACTATACAATCAATAGTTAACACAACTCAATAGGAAAAATAAGGATATTTGATGCAAACCAAAGATAATAAGGAAAATAAAAGATGCACTCTAAAACTAAAACAAACATGACAATATTTTCTAAGAAAACTATGTACATTGTAGGGTAAAACCTACCTCAAGTGCTTCCCTTCATGAAATGTCTTGTAGTTGGTTGATTGAGGTTTTTTAATCTTCGGCATATCTCGGTCCATCCCTCTTGAACTAATCTTCACAAAATCATCAAAATTCATATGTCCTAACCTTTTGTGTCAAAGCCAACTTTCATCTTTTTGCACAGTAAGGAAACTTTGTCCATCCAACTCACTGAGATGATAAATGTCACTATTTTTCTTGCTTCCTTCCGTAGTCAGTTCACTGGTACTAGATTCTTGGATTTCACAACCTTCAACACTAAAAGATAAGTTTTAACCTTTATCACACATCTGACTAACACTTAATAGATTATGCTTTAAACCTTCAACATACAAAACATCATGTGTCTTTTTTTTACCACCATCAAGACTTAGAGTACCCTTACTAGATATTTTGGTGATTTAATTGTTTCCAATGGTTACTGAACCACCTTCAAATTTCTTGAAATTCATAAACTTTCTTACCTCCAGTCATATGGCTAGAGAAACTATTGTCTATGATCCACATGTTCTTCTCCTTTTGAGCATGTAGTGCGGTTTGAGAAATCATTGACCTTTCTAACTTCTTCTCCTCAAGAACCTTCTTCCAGAACTTTTCCAATACATCACTTCTTCCATTTTTCAGTAACAGAGAACTCACAAAATGACTTCTACAGTTCTTTGCAATGTGTCCAAAATTGTTGCATTTGAAGCAAATGATATTAAAATTGTATAGAGGTGCAAATGCATTATTTCTGACAAAATCAATTCTTCTTATTGAAGCACTTCTACAGTCCATAACCTTATGACCAAAATTATTGCAATTAAAAACAGTAACCAGAGAAAGGAAAATTTGACCTGGTATTGTATCCTTGTCTTTCATCTCTTCTTCTCTTGTTCTACACTTGGATAAAGCCATCATTATGAGTCATGCTTCCATCATTTACCATGGTCCTTTCTAACTTTGAACTTTTGGAACTTGTCACTTTTGAATTTGACTTAACAGTCTTCTCAAAACCTATTTCGGTTTTTCCATTCGAAGCTTTCTAACTTTCCAAATTTTGATCTAGGCTTTCAATACTCTTACTGAATTTCAACTGTAGCTGTTGGTTCACCTTCTCAAGCTCTTTTTTTACTATCACAATTTTTGCTTCAAGCTTCTCATAGTCTTTGTCTCTTGATAACAACTTTTATGTCAAAACTTCTTTAATTCTTTTTGCTTCTTATGTATGTGTCTTCATATAAACAATCATCTTTTCTGCAGTCTTCAACTCTTTTGATACCCTTTCTTTAGCTCTTACTTCAACAATTCTATTCTTCAATCTCTTGATTTCTTTTCTAGCATGCAATAGTTCTTCCGTAAGATCTACTTCTTTTGCATTATCTCTGAAACCCATTTTGAAAAATCTCCTTCAGCAGTTTCAAAAGCCATGAACACAAATTTTTCTTTTTCATCTTCATATACATCTTCATCTTCTTCTTCAGTGGAGTAGTCTTCTCCCTCATTAGTGAAGAAACTCTTATGTTTTCTCTGACCTTTGAATCTTCTTTGAAAATATTTTTTCCAGTCTTTTTCTCAGCATTGTTAATATTCTTATGGGTACACTTAGCCATAAAATGTCCTACTTCTCCACAATTGAAACACTTGAAACGTAATTTTCCTTTGTAATTTTAGTAGAGCCTCTTTGTAGCTTCCTGAAATTTTTTTCTTCCTCTAAATCTGATCCACAATCAGAGTCTTGATCAACCTGCTTCATAGATACTCTGAAATCAACCTCTTTCCTTATAGATTCTTCACTTTCAAATCTTATCTCAAATACAGTTAATGTTCCATGCAATTCAATCAACCTTAAAGAATTCAAATCTTTAGCTTCTTCAATAGCAGAGATTTTAGGATCAAAACTTATGGGGAGAGATCTAAGTACCTTCTTCACAACAATCTTCTCTTCCAAGATTTCACCAAGACCTCAGATATGGTTGACAACTTCATCAACTCTGAGCATGAATATAACAATGTTCTCATCTTCTTTCATCTTCAGTCCTTCAAACCGAGCTCTGTAAATCTGTAACTTTGCCTCTTTGACTTTGTCATTACCTTCATAGATTGTTTCCAATTTTTCCCATATGTCCTTTGTTGTTATGCATTGCATTACTTTCACAAATTCAGAACTAGTTGGCCCATATAAAATAACATTCTTTTCCTTAACATTGAGTTTAAGAGCCATCTTTCTAGCATGATACCTAGGCAGGGGACTGAAGGAGGCTCATATCCTTCTACAACTGACATCCAGGTGTCTATTCCTAAAGCCATCAAATAGGATTCCATCCTAACTTTCCTAAATGCAAAAGTGGATCCATCAAAGATAGGTAATTTGTTTCTATAAGAACTCTCTTATGCCATCCCAAATCTACCTTAATGGTTGTGTGGTTGTTTCTATAAGAACTCTCTTATGCCATCCCAGATCTACCTTAAGCTGTTAGGATTCTTCAAAGGAACTTGGCTCTGATACCAATTGAAGGGCACACAATCTCCTGAGAGGGGAGGGTGAATCAGTAGATCTAAACAATTCAAACAATTATGGAAACCTTCACTTTTGCTACTGTTATATAGTTTTTCAACATGAAGAGACTTAACCACACAAGCAATTAATTATAACACAACAAAAGATAACACCATATATATGTGGAAACCCAAGATGGGAAAAAGCATGATGAGAATAGCTACTTGGATCTATTGCCCAAATCTAGCCTCACAATGTAAAAATATAATAAGTGAGATTACAATATGAAGTAGGCACTAACCTACCGAAGAAACCAATCCCCTATTGAATCTATAGGCACCAACCTATTGGAGACAACAATCCCCACCAAAAAGAGACACCATTCCCTACCAAAACAATACAAAACTTGTAGAACACCAATCCTACTGGAATACAAAGATAATGGCGGATTTAAAATATAACTCTAATATATACCAGAGTCACAACTGACACTCTTCCACACTGAGAATGATCTTCTAATATTGGTGCTCCCTCTTTTCTTCATAGTTCTATATTCAAAATTACCTTACTTGATCACAACCAATACAACTGATACATCATACAACTCATACATGATAGATCTGAACATTTGAAATATATACATGACATTACATTATCACTCTTCCATGTTGGCCAGGAATCCACACATAGCCAGGTCAGCATAAGATGGACCTAAATTCAAATTACATGAAACATGTAATAAAACGGTCCAAACACAAATTTCTTGCTTCCAAAAGAACTTGATGTCGTGCGCCACCACATGAACCTTAATTAGGTCCTATCCTCACTCCACATACAAGATTTGAATTCTGCACGTTACTAGCTATTATCGCACATGCCTTGAACTTTGAATAGCTCAACAAACCTTCTGACACTCCAATCTTCTTGCACGCTGAGCCTCACCTCTAAAAAAATGGAACTAATAGAACTAGTCTAGACATACTCTCCTTCCAAACCATAGAGAAACACTGCATTTCTAAAAGAAATTCCCACCAAATTTAGAAATCTCTCTACCGAAAAGATATCCTTCTAAACCACCACATTCGTACTAACTGCATACCCGAAATGGTATAATAAATACATCAACTATTTGAAGGCAGACGCATCTCAACAAAAAATGATTCATGTTACTTGATATAGGATATGCTTGATTAGATAGTCTGCACATTGATAAGCAACATGTTTTTGAAACTTTATGTCAAATGATAATTCTAGTACTTCTACAATATCTTTCATCTTTGACAACCTTGAAACCCTTTGATAACAACTATTAGCAACCTTTGACAATCCTTTGACATCAATGACAACCTATGTTCAACAATTTGTATTAATGCTACCAACTTTACAAATTTTACATTTTTAAATTTATGAAGTAGTTAACAAACTACAAAGCTTTAAATCTTACTTAATATTGTTGCCTTTTCACCATTCTTTTATTACAATCCCCTTTAATATATCATTATAGATTCTACTCAATTGTTGTGACTCCAAATTGATCATTTAGTTCAAATTTCACCAAATTCAATAAATTTACAAATTAAAACCAAATTGTGACCAAGTGTCGAACTTTAAATGATTGTGAAATTGCACTTGCAAATCAATTGTAACTTTTCTTAGATGTAAATTTAAATAAAAATTGGTCATGTTAGACAATCAACATTTGTACAAAACCTGTTTACCAATTTTCCAAGTGATTTTACAACTTGAATTGTGACATTGGTTGCATGGCCATAATTTTATGGGTTTAACTTTGATAAGAAAAGAAACACTACATTGAGGTGACAAAGAGACCCCAAATGCAACTCAAAAGACTAGAATATTTTTGAGAAATTTAATTGATGACACATGCCAATTAATGAACAACAAAAGTTTAAAAATTGTTGAGGTCAAAAATTTGAACAATACAATACTTGGCAAATATTGTCCTAATTCTTAAGGACTTGCAAGTAATGATAAATTTAAGAAACCCCCCTCAAGAAAATATATAAAACCACGATGAATCTTTCATGTTATTAGAAAACAAATATCAATTTCTATTGGCGAATCTTTCATTTTTTTGAAAAAATATTATTTTATTGGCAATTTTTTTGTACATCACTAAAATTTTGTAAAAAATATTGGTGAATCTTGGAAAATAATAGGAAATTCATTAATTGTGATGGTGAATCCTTCCATTTTTAAAAAATAATTCTTATGGAAAAGTACGGGCCATGAAAATGATCAATGGGTTTAAGGGGTAAACTCTATAAAATTTAGTTGCCACCATTGATTTAAAATATAATCTAATTACCCTCATTTTATTCCATGAGGTAAAATGTACTCAAGATGTAATGCTTATGGGGCCCAAAATTGTTTTTGGATAATTAATCTCAATAGATGTGTAGCTTTTACTATTATATTTTTATATTGAAAAATATTTTAAAAAAAAGAATTAAAATATAATAGCCTGAAGTGATGACAAAGTGAAAACTGAGACTAGTACTAACAATTCAAGCTACTAGAAAAATGGGCTATCAAAAAATAATAGGTACAAGGGAATAAAGCTAACACTACTAATTAACACATATATCAATAAAAAAAATATTTTTTGTGAAAAACAAAGAACAAAATCATTAATAGTCTTAGACTCGTAAAATTTAGCAATTGCATTCTCTTCCATGTTTAGAGCTAGATGCTCTACTAATGATAGCTCCCAATATTATGGTCTATAAGATTCCTTTCAATCTAGGACCTTCAACATTCTTAGCCAAATGATCATTACACATCTATTACGAGTCTCATATTCATTAGATTTGGATCCATTAGGGAAAGCAAGATAACTAGTAGTGTCCTATTTATCCTCATCATAATAAAATTTAGCCCAACATTCACTTCATCTTCCTCCTATCTAATTTATCCTTTATTCATTAGCTTGAAAAAATATTTTCAAAAATATCTAGGGTCATTGTAACTTGAGAAATAACCAATGAAGAGGTGACTTCATAGATGATGTTAGTAATCATCCTCACCATTATTGGAAAGTATTTTAGTGGATAAAACCAACTATATTTTACATATTTTTTTGTTCAAATCTTTTAAATAGCCAAACACAGTATGCTTCTAAGAAATAGAGATAGTCTCAACCCAACCTGCACTACTACTAATTAAAAATTTCCAAAATTTTATTACAAAAAGACAACCATAAAATAAATGCTTTTAAGGTCCACATCAACATTACACATACTATCGAGGTCAATGAAGAGGTGATTGCATAGGCGATGGGGCTTTCTTGTACTAGGAAGAAGTACCCTAAGAACACCAAGGCTCAAGACAATGAAAGCCTCAATGCCTTCTTTAAAGGAAATGAAAAACCTATTTGCTCCCAGTCTGCTTTGAAAGAGAAGCACTCCTGTGATCGTGGGATTAGGTTTGTCTCGCTCTCATGAAGTATGTCACTTTGGAGGGTAGATATAAAACTTTCTATTATTATCACCTGCCTCTTTTGAATCACCTCTGCCATAAAATGTTGTTGAGCTTCCCGTTTTTCTTACTCACTAATTTAGAAAGTTATATTAAGAAATGCTTGGAAACTGCTGCCCAAAACCTGGAAGATACTCCTCCCCCACTGCTCCACCAGGGCCTCATCTTGAGGCTTTATCATTTCCATCTTGCGCTCTGCCCACCTAAACCCATCTCCACTGTCCATATTGAGGAAGTTGAACCCCCTGCACTAACTAATGTGAATCCCTCTCTGACTGAGTCTAAGGGCCCCAAAAGGAAATCCCCTTTGATGAATATTGAAACCCACAAGCCTAAACCTCTCACCAAGAAGAAAAAGGGTGGTGTGGGGCTTGCCTAGTCGAATGCTGCGGTTGGGCTTTGTGAGCTCAAATCTGCTCCCCACAAGACCGACAACAAACCTGCAGCTAAAAAAAAAGTGAAAGAAGAGGGGAAAGGTCTGGTGGAGCTATCAGCCACTAACAACGATGAGAAGAATGTGGTGGGAAGAGACTCCAAGGGGAACACGGTGGTTGCTGCTACAATGGAGACGGGGGTTGAGAATACCAACATTAGGAGATCTAGAAGACTGGCGAAAAATAGCAAGAAAGTGTCAATTAATGAAATTTCCAGTGATGAGGAATGGTCTGCCAGCAAGGGCAATAAGAAAGAGTCCAAGATACGGAGGGAGAGGAGGAGGAATTTGTTGAAGGGACTAGCCACTTTTTTGACCTCAACAAGATGCTAAAGGAGGATTTGACTTCCCAGTCCTCTGACCCTCAAGCTTTGGACGGAGAAAATATTGCGAAGATTGTGGACAAAGGGGAGGATCATCACATGTTGTTGGAGCGGGTGGAGAAGCTTGAGAAGAAGTTCATTGATCTGGCTCGGTTCATTGTCAAGATCATTCACCGCGCAACTGGCACCCTTTCTACTATACTCAAGGATGAAATGGATAAGAAGGCTACAGAGGAGGGCCCCAATTGGGTTGGGGAGGATGTTATTAACCTCCTCTCTCAGAATTGGGAGAGTGCTAGTTAGTCTGCTGCTATTGTGTCTTGTTTACTGGGTCGTTGTTTTATCAGCTGTTTGTTTGTTGTTTTTGTGTTTTATTTTGGTGGTTAATGTAATATCTCTCTAGACCTTATTTTTTTGGCCCTTGTGGCTCATTGTGTTAAGGGTACAACACCATGTAAATGCTGCTTATCTTATCAAAAACATTACACATACTATAGGAACTCATCATAAAACCATAAGGACCCCTAAAAGACCCTACAACTCTTTGGTATTAGCTTTAAAAAAATATAATATGTATTACTTTTTAAATATTTTTTACTTTTATAATCAACAAAGATCCATTTCACCAAAAAAATGATCTTTATGTGAGACATTAAGAAAAATAAAAAACTATACTATAAAAATATCAAAAAATTGTACTATGTTCTATATCGAAGATATTATTTTAATGGTTCTTTCAAAATTTCTATAAATGCAAAGATAAATGCATTTATAATAAAATATGGGTTTGAAATTTCTATTATTACAAGTTAAAAAATATTAAATATTCAATAAAAATTTACCAAAAATATAGATGCAATAAATGTTGGAGTTAACAATCTATGTCCACTAAAACATTAAAATATTTTATAAATATAATTTGAGTTATACATTATGATAAAATATTACTTAGTAAAAAATGTAGAAATAAAATAAAAATATTATTGAAAATCAATTGAATATGATAGAATGTGTCAAAATTTAGAAAAAATATGAATTGAACCTACATAGAAAATTCACAAATTGAGAAAATGTGTTGAATGTTGAAAAGTGTTGATATAGTAGCCCAATAATGCTAAAAAGTGGGAGACACCATTCTGTTGTCACCCTCATTATGTTGCTACTAGTTTATTGTAGCTAATGTTGCAAATTTTGTCTCCATTTTGATGGAATTATTGATGCCATGGATGTGTTTGCTAAGGTTTTGACCTTCATAGCCTAGTTCCTTCTTACTACTAACTTATGAGCTTAATGAATTTGAAGACTACGAGGAATAATATGGCTTACCGGGTTTTTCATTATTTGCATGCCATCCAGATCTTGAATGATATCTTTGCACTAAATCATGCTTATTTAGGTGCTTGGAACCATGTATAGTTGGATTGGATTCATGCTAGTTCCTCCTCTCCTTTGGTGATGTATATTCTTCACGGTATGTATCACTACCCTCATCTTGAGTAGCAAGTATATGACTAGCAAGGTGAATGTTGCATGTCATGATATTTGTGAGCCACCCCAAGGTGATTTTGAAGTTGCTCTCTTGTGAGTGGAGATTCTCTTGCAGTTGTAGATTCAAGTGCTAGAGATGTTAGATCTCCACAAGCACATGTTTATTATTACTTGGAAATGTTGGATGAGGGAAATTTATCTCAAAGATTTGTGATGTGTTGCTTGCTTCACCCACACCTACAACAATAAAGCTAGGATCTCATTTGCAATTGATTTTATGTTACATTAAGAACAATGAAGAAAACTCTCAAGCTTTAATACTAATGGTTTGATTCAATTCTAGGAGAAAATCAAAGGCCAATCCATAACCTACCCAAGTGATGAAAATTACCTTAACAATATTGTGAATTATTTTATGCATAATGTAACTTATAAGACAAGATGTAGAAAACCATAACACATTTAGAGAACATGACATTAACATAAATGCTAGTTATATTCAATATCAAAATAGGTATAAAACATGTGTATGCATTATAAAAAAGGCTAAGAATGAGAATTATCACGATTAGAAAAGTAGTAGTGATTTTTCCTTGATTTTCTTAGGTTGCAAAAGAGGCTTTATCAGATGTGTAGAAATATAAATATCTTGATGCCTACTATAGTGATTGATTCATCAAATCAAATTATTGGATTGCCAAGTTAGATACTTTATTGGCTTCTCTTGTTGACTCCCCTATACATAGTGTACAATGTAAATATTTATAGGTGAATGTTGATAGATAATATCTATGTTTATGTTAACATATTTCAGTGCATATGGTTGTGTGACATATATGAGTAGGATGCTACCAATTGTCAAGTCAATATGGTTCCAATTACATGTGGTGTGAGACAATTCGATGTATATGGTGTCTAAGTGTCCAACATATGTGGATTCATTTCTTATGGCATCAAACCTAATAGTTGTTACACATGTATGGAATAATGACATATGAATCTCAATGTCCCATCTCTTGCACAAGTATGATCAAATTTAAACTTGCACAAGATAGAGCATGTACAAAACATGATACAAAATGAGCATGCAAAGTTGTTGAAGCTTGTGCACAAGGGACTCCTAATATTGCACACCTTTTAGAATTGTTAAGGCTAATGTTTTCATGAATATGCAAATAGTTGTACTATTAGATGATCTATTTGGAAGGCATCTTGGTGTTATGCTAGAAGAAATTGGATGTGCAAGGGATGTAGAGCAAGGAATGTTTATGAACCAATGTGAACCTAGGGTTTGGGAGAGGGATGGGGAGATCATAGTTAAACTATGGTTAGCTGAATGATAGATAAAACCTAGGAGTTGGAAATTATTATCCATCATACAAGTAGATTGTATATCTTCAATTATTTTCCCTATAGCCTTAATTGTATCCATTTCATGTTGTTTAGTGAGAATTACCTTAGTAAGAGGATCAACAACAAATGAAGTAGACATATCATCATCCATAGTACCTATTTGGTTGCACAAAGATTTCACTTTATATAGAAACTCAAGCTTCTTTTGATTTACAAGGTTTCCAATGAAGGTGTCATGATCACACTATCATTCATCCTCATTAGAATGCCACATGGTGGCAAGGTGAGGGTTTAACCAAACACTTGATAAAAGAGGACCTAAGAGTCTTACAAATTTCCTAATGCAAAGCTAAACACACTAGCTCGAAAATCAATAATGGGCACTATAACTAATTGAAAATAAAACAACTTAAAAAAATTTCACCTTGAAAGAATAGGCATGGAAGTTATAAGTTCAGCAATTTATGTGGAAAAACAATGCTTCCAACATTACGACATGATATCATGGTCTAGTGTTAGTCAAATTACAAGAAGAACACAAGGAGTTGAGACAAATAAAATGTTGAGATTTAAGTAGCTAAGACTAGGAAAATGAAATAAGTAAAATGGAATAAGGTACATCAACTCCCTTGATAGCAATCAAGTCCCTTTATTGATGTATAAAGATAAAAAACATGCCAAACAAATATACAAATGCTAATGCAATTGTGACTATGTGCTTGGCATGTGAATGCTTGACACTAATATATTCTCCAAATGATAGAGAATGTCTTTAAACACATGCTCATAAACACACAACTCAATACTTTGGTATGTAGACTAGCAAGATAATTGCCATGATTTGAGAAAAGTTGCTTGAGAGTAAGAAAGATGGAATTTGAAATAGGAAAACTAGGTTGTGCCATATGACAAAGTCTAATATCAAAAAATGTGAAAAACAAAAAATGGGTAGTGTGTAGTTGATATGTAGTGATTAGGAATTGCATGTAGTTGTTAGCTTTGAAAGGTATTGTCAATTAAAATGCCAAATAAATCAAATTAAAAGCTAAGACTATATATTTACAACATCAATTTACAAAATGATGTAAAACATACAAATAAAGATACACATGCACACTTTAATCTCTTATACATAAATGAAAGCTATATAAAAAAACAAGTCTATTAATAAAAAATCATAAGAAAATTATTTGTAGAATTAAATTCCAAGATGTATATTTTTAAATTGTTAAAAGAAAATTTAATTACATTGATAAGTAGGAGGTATTTTCCATAACATGACAAATTATGATATTGCTATCAAGATTCAACCATGTAATTTTTCGAGTCAAAGTTATTGACCCATGTTTCATGAGTAGTGGTTCACAAGAACTCATCTCTCATGATAATGAATGGTCCACTTAGTACTCATTGCATCTAGGTGATGCTCACAAAGGTGAAGCATTGGGCCTTCCCAAGAGGTCACCCATCCCAATACTACCTCAACTCAAGTGTGCTTAACCATGGAAATTTCTCCAAGGTTAAGCCAACTTAGCTTGCAACCCCATTTGCAAAACCTTCAACAAGTGTTATGCCTTACAAACCATTCTTTATAGAGCCCATTTAACTCATAATTGATAAGAGGTATTTTCCACAGCGTATCAAATTATGATATTGCTATCAAGATTCAACCGTATAGATCTTCAAGCCAAACTCATTGACCCTGCATGTTTCATGATTAGTGGTTCACAAGAAATCATCTCTCATGATAATGAATGGTCCACTTAGCACTCATTACATCTAGGTGATGCTCACAGAGGTAAAGCATTGGGCCTTCCTAGGAGGTCACCCTTCCTAGTACTACTCCAACTCTATGAGCATCACTTAGATGCAATGAGTACTAAGTGGACCATTCATTATCATGAGAGATGGGTTCTTGTCAACCACTACTCATGAAAATGGATCAATGATAACAATATCGTAATTACACAGAAGACATTTCCTTATTTGAGCTTTTTGGAGCTAATTTGTCTGTGGATGGTGGAAAAGCAGGGATAGACCTTGCAAGGCACTTTGAACCATTGCCAACCATTGCCAGCCATCAGATTCTTTTCGCTGCGAAGATAAGCTTGTTTACGCCGAAGGGAATGTGTTGATCTCTTTTTGCTCAGCACGGTTGGGATTACCGTGCAATGCAATGCAAGATGATTTCCTTCATCGTGACCATCTGCAAAAAGTAGTACGCCACCGTATGCAAACGAGGTGACTGTTATGTTGCAAATGCATGCATATCTTATCCTTCTCTGATGATCTCCCCTTTTCCGAACTTAAATGCTAATAAATGCTCAGCCTCCCTTTGCCACTTGCGATGAGATAGGTATTCTCTGCAATACACTTTCACTTGGTTTATTCTGTGCAAAACTGACTTTTGTCCAAAGTTTTCTGCAACGATCATGTTCGTCTTGCTTACTGGTATGTCATATTCTTTCTTTCCTTGTAAATTTCAATCAAATTTGGAGCTCTATAATTGAACTTGAAATGAGGCCTCTGAAAAGGCAATTCAGCTCAGGCTCATCGAAATCAATAAAATTTGGCACTTTATGATTGAACTTGTGACACACTGCAGAATTTGTGTCAATAGAATACATAAGTGTCAATAGAATACATACCACACCTACAACCAGTAGTCTCAAAGGGGCAGGCAGCTCAAAGTGATAAATTATTACTCATCGAAAGGTTCTAGACAGCTATTTGTAATATTTACAAAAAATGAAAAAAAGTTTCAGATTGAAAATCAAAAACAAAAAAACAGGATTGTTATTAACAGAGAACTAACCTGGATCTGTACTGCAATAGCGAACCTACTACAGGAGACCTTACTGGCATACAAAATAACTGCGTCCAGCATATCCCATCCGACCATGGCGTTCAGCTCTGAAATCACTAGAGTCAAAAGTTTACCCTAACAATCACAGTTCGATCTCGCCTCAACTGAATATTTCTCAGGAAGTGAAAAGATGCTATATAGGTAAGAGTTCGCCAGGTTTAAAAAAAAGGTCAAACGGCACATACCAGTGCCAACTAGGATCTACGAGGAGCCGCTTTGGATGGCAGTTAAAGAATAGCCAATGGAAGGGAGCACACAGCTGTATAACGTTTAACCTTTAATTGAAAAACAATTCTCTGTTTATCCCTTTCAACGGACAACGTTTAATCGAAAATATGGTGTACCCTTTGCGATATATCCCAGAATATTATTTTGTTCTGCCACATCAGCCTATGAGATTGTGGTATCGGAGTGGAAAAGAATTCTTTGAAACAGTGGTTTTATTTCTCTCGTTTTACAGAACCCCCATTAGATAGCAACGGGAGAAAGATATGGTGTTGTGGGCCAATATTTTATTTCTGCACTTTTTTGCATATTTTAGATTATTTTTCAATGAGGGATTTTTCAGTTTTAGAAAGGTTTTTTTTATTTCAAAAACTGAAAAAATTCCAATTTCCCAGAGAGCCATGAGTAAATTAAACTTTTAGGTTTATGACAAAACCAACCTGTATATTTGGTACCATTATAGGCCAGCACAAGTTTCCACTTGCATCTGTCCTCGTAGTCATGACAACATTTTTCGCCTATTGTTGCAACGCCGTTTTCTGCGGCTGAGAACAAATAACTTGTTAAAGCTAAATAAAAAATGTCATTGTCTTCTGACAAACATAACATTAGTATGTTTACCTGTGCAAATATTCTCGTTTGGAATGGGCAATATCATAGTAAAGGGTACAGACATGGACCGAATTCCAACTGAACGTATATTGGTGATTGATTTTGAAGCCTGAATCTACCTATATTTTGGAACTGTTTGAACAAAAACATCGTATGTGTGTTCTACTTAAAATATTTCCACTCACCAAAAATCAACAATATGTGTAGCAAATTCTTTACAAACCCTGCTTTTTTGGGTTCTTGGCCTTTTTGCTCTACCCATGGAAAGAGAGTTGAAATTTCACAGAAAATCCGTTTTGTCAAAGCCATCAAATTTGAACATTCATGTTGAGTGATAATGCACATTATGTTATCTCCAACAACATGAATCATGTGTTTGCAACTAAATGGTATGTTCTAGCACTTATTATGATCAGCCGAATAACTGATATGGTGCTCCCCAATGTTAGAAGCCCAAATAAAAACACTGACAGTGGTCGCAGGTTCAAGCCCCAATTCAATGCTATGCCTAGATGATGGGGCGTTCCATGGAGTTAAATAATCAGTCTTAATGACTGGTTTTCCATGTAAAAAGTATAAAAAAATTATGCGAAACGGAAATACCAATGCTGGAAATAGGAATGTGAAAGGAACAAGGGAAGCGAGCCCACCTAAGTTAGAAAGTCCCCTAGAAAGGGAAACACAGCAGGACAAAATCTAGCCTACAAAATCTGAAGCACATAAAGAGGAAGAGCTCACATAAAACATTTCATTATTGAGATCTGATCCCAACCCTGGTTTTGTAACATCGCCAGCCACCAATTGCCAAAGGCCTCCAAGCACCCGAAATAAAGAGCTTTTCCCACTCCCATTTGGACCTGCAGCATGAACTAAATTGTCAAACAAAATGACTCAGAAATATGCTCTCATGGACTGCAATGATTGCAGGATATTCACAATTTGGCAGTAAACACAATTGGCATGTGTAAAGCCGAAATCCACAACCTTTAACAGCATCCTCCCTGCCCGTACCAAAATGGTAGCATTAAAACAGGGTCTGGAGATTCGTCAAAACATAGTAGAAGGGAGATTTTTGTTAGATATAATAGTTGAAACTGCATCAATATTAGACTTCGTGAAGGGCAACTATTATGTTATGCATGTATGCAAAATGTGATAGCAGAGACAAGACACGTGAACTGCTTTCAACACTGCCACCTACCCACCAACAACCCTCATTAAGAAGACACATCGACAGAAACCTATGAAAACTTTACCTCTTTGTTTCTACTTTTTAGGTAAATTACAAGTCATGAACAGTCACACCTGCAAATAATGATAAAGAAGTGTGGAAGGTTCAATCATGTTAAGCTCAAAAAGAGCTTTTGCTACATACTTGCCTCAAAATTCACACGTCATTTGTTTTCTTCTAAATTATCAAACAAGGCTTGAAAATGTATCCAGTGTTTCGACTTTCAAAGAAATGGATGTGATGGCTTGATCACAAGTTATAAAATATGATGTACATTTACAGTTCGAGTCTTAATTTATGGGCTCATTCAACATTCTTTTTGTATTTTGGATATAGAAGTTCGTATGAATTGGTTTTGTCTGGCAGTCCTTATTTTATCATGTGCATTTATATGAGTGCCTATCTTTGGACATTATCAGTGGTATGTTTTTTGGGTTGATCTCTAAATGTGAGAAAATCAATTGAAATTTGATAGAATTTTTGGGTTTGTATTTATTCAGGAAACAATTTTTTTCTTCTACATAAATTGATTCTTCTTACTTTTATGATTTATCCAAGCAATTAGTCAATAGCTGGATGGACTTTCATTTTAATAGTGAAATTGCTCCAGACCATAGGATAAACAATTTTCTGCTCTCCTGACCCGATTTCCAAGAAAAACACTAACAGCAAATAATGGAGCAAAAACATTAGTCTTTGCCTATATAGGCAGAGACTAACAATTGCATTCGCCAGTTATTTAACCTTGAATTCTACTGTCCAAACTTAGAATACCCTTGAGCATTCTTATCCTCTCCTTTTAAATACTTTGAAACTTGAACTCTAACGCTTTGTTTGAATCCATTCATCTCTGCTCTTCACTATTATTGGTCACATATTCTCTGTATGGTTTTAATAATTAATTATTTTATTATATATTTTCTTAAAAGATTAATCCTTGGGTTTTGGATCCTGTTACTGTTGAGGCTTTGAAATTTATAATGGATATGTGCACGAAATTAGTCAGGCTGTTTGGTATGCTGCTATTTGTTACATATGGTATACTGCAGAGGTTCTGTTCTTGCAATCCAAGAGCTGTTTGTACCAAAAAAATGCATGGATCTTGGGTTTATGGATTTTTTGTTTGTAGTTAGTTACAGACTAGGTAACTTTACTGCAGGCATATTTATATTATTTTATTCTGTTTTGAATCACAGATTGTTTGACATTAAGTTTAAACGAATGTAGATTTAAACTTTTTAGTTTTATATCTCAGCACAAGCTAGACTCTAGTTTCGTATATGACAGCCGTCTTATGGAAGTCTAAATGAAGCTTTCTTTTCAATTGTCTTATATATTATTGTTCATATTTGTCCCTCATTTGGGTTTTCTTCCTTTTACCAAGCTTGTAATAAAATCTCTACAGGTACAGTTATTTGAGGTCGAACAGTTCAGACAAATTACTCACTTCAATCAAAACATTTCAATTTATTGTTGCAATATGTGCATATTTATATATATATTTTTAATAAATAAATTATCACAAAAATTATTCATTTCAATCAAAATATTTCAATTTGTTGTTGCAATATGTCCACATAAAAAATCTACAAATTAAAAATACAGCCCTCCAATATCTAATTTATTTAATTTTACAGAATAGGTGTTATGAAATTTGCATATCATAGATTTATTAGATAGATAAATTGACTTCATAATTGCACAATAAAAACAAAACTAGTGGAACTTATTTGCATTGTCAATTCGTCCTGTTAATTAATTATTGTTTTCTTCCATTTCTAAACCATCTTCTATGACACTCACATCAGATTTTCAAAGAGAGTGATTACCAGTTTTTTCCCGCCATTGACTATCCTCTTCGGCGGACCCATTGCGCATCAAGGTGCGATTGCTGGTTATTAGTATTACTTTTTTAATAAAATAGGCACATCAACTAACATATGCGCATAGCATTGAGGCCCCTCTGCATTGACTCTCTGCCGTCCAAGCCTTCCAAGGCCTCAAATTGGTGCTAGGTTTTTCTCCTCTCGCCCCTGAAAAATGGAAAGCCACAAATGGAAGGGCTGTGTAGAAATGGCAATGGCGGCGCTGCCGGAGCGCGTGTGGGAAATTGCGAGCGATTTCTGTGGAATGAAGAAATGGTACCCTGCCCTCCTCGTCTGTGAAAGAGTGGAAGGGACGCCCGAGCAGGGTCCCGGCTGCGTGCGCTACATTTGCATCGTATGGCCAGCGTCGTCCTCAGGCGATGAAGTTTTCAGGGCGAAGGAAAAGCTCATTTCCATGGACTGTATTAACCATTCCTACACTTACGCTGTGATCGATATCAACATCGAGGGTTTCCACGGTTATCAAGCCACTTTTCAAGTGACTGAGAGGGAGGAGGGATCATGTGTTGTGAAATGGTATTTTGAGGTTGAACCGATTTCTGGCCGTTCTGAACCAGAGTTTGTGAGCAATTGGAGCTCTGGTTTGACCCTCGTCCTCAGCACACTCCAACAACACCTCGCTTCTTCCTCGTAACTGACTCTGCACTTATTACCACTTCAGGGTATGCAATCAACCATTATGTCACTTATTACTCATGGAAAATTCGTATGTTTTCTGTGATTTGGAAAGTAGGAGTTTAAGTTAATGTCTTTTCAATTAGAGATTGAAAGATATTTTGTATGCTGGATGATTGAAAGATATTTTGTATGTTGAATAATCGAAAGAAATTTTGTATGTTGGATATTTATATTAGAATAGAATAGAAGGTTAAAGATATTTTTTAAATTCACAAAGTATTAGTGTACATTATCTTTAAATTCTTGACAAAATTTAGCATAATTGATAGAATGTGTAAATGTTAAAAAATGTTGTTTTTTAGTAGTTTAGTAATGCTGAAAAGTGAGACACAATATTGCGTTGTTGCTCCTCATTGTGTTGCTACTAGCGTATCCTAGACCATTTAAAGACATTAAATTTCCACAGTCCATGTTATTGAATTTGAAAGCTTCAAGATTTGACTATGTAAATATTATTTCATTAACATTTTTGATCATACTCTATAATTCATCATTAGGATAAAGTGAGCTAGAGAAGAGAATGAATCATAGAGTAATATCAAAACATTGATGGAAAAATGTTTACGTAGTCAACTCCAAAAGCTTTCAAATTCAATATCCTAGACTAGTTTTGCATATTCTTGTCTCTATTTGTTAGGGATTAATGATGCCTTGGTCGTGTTTGCTCAGGTTTTGACCTTCATAGTCCATCTCCTTTAACAATTGGATACCAATGTCTTTGGTGTGCTTCTTAATATTGCCTTGTGAGCTTAATGAATTTCAAGACTATGAGGAATAGTAGGGCTTGCTAGGTTCGTCATTGTTTTGCATGCTATGAATCTTGACAGATGTTGATGCATTGAATCATGCTTATTTAAGTGCTTGGAACCGTATGTTGTAGAGTTGAGAACAATTTCAAGGATAGGACTAACAAGATGAATGTTGAACATCATTAGATTTGTGAGCCACTCCAAGGTGAATTTGAAGTTGTTCTCTTATGAGTGTAGAGTTTATTGCAATTGTTGATTCTAGTGCTAAAGATGTTAGATCTCCACAAGCATATGCCTATTCTTATTTGGAGATGTTTGAAAGAGGTATTCTATCTAAAAGATTTTTGTTGTGATGCTCACTTTACCCATTCCTACAACAATAATGTTAGGCTTTCATTTGATATTGATTCTATATTAGATTACAAAGAATGTAGTAAACTTTCAAGCTTTAATACCAGTGGTCTAATTCAATCCTAAGAGACAATCAAAGGACCATCCATAACATACCTAAGTGATATGAACCCCCTTAACAAAATTATAAATTATATAATGCATAATGGAACTTGTAAGATAAGATGTAGAAAAGCATAACACATTTAGAGAGCGCAACATTAGCATAAACACTACCTATATTCAATATCAAATAGGGACACTACATAAGTGTAACATTATAGAAAAGGATAGGAATGAGAATTCTCTTGATTAGAAAAGGAGTGGTGATTCTTCCTTGATTTTCTTAGGTTGTGCAAGAGGTTATATTAGATGTGGAGATATTATGTTGATGTCAATTATGAATACTTGATTCACCGAATTAGATAATTGGATTGTCAAGTTAGATGTTGTAATGGATCCTCTTGTTTATTCCCATATAGAGTGTAAAATGCCAGTATTTATAGGTGAATGTCAATAGCTAATAATAATGTCTATACATTGACATGTTCCAATGCATATGGTTGCATGGTATGTGTGAATAGGATGTTATCAAGTGTCAACTCAATATGGTTCCAATTACATATGGTGTGGGACATTGCCAGGTGTTGGATGCATATTGTGTTGTGTCCAATAGGTATATGAAGTCATTTCTTGTGGCATGTGATATGCTAGCTATTGTATGTGTATGGAATCTTAACATGTGAATGTCAATGTTCCATGTGTTGCATAGGTATTGTTGAATGCAAAGTTGCGCAAGGTAGAGCATGCGCAAAGCATGATCTCTGTGAAGTTGTTGAAGCTTGTGTATAACAGACTCATGTTATTGTATGACTTTTCAAAATTGTTGAGGCTAATGCACTGTACACAAAGCAGTACTATTAGATCAACATCTATGTGCAAGGATCTTGATGTTATGCTAGTAGCAAGTGGATGTGCAAGGGATGTAGAACATACAATGTTTATGAACTAATGTGAACTTAGGTTTGGGAGAGACATGTGGAGCTCATTGGTAAACTATGGGTAGGTAAATGATGGATAAAACCTAGGGTTTGGGAAATATGGTCCACCATATGAGGAAATTGTATATCTTAAATTACTTTCCCTATGTCCATAATTGTATACATGTCATATTGTTTAGTGAGAGGTACCTTCTAGTAAGAGGACCAACAACAAATGAAGTAGGCTTATCATCACCTATAGTAATTAGTTGATTGCACAAAGATTTCAATTTATTGAGCAACTCGAGTTTCTTTTGATTTACAAGATTTTTGATGAAGGTTCCATGATCATACTACCATTCCTCCTCATTAGAATGCAATATGGTGGCAAGGTGAAGGTTTAACCAACACTTAGTAGAAGAGGACCTAAGGGTCTTATGAACTTGCTCATGCAAAGATAAACATACTGGCTTGAAAATCAATAATGGGCACTATAACTAAATGAAAATTAAAACTTTGAAAATTTTCCACCTTGAAAAAATAGGTATGGAAGTTATAGGTTCTTCACCAATCTATGTGAAAAAATAATGCTTCCTCCATTAAGACATGATATTATAGTCTAGTGCTAATCAAAGTAAAAGTAGAACATAAGGAGTTGAGACAAATGAAATGTTGAGATTTAAGTAATTGAGACTAGGAAAATGAAATAAGAGGGAATACGTTATTTATCTAATTTTTGTTGTAATGTCGATTTTGACCTTGTTGATTAAGAACAGAGGAAATAAATCAGATTTTGGCATGTTAGTAATGAAATGTAAATGTGAAGTTTTGAATTGGAACCAAAAAATAAATTGTGATATTTTCTCCAGAAGTTTGTGTGGTTAATTTTTGTTTGTAAATTTATTATTAAATGTGTTTTTGTTGCTTTAGCTCTTGGTCTAATAAGACACAGAGCTTTTGTTCTGCATTAATTGGTATCAGAGCAGGTTTGAGTGTTGAGGAAAAGATCTAACAATTTCCTAAAGAAGAAGCTAATATGGATTATAGAGGAAGGGGTTGGAGAGGAAGAGGACCTAGGGGTGGATAACCCAATTTGGTAGAGGCAATTCGAGGTCTCACAACATAGATGGAGGCCATGGAAATGGCATAGAGAAGAGGAGTCCATACATTGGACATAAGTGATGATGAAAAAGAGAAGATTATTGAAGGAGGAGAAGAAGTGAACCAGTCGGGTCTAGAACTAGGAGAAGAACGCTTTATCAAAGCCATTACAAAAATAAATTCCAGGCTACAAATTGATCCTCCAAGTTTCAAAGGCGGGTTAAATGTAGAGGAGTTGTTGGATTTTGAATATGACAATATTGAAGAAGATCAGAAAGTAAAATATGCTCGCACCAAGTTGAAGTGGCACACATCTCTATGGTGGGATCACCTGCAAGCAAACATACAAAAAAAGGGAAAAGATAAAATAAGATCATGAGATCGTATGGAGATGAAAATAAAATCCAAGTTTCTACTAGCAAACTACCAAATTAATTTGTTTAGAAAACTCCAAAATTTAAAGCAAAAGGAGAGCGGTGTTGAGGAGTTTACTGGTTAAGCATAAGAGTCGGTCGTGAAGAAGATGATATGGAACAAGTTTCAAGATATTTAATTGGTTTGCGCATATCCATCCAAGATGAAATTAGTTTGGTTAATATGCATAGCATGGAGAAGGCATATCAATATGCCTTGAAAGTGAAAGAAAAACTCAATAGGAAGCAACAAAATAACTCTTGGGGTTGAGGCAAGTTTTCATGTGAAAAAGAACAACCCAACAATGGGAGAGGTTACCAAAACAAGCAAGAGGAGGCAAACATGTCTTATGCAAACACACAAGAAGGCAAGGAAAGAGGAGATTTCCCTAGAGGAAGAGGAGACTACTTTCATGGAAGAGGTAGAGCAAGAGGCTTCAACTTCACATGTTTCCAATGTGGAGAGGTTGGACATAGTGCCTTTGAATGCCCTCAAATACAACAAGACATTAGCAAGAAGAATGCAACAAAGAACTATGAAACACAAGCTGATGAAGAGAGTGTAAATTCCCCAAAGCAAGTAGAAGAACCCAAAGAGGGAGAGGAATTGATGTTGAATAGAGTTCTTTTGAAACTAGGAAAAGAACAACTAGAGCCAAAACAAAGGCAAAGTTTATTCCAAATGGTTTGTAAATCAAGTGACAAGTGTTGCAAGGTATTTGTGGATAGCGGAAGTACTGATAATTTGGTCTCACAAGAGATGGTGGAGAAGCTGCAATTGGAAAAGACAAGAATCCAAATCCTTAAATTGCGTCATTTGGTTACAAAAGGATCATCAAATTCTGGTAAGTGAACAATGCTTGGTTCAATTTTAGATTGGTAATTATGTTGATAATGTGTTGTGTGATGTGATGCCCATGAACACTTGTCATGTCCTTTTGGGCAGACCGTGGCAATATGATAGGAATGTTATGTATGATGGTTGGGACAATATGTATACCATCACAAAGCATGGAAGAGAGTATCATTTGAGTCCATTGAAGGACAAGGAGAAAAAAGTGAGAGATAGTTCATTAGTTTGTTTTCGTGCTAGTGAACAAGTTGTGACAATGGCAAGTAAGGTTTAGAGCAACCCAATAGTAGTTCATGAGAAGAGGACTTTAAGTGAGGTCAAGGGAAGTGATGAAGAGTTGGTGCAACAATTGCACAAGGAAGAGAAGAAGAGTGAGGGGCAACCAAATAATTGGAAAAGTGAAAAGAGTCTAAGAGGAAAACATAATTTAGCATTGGAACAATATACCTGATTGTATGAGAAGTCTAAAATGGATCTTTATCATTGGGAACAACCAAGTGGAGGCGACCATTGATGTGAGTGTAGATTGCAGTATAAGCAACAGAGGAATGCAAATGAGGGAAGAGGTAAAGAGGTTTTGATCAACAAACAAAAGAAGTTGATCAATGAAGAAGAGATTTGGATAAAAAATGAGCATGGGATCATAGTTCGAAGCTTCCTAAAATGTTCATGAGTTGTAGTCTCATGGAACATTTTTCGTACCCGGTGTGTTTGATGCTAGAGCATCTGGGTACTTTGGCTATCCAGATCATTTTTCATTTTCAATTTTGTTTTGGTTGTTTATAAATTTTGTTGTGGTGTTAAAAAACTTGGTGATTTTTGTCTTCGCTAGACTAGTATCTCTATTTGCAGATTTTTGAACTTTTATCGACTTCCAAAAGTCATTAAAAATAAATATTGGTGGACATTTAAATTGCAATTTTTTTTAATGATATTAAATGTTAATATATAGCGCCCGATTTGGGTGACTCATCTCAGCCTGGTGTGGGATTTTGGGGTAGTTTTTTATGCACCAATTCTTGGTAGAAAAGTCAAGACAAAAATTCTTGAGGTAGGCATGGGAGGTAGGGTTTTTGGAAGAAGAAAAAACACAACAATTTGGAGGCTGGAAAGAGGCGTTGGAGTGGGAAAAAGTACAACATTTTGTAAGGCATCTAATGAAGAAAATCGACCCAAAGAGAGGTGGGTGATCCCACAATAGTGGTTTACAATTTTTGACCAAATTGAACACTGAAATTATTATTTTTAACTAAATCTTCACATTCGGGCACCTATAGCAACTAAACCGTGAAGAATTTGAAGATGATACAAACTAGAGTCTTGTCACATTTTGTCAGCAGATTCTAAAAATATTTTTTTCAAAATTTTTGGAATCAGATTGCACTTCTTTTTCCATCTCCCACGAAAACTGATTTTTTTCAAAAAACAACATTTTTAAAAAGTGACACACATCGTATAATGCATAAATTTTTTTCCATGAAGGATAAAATTCTAATTCTTTTGAATTTAGATTCGTAACTTTGATATCTAGTGCTTCCACTTGGTTAAACAATTTTTTATTGAATATTTTTTCTTTAATCAAGTTTCGAAGTCAAACCAATTACAATTCAGACATAGCACGACCGTATAACACATAATTTTTTTGTATTTATCGAAATTATCTTCTTTTTTTTCATTGGATCAAGGACTGCAATATCTAGTGCACTCATATTTTTCAATATTTTTTTTTGATAATCTGCTATTTTTCCACATGTGCAGAACAGAGACCTTCATTTTCGATGAAAAACCTATGTTTAATAAAACTAAAAAAACAAATACACAATAAAACCAAAACATATTAAAATTATATTCATTGGATAGCTCGTTCTAAGGACTACCTGATTCCAGTTGGGTTTGTGAAGAGTCATCCATTTTCATCCTCATCTCGAGCTCCAAAGTGCCAAAATTCAAGGTTTTTTTTGTGTTTCAGGGGGGGATGAGGAATAAGGGGGTTCGCTCGAACCAGGGTTCATTCGAACCCCTCTTTTATAAGGGGTTTTGTTGGCTTTTTTGGCGGGAAAGCATTAAAAGGGTTCGCCTGAACCTAGGTTCTAGCGAACCCCTAATGGGTTCGGTCGAACCAATAGGTTCCTACGAACCCCTAAAATCAAGTTTTTTGCCATGAATTCATTTTTTGTGAGTTTTCCTTCCTCACTTCAATTGTAAACCACTATTGTGGCTTCACCTAGGTTGGTAAAAGTCTACAAATATAATACAGTTTTGGAGGCATGGATCTAATGTGATTTGGAAGGAATAAAAATAGTTAGAATTTGAGCAAGAACAAAGGAAATAAATTAGATTTTGGCATGTTAGTAATGACATGTAAATGTGAAGTTTTGAATTGGAACCACAAAATAAATTTTGATATTTTCTCCAAAAGTTTGTGTGGTTAATTTTTGTTTGTGAATTTATTATTGAATGTGATTTTGTTGCTTTAGCTCTATCAGACACATGGATTTTGTTTTGCATTATTTTATTACAATTTCTTTTAATATATCATTGTAGATGCTACTCAGTTGTTGTGACTTCAAGTTGGTCATGTACTTCAAATTTTAAGAAATTCAATAAATTTACACATTGAAATCAAATTGTGACCAAGTGTTGAACTTTAAATGATTGTGAAATTGCACTTGCAAAGCAATTGGAACTTTTCTTCGATGTAAATTTAAATAAAGTTTGATCAGATTAGACAATTAAAAATTCTACAAAACATGTTTACCAATTTTCTAAGTGATTTTACAAATTTGTATTTTACAACTTGAATTGTGACATTGGTTGCATGACCATAGTTTTATAGTTTTGACTAAGTGATAAGAAAATATAAACTACATCGAGGTGACAAAGAGGCCCTACATGCAACTCACAAGACTAAAATGTTTTTGAGAAATTTACTTGATGATACATGCTAATTAATGAACAATGAAAGTCTAAAAAACTGTTGAAGTAAAAAACTTGGACAATACAACACTTGATAGATATTGTCCTATTTCTTAAGGACTTGCAAGCAGTGATAAACTTAAGAAACTCTCCCTCAAGAAAATATATAAAATCTTTTTTTATTAGAAAAAGTATTAATTTCTATTGGAAAATCTTTTCTTTATTTTGAAAAAATAATTTTATTGATGGTCTTTCTACATCACTAAAATTTTGTAGAAATATTGGTGAATCTTGGAAAATAATAGGAAATTTCATTAATTGTGATGGTGAATCCTTCCATTTAAAAATAATAATTCTTATGGAAACGTGGGGACCCGAGGGTGGAAATGATCAATAGGTTGAAGGTGTAAACTTTATAATATTTACTTGCCACCATTGATTTAAAATATAATCTAATAACCCTCATTATATTCCTTGAAGTAAAATATTCTTGAACTATAATGCTCATGAGACCTAAAATTTCTTTTAGATCGTTGACCTCAATAAATATGTAACTTTTACTATTATATTTTTTATATTAGAAAACATTTAAAAAAATTAATTTAAATATAATAGTCAAAATGATGACAAAGTGACAACTGAGACTAGTACTCATAGTTCAAGCTACTAGAAAAATGGGCTATCAAAAAATAATAGGTACAATGGCATAAAGCTAACACTACTAATTAACACATATATCAATAAAAAATCTCTTTTGTTTGCAAAACAAAAAACAAAATCAATAATAGTCTCAGATTCTTATAGCAATTGCATTCTCTTCCATGTCTAGAGCTAGATGTTCTAATAATGATAGCCCGACATTATGTTGTATAAAATTCCTTTCAATCTACT
Organism: Sequoia sempervirens; assembly: GCA_007258455.2. Classification (NCBI taxonomy): domain Eukaryota; kingdom Viridiplantae; phylum Streptophyta; class Pinopsida; order Cupressales; family Cupressaceae; genus Sequoia; species Sequoia sempervirens. The sequence goes on from VDFB02379711.1 coordinate 125,042,529, forward strand.
CTTCAATATTCTTAACCAAATGATCATTACACATCTATTATTGGTCTCATATTCATTGGATTGAGATCCATTAGGAAAAGAAAGATAACTAGTAGTGTCCTATTTATCCTCATAATAAAATTTAGGCCAATAGTCACATCATCTTTCTCCTCCAATCTAATTTATCCTTTATACATTAGCTTGGAAAAAAATATTTTCAAAATATATAGAGTCATTGTAGCTTGAGAAATAACCAAGGAAGAGGTGACTTCATAAATGATGTTAGTAAGCATCCCCACTATTATTTCTAACTTTCCAAATGAATCAAAGTATTCTGGTAGATAAAGCCAACCATATTTTGCACAATTTTCCAAGAAATAGAGATAGTCCCAACCCAACTTGCACTACTATTAATAAATAATTTCCAAAATTCTATTAGAAAATGACAACCATAAAATAAATGATTGCTTGTAAGATCCACATCAACATTACACATATTATAGGAAATCATTATAAAACTCCTTGGTATTAGCTTTAAAAAAATATAATATGTATTAATTTTTAAATATTTTTTTACTTTTATAATCAACAAAGTCTATTATACCAAAAAAATGATCTCTATTTGAGACACTAAGAAAAATAATAAATTATATTATAAAAATATCAAAAAATTGTACTATGTTCTATATTGAAGATATTGTTTTAATGATTCTTTCAAATTTGATATAAATGCAAAGAGAAATGCATTGATAATAAAATATGGGTTTGAAATTTCTATTTTGCTAGTTAAAAAAAATATTAATTCTTCAATAAAAATTTACCAAAAATATAGATGCACTAAATATTGGAGTTAATGATCAATGTCCAATAAAATATTAAAATATTTTATTTATAATTTGAGTTATACATTATGGTAAAATATTACTTAGTAAAAAATATAGAAATAAAATAAAAACATTATTAAAAATCAATTGAATATGATAGAATGTGTCTAAATTTAGAAAAAATGTAAATTGAACCTACATAGAAAACTCACAAATTGAAAAAATGTGTTGAATGTTGAAAAGCATTGATTTAGTAGCCCAATAATGCTAAAAAGTGGGAGACACCATTGTGTTGTCACCCTCATTATGTTGCTACTAGTTTATTGCAGACAATGTTGCAAATTCTTGTCCCCATTTGATGGAATTAATGATGTCTTGGATGTGTTTGCTAAGATTTTGACCTTCATAGCCTAGTTCCTTCTTAATACTACCTTATGAGCTTAATGAAATTGAAGACTACAAGGAATAATATAGCTTACCAGGATTTTCATTGTTTGCATGTCATGAATCTTGAATGATATTGATGCTCTAAATCATTCTTATTTAGGTGCTTGGAACCATGTATAATTGGATTGGATTCATGCTAGTTCCTCCTCTCCTTTGGTGATGTATATTATTAATGGTATGTATCACTACCCTCATCTTGAGGAGACATTTAAGTATATGACTAGCAAGATGAATGTTGCATGTCATGATATTTGTGAGCCACCCCAAGGTGATTTTGAAGTATCTCTCTTGTGAGTGGAGATTCTCTTGCAATTGGAGATTCAAGTGCTAGAGATGTTAGATCTCCACAAGCATAAGTTTATTATTACCTGGAAATGTTGGATGAGGGCATTGTATCTCAAATATTTGTGATGTGTTGCTTGCTTCACCCACACTTACAACAATAAAGCTAGGATCTCATTTGCAATTGATTCTATGTTACATTAAAAACAATGAAAAACTCTCAAGCTTTAATACTAATGGTTTGATTCAATCCTAGGAGACAATCAAAGGCCAATCCATAACCTACCTAAGTGATGACAATCACCTTAACAATATTGTGAATTATGTTATGCATAATGTAACTTATAAGACAAGATGTAAAAAACCATAACACATTTAGAGAACATGACATTAACATAAAGGCTAGTTATATTCAATATCAAATAGGTATAAAACATGTGTATGCATTATAAAAAAGGATAAGAATGGGGATTATCATGATTAGAAAAGGAGTAGTGATTCTTCCTTGATTTTCTTAGGTTGTACAAGAGGCTTTATCAAATGTGTAGAGCTACAAATATCTTGATGCCTACTATAGTGCTTGATTCATCAAATCAAATTATTGGATTGCCAAGTTAGATACTTTATTGGCTTCTCTTGTTGAATCCCCTATATATAATGTACAATGTAAATATTTATAGGTGAAGGTTGATAGATAATATCCATGCTTATGTTAACAGATTCCAATGCATATGGTTGTGTGACATATATGAGTAGGATGCTACCAATTGTCAAGTGAATATAGTTCCAATTACATGTGATGTGAGACACTACCATGTGTTAGATGCATATGATGTCTAAGTGTCCAACCTATGTGGATTCATTTCTTATGGCATCAAACCTGATAGTTGTTACACATGTATGGAATCATGATGTATGAATGTTAATGTCCCATATCTTGCACAAGTATGATCAAATTCAAACTTGCACAAGAAAAAGCATGTACAAAACATGATACAAAATGAGCATGTGAAGTTGTTGAGCCTTGTGCACAAGGGACTCCTAATATTGCACACCACCTTTTAGAATTGTTAAGGCTAATGTTTTCATGAATATGCAGATAGTTGTACTATTAGATGATCTATGTGCAAGGCATCTTGGTGTAATGCTAGAAGAAATTGGATGTGCAAGGGATGTAGAGCAAGGAATTGTTATGAACCAATGTGAGCTTAGGGTTTGGGAGAGGGATGGTGAGATCATAGGTAAACTATGGGTAGATGAATGATGGATAAAACCTAAGAGTTGGAAATTATTATCCATCATATAAGGAGATTGTATATCTTCAATTATTTTCCTTATAGCCTTAATTGTATCCATGCCATTTTGTTTAGTGAGAAGTACCTTAGTAAGAGGATCATCGACAAATGAAGTAGACATATCATCATCCATAGTACCTATTTGATTGCACAAAGATTTCACTTTATATGGCAACTCAAGTTTCTTTTGATTTACAAGGTTTCTAATGAAGGTGTCATGATCACACTATCATTCCTCCTCATTAGAATGCCACATGGTGGCAATGTGAGGATTTAACCTAGCACTTGATAAAAGAGGACTTAAGGGTCTTACAAACTTCCTAATGCAAAGCCAAACACACTAGCTTGAAAATCAATAATAGACACTATAACTAATTGAAAAGAAAAACTAGAAAATTTTCCACCTTGAAAGAATAGGCATGGAAGTTATAGGTTCACCAATTTATGTGAAAAGAAAATGCTTCCTCCATTACGACATGATATCATGGTCTAGTGTTAATCAAATTAAAAGTAGAACACAAGGAGTTGAGACAAATAAAATGTTGAGATTTAAGTAGCTAAGACTAGGAAAATGAAATAAGTAAAATGGAATAAGTTGCTTATCTATTTTTTGATGTAGGATCAATTTTGAACTTGTTGACTAAATAATGCTTTGTAGCAAAATGTTGGAAATTAATAAATAATTAAGGAATAGAGATTAAGAAGCCGGGAATAATATATTCACATATTTTGCTACTAAGGACTTAATTCCCTCCATGCAATCTCGTTCCAAATAGGATTCTTGCCATGTGATCTAGTCATTATGTCATAGATATGTTTAAAGATAATGTGTCTTTTTGCATTGTGCTTTTATCTTCTTTACATGCTCATTGAGTAAGGGATTATGCTAAAAGCCAATGGGTTCTATTATGGGGTAAAGGAAAGACCATCAATTCCCTTGATAGCAATCAAGTCCCTTTATTGATGTATAAAGATAGAAAACATGCCATACAAATATACAAATGCTAATGCAATTGAAATTGCAATTGTGACTATGTGCTTGACACTAATATATTCTCCAAATGATAGAGAATGTCTTTAAACACATGCTCATAAACACACAACTCGATACTTTGGCATGCAGGCTAGCAAGATAATTGCCATGATTTGAGAAAAGTTGCTTGCGAGCGAGAAAGATGGAATTTGAAATAGGAAAACTAGGTTGTGCCATACGACAATGTCTAATATTAAAAAATGTGAAAAACATAAAATGGTTAGTGTGTAGTTGATATGTAGTGATTAGGAATTGCATGTTATTGATAGATTTGAAGGGTATTATCAATTAAAATGTCAAATAAATCAAATTAAAATCTAAGATAGTATATTTACAACATCAATACAAAATGATGTAAAACATACAAATAAAGATACACATGCACACTTTAATCCCTTATACATAAATGAAAGCTACATAAAAAAACAAGTCTCATTAATAAAAAATCATAAGAAGAAAATTATTTGTAGAATTAAATTCTAAGATGTATACTTTTAAATTGTTAAAAGAAAATTAAATTAGATTGATAAGTAGAAGGTATTTTCCACAGCATGACAAATTATGATATTGCTATCAAAATTCAACCATGCAGTTTTTTGAGTCAAACTTATTGACCCATGTCTCATGAGTAATGGCTCACAAAAACCCATCTCTCATGACAATGAATGGTCTACTTAGTACTCATTGCATCTAGGTGATGCTCATAGAGGTGAAGCATTAGGCCTTCCCAAGAGGTCACCCATCCCAATACTACTCCAACTCAAGTGTGCTTAACCATGGAGTTTTCCCCAAGGTTAAACCCACTTAGCTTGTGACTCCATATGTAAAACCTTCAACAAGTGTTGTGCCTTACAAACCATTCATTATAGAGCCCCTTTAACTCATCAATTGATAAGTAGGAGGTATTTTCCATTGTGTGTAAAATTATGGTATTACTATCAGGATTCAACCGTGTAGTTTTTCGAGTCAAACTAATTGACCCATGTTTCATGAGAAGTAGTTCACAAGAACCCATCTCTCATGATAATGAATGGTCCACCTAGCACTCATTGCATCTAGGTGATGCTCATAGAGGTGAAGCATTGGGCCTTCCCAAAAGGTCACCCATTCGAGTACTACTCCAATTCTGTGAACATCACCTAGATGCAATCAGTGCTAAGTTGACCATTCATTATCACGAGGAATAAGTTCTTGTGAACCACTGCTCATGAAACATGGGTCAATGAGTTTGACTCGAAAAATTATTGAATCTTGATAGCAATATCATAGTTTGAACATTGTGGAAAATACCTCCTACTTATCAATTGATATGCTAAAGGGGCTCTATAATGAGTAGTTCTTAAGGCACAACACTAGCTAAAGATTTTGCAAATGGGGTTGCAAGCTAAGTGGGCTTAACCTTGGGAAAAACTCCATGATTAAGCGCACTTGAATTGGAGTAGTACTGGGATGGGTGACCTTCAGGGAAGGTCCAATGCTTCACCTCTGTAAGCCTCACCTGATGCAATCACTGTAACTGGACCATTCATTATCATGAGAGATGAGTTTGACTTAAAACATTATACAATTGAATCTTGCTAACAAGATCATAATTAAATTATTATTTTCTAATAAAATAAGGCGCATCACCTAACATATGCGCATAGCATCGAGGCCCCTGTGCATTGACTCTCTGCCGTCCAATCCTTCCAAGGCCTCAAATTGGCGCTAGATTTTTCTCGTCTCGGCCCCTGAAAAATGGAAAGCTTCAAATGGCAGGGCTGTGTAGAAATGGCAATGGCGGCGCCGCCGGAGCGCGTGTGGGAAATTGCGAGCGATTTCTGTGGAATGAAGAAATGGTACCCTGCTCTCCTCCTCTGCGAAAGAGTGGAAGGGACGCACGAGCAGGGTCCCGGCTGCGTGCGCTATATTTGCAGCGCATGGCCATCGTCGTCCTCAGGCGATGAAGTTTTGAGGGCGAAGGAAAAGCTCATTTCCATAGACTGTATTAACCATTCCTACACTTACGCTGTGATCGATATCAACATCGAGGGTTTCCACGGTTATCAAGCCACTTTTCAAGTGATGGGGAGGGAGGAGGGATCCTGTGTTGTGAAATGGTATTTTGAGGTTGAACCGATTGCTGGCCGTTCTGAACCAGAGTTTGTGAGCAATTGGAGCTCTGGTTTGACCCTCATCCTCACCACACTCCAACACTTCGCTTCTTCCTCGTAACTGACTCTGCACTTGTTACCACTTCAGGGGATGCAATCAACCATTATGTTGTTATGTTAGGTTGAGGTGGGTCACTTATGACTCATAGAAAAACTTATATGTTTTCTGTAATTTGGAAAGTACGAGTTTAAGTTGATGTCTTTTCGATTATAAATTGAAGATATTTTGTATTGTGATTCAATCATGTAGTTTTACGAGTCAAACTCATTGACCCATGTTTCATGAGTGGTGGTTCACAAGAACCCATCTCTCATAATAATGAATGGCCCACTTAGCAATCAAAGGTGATGTTCAAAGGTGAAGCATTGGGCTTTCCCAGGAGGTCACCCATCCCAATACTACTCATGAAACATGGGTCAATGAGTTTGACTCGTAAAACTACACGGTTGAATCCTGATAGTAATATCGCAATTTGACACGCTGTGGAAAATCCCTCCTACTTATCATCGATATTTTTTTATGTTGGATATCTATATTAGAAATCTTTTTAATATTTATGAGATTAAAGATATTCTTAGATTCACAAATTATTAGTTTACATCATCTTTGAATTCTTGACAAAATTTTAGTATAATTGATAGAATGTGTTGAATGTTAAAAAATGTTATATTTTTAGTAGTTTAGTAATGATGAAAAGTGTGACACAATATTGCATTGTCAATCCTCATTGTGTTGTCATTAGTGTATCTTAGACCATCAAAAGATATTAATTTTTCACAATTTATGTTATTGAATTTGAAAGCTTTTGAATTTGATTATATAAATATTATTTCATCAATGTTTTGGATCATACTCTATAATCCATCATCAGGATAAAGTGAGGTGAAGAAGACAATGAATCATAGAGTAATATCTAAAACATTGATAGAAAAATGTTTACCCAATCAAATCTAGAATCTTTCTAATTCAATATCCTAGACCAATTTTGCACATTCTCGTCTCTATTTACTAGGGATTAATGGTGTCTTAGCCATGTTTGCTAAGGTTTTGACCTTCATAGCCCATTTGCTTTAACAATTGAACACCAATGCCTTTTGTGTCCTTCTTAATGTCACCTTGTGAGCTTAATGAATTTCAAGACTATGAGGAATAGTAGGGATTGCCAAGTTCCTCATTGTTTGCATGTTATGAATCTTGATTGATGTCGATGCATCAAATCATGCTCATTTAAGTGCTTGTTAGATTTGTGAGCCACTTCAAGGTGAATTTAAAGTTGTTCTCTTATGAGTGTAGAGTTTCTTGTAGTTGTTGGTTTTAGTGCTAGAGATGCTAGATCTCCACAAGCATATGTCTATTCTTATTTTGAAATGTTTGAAGGAGGTATTCTATCTTAAATATTTTTGTTGTGGTGCTCACTTTTCCCATGCCTACAATAATGTTAGGCTCTCATTTGATATTGATTTGAATGTTAGATTACAAACAATGTAGCAAACTTTCAAGCTTTAATACTAGTGATCTAGTTCAAGCCTAAGAGACAATCAAAGGACAATACATAACCTACCTAAGTGATGAGACCCCCCTTAACAATATTGTAAATTATATAATGTGTAATGAAACTTGTAAGATAAGATGTAGAAAACCATAACACATTTAGAGAGCATGACATTAGCATAAATGCTACTTGTATTCAATATTAAAATAGGGATAATACATAAGTGTAACATCATTAAAAAGGCTAAGAACAAGAATTCTCGTGATTATAAAAGGAGTGGTTATTCTTCCTTAATTTTCTTAGGTTGTGCAAGAGGCTTTATTAGATGTGTGGAGATACTATGTTGATGCCAATTATGAGTACTTGATTCACTGAATTAGATTATTTGACTGCCAAGTTAGATGTCGTAATGGATCCTCTTGTTTACTCCCATATAGATAGTGTATAATGTTAGTATTTATAGGTGAAGGTCAATAGCTAATAGTCATGTCTATGTTGACATGTTCCAATGCATATGGTTACATGACATGTGTGAATAGGATTGTATCAAGTGTCAAATCAATATAGTTCCAATTACATATGTCATGAGACACTGCCATGTGTTAGATGCATATGGTGTTGTGTCCAACCTATATGAAGTAATTTCCACAATCATGAGATCTGCTAGCTATTGTACGTGCATGGAAGCATAACATGTGAATGTCAATGTTCCATGTGTTGCACATGTATGGTTGAATGCAAAGTTGCACAAGGTAGAGCATGTGCAAAACATGATACATAAGGACCTTTGTGAAGTTGTTACAATTTCTATATAAGGGACTCATGTTATTGTGTGACTCTTTCCATTTAATTGTTGAGGCTAATGCACTATACAAAAAGTGGTACTATTAGATCAACATCAATGTGCAAGGATCTTGGTGTTATACTAGCAACAAGTGGATGTTCAAGGTATATAAAACAAGCAATGTTTATTAAATAATGTAAACCTAGGGTTTGGGAGAGAGATGGGGAGCTCATTGGTAAACTATGGGGAGGTGAATGATGGATAGAACCTAAGGTTTGGGAAATATGGTCCACCATATGAGGAAATTGTATATCTTAAATTACTTTCCCTATGTCCATACTTATATCCATGTCATATTGTTTAGTGAGAGGTACCTTCGTAAGAGGATCAACAACAAATGAAGTAGGCATATCATCATCTATGGTAATTAGTTGATTGCACAAAGATTTCAATTTATTGAGCAACTCAAGTTTCTTTTGATTTACAAGATTTTCAATGAAGGCGCCATGATCACACTATCATTCCTCCTCATTAGAATGCAACATGGTGGCAAGGTGAGGGTTTAACCAACACTTAGTAGAAGACGACCTAAGGATCTTATGAACTTCCTCATGCAAAGATAAACATACTAGCTTGATAATCATAATGGGCATTATCACTCAATAAAAACAAAAACTTGAAAATTTTCCACCTTGACCAAATAGGTATGGAAGTTATAGGTTCACCAATTTATGTGAAAAAAATAATGCTTCCTCCATTAAGACATGATATTATTGTCTAGTGCTAATCAAATTAAAAGTAGAACACAAGGAGTTTCAAGACAAATGAAATGTTGAGATTTAAGTAATTGAGACTAGGAAAATGAAATAAGAAAGAATAAGTTATCTAATTTTTGTTGTAATGCCAATTTTGACCTTGTTGACTAAATAATTCTTTGAGACAAAATGTTAGAAATTAATATATAGTTAAGGAATAGAGATTGAGAAGCCAAGACTAATATATTCAAATATTTTTGCTACTAAGGACCAAATTCCCTCCTTGTGATCTAGTTCTAAATAAGATTTTCGCCACATGATCTAGTCATTATGTCATAGATATGTTCAATGTTTATGTGTCTTATTGCATTGCACTACTATCTTCTTTACATGTTCATTGAGCAAGGAACTCTGCTAAAAATCACAATGGGCTCTATTATGAGGTAAAAGAAAGGCCACAAACTTTCTTGATAGTAATCAAGTTCCTTTCCCAATATATAAAATAAAAACATGTCAAACAAATATGCAAATGCTATTACTATTGAGACTTATGCAAATGTGATTAAGTGTTCTAAATGTAAATGCTTGACACTAATTTATTCTCCTAATGACAAGAAATATCCTTAAAATACATGTTCATAGACATACAACTTGAGACTTTGGCATGAGAGCTAACAAGATAATTGCCATAATTTGAGAAAAGTTGTTTGTGAGCAAGAAAGATAGACTTTGAAATAGAAACACTAGATTGTGCCACACAACAAAGTCTAATATAAAAAATGCAAACAATAAGAAATGGTGAGCGATTAAGAATTGCATGTGGTTGGTGGGTTTGAACATGATATCACCTAGAAGGGGAAGCCTCGCTATGGTGATAAACCTTAAAAATTATATATATATTTTATATAAACTACCACATCACTTGAGGACGTGCTCCTGCATCCCTAAGGGGACCAGTCTTACCCAGCTCGCCCCTTCCGATGCTGGGCTGGATTGCAGAAACACCCCCTGAATTAATCAAAAGATACAAATAAATAAAGAAAACCTTAAAAAAAAAAACAAAACAAAACAAAACTACCACATCACCCAATATATGCGCATAGCATTGAAGCCCTTCGGCATAGACTCTCTGTCGTCCAAGCCTTCCAAGGCCTCAAATTGGCGCTAGGGTTTTCTCCTGTCGCTACCTGATAAATGGAAAGCTTCAAATGGCAGGGCTGTGTAGAAATGGCAATGGCGGCGCCGCCGGAGCGCGTGTGGGAAATTGCGAGCGATTTCTGTGGAATGAAGAAATGGTACCCTGCCCTCCTCCTATGCGAAAGAGTGGAAGGGACGCCGGAGCAGGGTCCCGGCTGCGTTCGCTACATTTGCAGTGCATCGCCATCGTCGTCCTCAGGCGATGGAATCTTGAGGGCCAAGGAAAAGCTCATTTCCATGGACTGTGTTAACCGTTCCTACACTTATGCTGTGATCGATATCAGCATCGAGGGTTTCCGCGGTTATCAAGCCACTTTTCAAGTGATGGAGAGGGAGGAAGGATCGTGTGTTGTGAAATGGTATTTTGAGGTTGAACCGATTGCTGGCCGTTCTGAACCAGAGTTTGTGAGCAAGTGGAGCTCTGTGTTGGCCGCAATTCTCAGCACACTTCAACATTTCGCTTCTTCCTCCTAACAGACTCTGCACTTGTTAATACTTTATGGGACGCAATCAACCATTATGTTAATGTGAGGGCCACTTCTATTGTAGGGTCACTTTTACTTTCATGTATGTGTATATGAACATGTCTGGAGGATTTTAGGTCAAATTTATAAATTTTGTGTAATTTGAGGCGTAAAAGTTTTAAAGATGTTTTGTATATTGGACATTTATATTATATTAGAAGAATAGAATGTTTTTAATATTTATGAGGTTAAAGAGAGTTGATTTAATGTTATCATTTTATGGTGATAAGTATTATGATGTATTTCGATATATGTTATTATATATCAAATTTTTCATTTAATATCAAATCGAGCTCAATAAAATGTTTATTGAATTAAGTATTATGTGAGATTAAATTTGTTTGAATTTTTTTTTGGGATTATCTTTGTAATGATGAAATTTGTAATATCAATACCATTTTTTATTTAGCATTGTGCCTACTTTTGTGGAATGTTTGAATGTAGTGACATATTAACAAGTGCTCTTTTGCTAAATTTGGTTGATACACACAATCCATACCCATCATTATATACTCCGACGCACACTTATTACCACATATTTTCTATTTGCCTCTTTATTACTACATCCACATTCAGAACCTCAAGACATTCACTCATTACCTCAAGATTATCAACTTATCCTTATGGCTCATATCCACACTGCTTAGGATTGATTCTGCAATGTATAAGAATGAAGCCAAAATTTAAAATGTTCAAATTCAAATCTCAAATCTCCCTTCCCTTTTCACTAGCCATTATGAGTTGACTTGGTAACACACCTTTACATTATATGTTGTTATGTCATGGTATTTAAAAGACATCCAATGCATCATTAATTTATAGGTTGGATTTGGGAATTGAAAGAAAATATAGAGAACATTTTATCTAAATGGAACAAAAATTCTCATCTACATATTTGGATCATTTGTATTTTGGTTAATGTTGTCTTCAAATCTTTGCTCCAAGCTATAAAGTTGACCCATCAAGGGCTTTAACCTAAGAGAACTTAACCATGGTGATACTAGAGATTCCCCTAAGGTGTTTATATACACCATAATCCTTGCAAGGTTATTAAACATTAGATATCAAAGCCAACGAATTTAGCAATCCCATTTTCTGTCATTTTAGATACATGCATTAGAGTTATGTGTAGTACTTAAGATTGAACCTATGAAACACAAGATTGAACCATAGGGTTCTTAGGGTCAATCCTAAATCCGAAAAATCTAGCATATCAAGGTTGTAAAATTTTAGAAGCAATGAATCATTTCTACACATTATTGTCATCATTCATCTATCACCAATTCTAGAACTAATTACATGAATCCCTCATAGTTAATTTTTGAGTATTTATTGGAATTATCAAATCCTAGCAAAATTAATCTGCGTTAATATGTGCTTTGTGATTTTATTTATTTAATTACCTTAGATTATTTATGTAAATCATTTTATTTCTTTACAATATTAATGGTAAAGATTGCATACTCATGCTATTTCCTATTTAGTTTCCTATCCACCTTAGTAGAATGTCTCAAATGCAATGATATATCAACAAGTGGCACAATCTTGTGCTAGGTATGAATCTTAACCTTATCCCTCCACACCTAATATATTCCCCATTTACACTTTTCCTTGTGTATTTATCATGTATTCACCATTTCATCCATCCCCATTTGCACTTCCACACATTCAAATAATGCCTCAAAACTACTACTTTAACCTTGAGATTCATTTATGTGTGGTGCAAATTGACCTAATTCAATCCCTAGGCCAGTGGGAATGAACCCAAAATTCAAACATTCAAACTCTAGATTTCAAGGTTCTCATGCCTTTTGACTAGCCATTATGAGTCAACTTAACACATGTTTATATGACATGGTAATTACATCATGATTTTTTAAGACTTCCAATGTGTCTTTTTCTCATATCTTGGAGTTATAGAAATAAAAAAAGAAATATAAGACCACACTTTGATTTCCTAAGGGACAAAAAAATGTCCATTTGTGTACAAATCATTTGCATGTTGGTGAATGTTCTCTTTGATATTCCTCACCACCATTAATATAGTTTGTCAAGGGTGTCGTCCTAGAGGAACATGTTCCTTATCAAGTTGGAAATATCTTAAAGGTTAAAGGTGTTAGTAAACATTGCCTTGACCTACTTTCAATACCAAAGGAGTAAAGACAAAAAAAAAATTAGGCACATATACAAACAAATCAATCTCAAACATAAATAAGATTCATTCAACAATGTAGTTCTATGGCAATTAGGATAAATCATGTGATGCTTGGGATTGAACCACAAAAGATTTTGAGATTCTATAGACTAACACATTTATCAAATCAAGGGCATTAATTTCTAGATAGTGAGGAATGAATTCAACATGACACCTACATTACTTCTCTATCCTCAAATCTATAAGTACTCCCAACCCTTGCATTTAATTTATGAATATTCATTATAATTATCAACCCATTTGAGTTTAATCTAGATTAGTTTGTACTTGTTGATTGCATATATTTAATTATATTATATTATTTATGTAAAACATTTTATTTTTGTATCATTTCTACAATTGAACCATCTCCTTCCCCTCCATTATTTAAATAAATATATAGTCCTAGTTATAAAATGCAAGCAAAAGCTTAGATATAAGGATAAAGGTTTTGAAAAATGTAAACATGGGAAGCATGACCTAATAGCCTTATGAGAAAATACATGACATAGTCTATAAGATTCAACATGAGGACTTCTATTTAAGCCATAATGACACATCTTGTTCATCTATTACATGCGATTATAATTATGGGATTCCATATGGTTCATTGATTGAATTATTTTATGATGATTACATAATATCATATGTGGTTCAATAATTGCAAAAGATAAGTGCTTGTATTGATAACACATGATTGCATCATTCACATGCACACATACATATATATAAATCATATAAATATACACAAAACATGTAAAAATATAGAAAATATAAAAAACTTAAACTAGAACAACCATATGAGTGTCCATCATCATTAACTAAAAGGAAACATGACTAGATCCACATAATCTTATGAGAAAAAATATAATAAAATATCTATACGAATTTCAACATAGTAACAACTAAGAGATAACACTCTCTAAGATGTAGAATCATCCATACCCAATGCCTCTTTCATAGTTCAAGGCTCATCTATATTAGTAATCAAAGCAAAAATACATCTCCAATCATGAGTATACCCATTTGATATTGTCTATGCTGAGTGGACCTCCTCAAGAGCTAAGTTGATAATTTTACCTCTTTAAAAACATTTGAACTATCTTCAAGCTCTCCTCCCATTTGACATAACACCAAAATAACATTCTTGGTAACAATTGATTGCTTGCCACTATGGGGAAATATCTTTGAGTTGGAATAAAATTCTAGAGTATTTTGTAAAGAAATTATTTACATAGTTGTAGGAATACATGATTCATGCATATGTTGCTAGGGTTGATGCAAGAAAAAAAGTGGAAGTGTTTTTCTTGTTTTTTAGAATTTGTTACACTTGGACTAAAAATTTGAAGCACTTACACATTGAATTTTAAAAAAAGTCAGTAATAGAAAATTTAATATTTTGAATCTAGTTTCCAAATATTTAATTTATTCTAATACCCAGATGATATAAATTAATTTTTAATAGGCATTTATAGAAACACTTTTTAAAAGTCATTTTTTTAACCATACCATGCATGTGTACAAACACCATAATTTGATCTAAATAAAAGTATTTTTCTAATTCCTTTGGGGGGAAGATATGTAACAACCTAAAGATTGATGAGGATATTTTTTAAATTTTTTTCTAAATATATTTTTTGTTGGCCCTAATTGTTGTTTTTAAAAATCAATGAGTACGGATAGCATAATTTGACCTAAACTAATCATTTTTTGAATTTTTTTCATTGTGTAGAGAATTACCTAAAGATTGATGCCATATAATTTTTTTAACTAAAATTTAGCAGATTAAAAGTTATTAAAAAATAAAAACTGATATTTCAAGTTTATGGACCAGTTTGTTTAGAAATTAATTAAAAAATAGAAAACATAATCAAATCTTAAAAAAAACTATATATCTAAAAACTAGACATCATGATCTATAATAGGTTTTAATTTCATAAATTAATTCTAGACAACAAGTCCATCAACTATATTGCCAAAGTTAGATATTTCTCTTGAATCTGCCTTAGTTTTTTAGTTGCAAGTTAAAGGTTATGCGTCAAGTTGCCAAACCTTTCTTGAGCCTAAAACTTGAGCAAAAAGTGGCTTGCAATTTCAATTTTTTAAAAAATGGGCTTGAAATTTCATTTTTTTTAAGAACGAGCACCCATTTACGAACAAGATCCCAATCTAAGGCTCGAGATCCTACTTCTAAACGGGTACCTATTTTTAGAAATGGGTACCCATTCTTTTTCAATTTTTTTTGGCCAAAACTTTCCCTCTTCGTGGACCCAACTTCTTGCACTTATCCGCTACTTTTATTCACTATCCTATCAAAATTTTACATTTTTTTCTTATTACGTCTCTTGAGAGACCTTGTCTAACCAAAATATCTCAAAAGGTCTAAGGGGCATGGTTGTAAGAATGGAGCCTACTTTATTGTTCACCTATCCAACCAAACATATTGGTGTAATTAGTTTTTACCCACAACATTTATGATGAAAATTTGATCTCTCAATGCCCTAACATGTTGGTATGATTTAGCATAAACAAATATTGAACAAATATGTAATAATTTAGCATATTTTTTTTGGTTAAAATGCACATAGGCCTGAAATATATTAATACTAGTGCTTGCATCGAAAGGAGATGCAATGGTTATGCCGATTGTAGTTTATATAGAATATTCTAGAATGTTTTGCAAGTATTGATTTCTAGAGTATTTTAAAAGTAGATTATTCTAGAATGTTTTATATTTTAGCAAGTATTGATTTCTAGAGTATTTTACAAGTAGATTGTTCCATAATTTCATAGATAGTTTCCATCATTGCTATCGATTTGATTCAATCATTAGTTTAGTAGAATTGTGATGTTTATCGGACCATAATAGTTGTGTTCTTTCCAAGTAATTAAGAGATATTTTAAGAAGAAACAAGTGACAAAGAAGATATCTTAGATACTTGGACTTCTCCAAAATCCTTCGGAGCAACAATATTGTAAGTTTCCAAAATTTGGTGACACCAAAAAGTTAAATTTAAGGTGATATTATAAGAATTCAACTAATAAAAATATATAAAGCTAAACTATTAAACTTTTTCCAAATAAAAGAATCAAAGTTTTCAAAAAATAACTCAATGATGACTATAGACATTATACTTAAATAATTAAATTCTTTAAAATACAAATAATAATACATTGCTTGATAGCCAATAGACTTATTTCACACCAAGAAATAATCTCAAAGTAATTGTTCCGAGCATTCTATCAATATCACTAATGTTTCAATATTTTATAAGCTTTCAAACTATTGCAATTCTTAGGCTTATGATATCAATGAAGCAAGATAAGAACGCTGAAAACCTTTTGACTATAAAAGCAACAAGGACCTAACATGGAAAGGTTCAATCTCTAGTTCAAAGTTAATACAAGCTTAGGAAATACATGAACAAGTGAAAAGGTCCACTACATCCAAATTCTTCTCTACATAACTGCCTTTTTCTACAAAGTTGAAAATGTCAAATCTTAAGTGGTTCTTATATCTCATGTTCACAACTGAAATGATGATTATATGCAAACTAAAACATAGAAATCATCTGTCTTGATACCTTCATGTAACAAAATAGATTTCACTAAAAATATACTATTAAGTTTACAAATGTCTGAAGAAGTCCATAGCCACAAAGCAATATCTTTCAATCAAGTAATCACATTTCAATAGAAATCTTATCAAAAAACATGTCAAAGATATTTTAAAAATTAATTGATAACCTACATTAATAAAGGAATATTAAACCATGTCCAAAAGCCCACAAAACATGATTTCAACATTAATTTCTCTATTTGCTTATGATTATACTTGTTACAACAACCTTCCATAGAGCTATCACCTTTATCTTGTGATAAAAACTCTTTAAATAAAGATGAGTTTCAATGGCCTACTAATTTGGAGGTTTACTTCACACTTTGACAAAGCTCAAACCTGTGCAGGGTCAATATCTTAGTGGAAAAGAACCCTCATGTGCTCATAAGGGTTTCTAGGTTTGAGTCCAATCCAGTCCATGTCTTTGAACAAAGTATTAGATCTTGGTGGGTATGTCACTCAAGCTATTTGTCTTGAGCTCAAATCTTGGAGGTTCAATCCAAACAACATCAAAACTTTAAGATGTGAATGGGTGGAGGGTTAATCGAGTAATGCACAACAAATGCCAATGACAAGTCCTAGGTTTGAGTTGTAGTTGTTCCACGTATTTCAACAAACTAGCTTCACATAAGGAATTTTCCATGACAAACTAAATATATTTGTGAAATTTACAAGCTTAATTACTTCAAATCATCATTTATGTAAGCAAGGTATTTTGTTGAAATTTGAGGGCGTTCACTAGCTAGTGGTTGTTAGTTCAATCCCACAACATAATAGATTTTCATTTCCTTTTACAAAGAAAAGCATAATGATTTTAAAACCTCAAATTTGACTAACCATCAGGTACATGCTATTATATGTAAACCATGTGCAAAAAACATAATATTCATAGGAGAAGACATGCATTTGAACCCATAACGATCCGTCACCAACACATAAATTTAGTGTCAAAATAAAGAACTTCAAAAACCTAATTTTGATGTTGGTCGATCTATCACAATTTCTAGCCAATAACAAGAATTCTAATGCCCTTCTAGATAATGATATCATGGCAGGCGAGTCCCTATTAGTTGAGGTCTCAAAGGAGCTTTAGAGATTGAAATGAGAATTAGAATAAACATCATTCGATATTTAACTGTTTTTGCCAAGTACTACTTAATAGATCGGTGATATTAAAAGATTATGTCTCCTGCACAGAACCCAAACAATTTGTGTCTAACACCACATGAAAAGAGAAACCTGGAAGGTCCTAAATCCAAAGTAATTATAGCCTATGTTAACTAATCATGAATATCCATGGACCAAGAACCAACAATAGTAGTTTGACCCCTACAAGGAAAATTACAAAGCATATTCAAAGTGTAGGTTTTTTCTAATTAGTTGAATTTATATTTATTAATGATGAATATCTTTAGACATGCGATCAACCATAGTAGTGCAACACATAAGTCATAATGAAAAAGCATAATTTGAGCATAAATGGTTTTCAGTTAGTCAGATTTACATTAATCAACCACGAACATCTATGGATTCAAAACCAAAAATAGCAGCAAGATACTTAACGACAATTACATGGTATGTTCAAAGTCCAAGTGTTTTTCCAAATACTTAGATTTTTATGAATTATCCATGAATACCTATAGATTCCTATCCAACCATAGTATCAAGACACCTACTTAATGTGAAAGTTATGTATTTTTCCATTATTCGGATTTAAATTTGTTGAAAATGAATAAATAGGGATCTTGGATCAACCATTGTAGTACTGCATTACAGTTATATAGAAAAATGTCCTTCTATTGAAGGAGAGTAGCAATTACACAACAATGAGACTATGTGGCCCTCTAGTAACTACCTTTCAATTACTTGAAAACACACACACACACACACACATTTAGACTGCAGGAATAGGTTGGGTATCCATCCCCCTATAAACTGCAGTGTGGTAAACCTTTTTTACATGACCGGTGGCGCTGGCATGACACGCCCTCTAGTACCATGGGTTTGGGAAGAGACTAGACCTCGTGACCTCTTGCCTGCAATAGGAGATTTTTAGCCAATCAAGCTAGGACCCCCACCCCAAAACTGTTGATTTCAAACTTCAATTACTTGAACATAAATCGTGAAAACTTCCACAAATAAAAAAAGATTTAATAAAATAAAACACCCCCTAATTACTAGAACATAAAGTAAGGAAACTCAAAAAATAAAAATACATTCTAAAAAACTTCCACACTACTTGAACATAAATCAAGAATACTTAAAATAAAAATTAAATTAAATTCATTCAAATTCAAAGGACTGAGTCATGTGTCTGTTGTCTACAAGTGGTTCTTTTCATCAGAAAGAGCCCGCCAAAGATCAAATATTGCTAAATTTGGCTCCACAATATAAACAAAGAAGCCAGATTCAAATACTTGGTAAATTTGACAGAATCAATGCTATTCAGCACTTAGCTCTTTGTGAAAGGAGATTGATTATCCCTACACCTGATTACTAAATAAAATAATAAAAGGATGCCTACTGTCCTCACTCAAAAAAACAAAAATCTATATGATTGCCAGTTTTCGTCGTAATGAGAACTCGTGCCTAATATGCAATTTCTGTGCAACTCAAACGTTTTACTCACAATGGAAGAAATCAAAAGCAAACCAATGCATCCATCCAACTATACATCTCTTTGAGATTTTTGAGCCAAATTCAAACCAAAATTATCAAAATAGGAATCAAAATAAAGAGTACAACTAACTAATTTCCTTGGGAAAAAATATGCACAGACTTTACAGCCAAATCACGATCAAATCCACACCAGGTCATTTGGCTGATAACATTTCCCCCTTACTTTCACTGCTACTTTTTTCTTTTCTTCTTTTACAATGTCAGGGGGCTAAGGGTTTTAGAGGTTTCGTGTGGATTTGAAATAGAAATGACAACTCAACATAAAGGTAGACAAAAACTTGCATTGTGAATGACCTTATGACACATTGTAGTTGTATGTATTAACTTACTGTAAATGTATAGATTGAAGTTAGAAAGGTGGTAGAAATACTGACTTGTTTGTAACCTTTGGTTGCTCAAAAATTAGTATAGAGGTGTCCATTCTACCAATTGTTTAACAAGAAGGTGTCAAACCTTTTGATGCCACATAGAAGACTATTCTAAAAGTGGGGACAAAACTGATTGGAAAAAACATGTAACTTTCCTTATAACAAAACTCGTAGGAGTGTTGGGTAGAAGACGTAATACATGGACGAGGGAAGACAATGCATTGTCCAAATTATTCACCACCCAAAGAAGCATGTTGAAAGTAGGGATCTTGCTACTGGCCAAACAACCTTTCCTTACCATAGCTCTGTAGGTAAACTATCTCCACTCGTTGTTCATGTGCTATTTGTTCATAGCAAACTTATGATACATTTGTTAACTTTTCTTAATGCTTTGATCTCTAGTTGTGGGCATAGATCAAATGATTATTGAGGTGACTAAACTTTGAAGATATGATCGCTGAGCTGGAGCTGAGAAAGCAGTTTTAAAACAGCAGTTTGCATACTGCGCATATCTCTTGATTTAGTTTTAGTTTTTTAGCTTTTTGTTGTTAGTTTTAAAGCAAAATAAAGCTGCAACCTTATGTAGTTGTTTCTTTCTTCTAGCTTTATGTTTGATGGATTTGGTTCGTGTTTTTTTTTCTTAACCTTAGTTTTTTTTCTTTGCTAGCTTTGGTATGTTTTCCTGCAGCCTGTCGTGCTGTTCTTAAACTTCTTTATTTAAGCGTTCATTGTAACAGTTTTATAGACAGTTTGGAATAAACAGTTTTATTTTGTTTCAGCTCTGCTGTTCGCTCAATCTGTGAGCAGATATATTGTTTCTTGTTTTTTAATTTTCTGAGCAGAAGATATTAAGTTTTTCCTAATTGAGTATAAGAACTGTTATAGATTTTTAATCTTTCATTTGGTATCATAGCAGGTTGCAAAATTTTCTGATTGTGCAGGTAGTAAGGCTAGAGAAGCAATTATCTCCAAATGGCCAATAACAACAGTTTACCATTTCAGCTTCCATTGTTTTCTGGAGATAACTATGACTATTGGAGTATCAAAATGAAGACCCTACTATTATCCCAAGAACTCTGGGAATTAGTGGAAGTAGGATACCCAGAACTTGCAGATCAGACTGCATTAAATGCCTTGACACAACAACAACGAAATTAGCTGAAAGAAGACAAAAAGAAGGATAACAAAGCTCTTTTTACCATTCAATCTGCATTGGATGTTTCAATTTTCCCCCAAATTACTGCTATGACAAAATCAAAGGATGCATGGGAGGCTTTACAAATTGCATATCAAGGTACAGACAAAATCAGATTGGTAAGACTTCAAACTTTTCAAAGAGAATTTGCAAATTTAATGATGAAGGAATCTGAGTCTATTCATAAATTTATTACTAGAGCTCAAGGTGTTGTGAATCAGCTTAGGATTCAAGGGGAAACAATAACTGAACAAACAATTGTAGAAAAAATTCTAAGATCCCTTCCTCCTAAATTTGATCCAGTGGTGATAGCCATTGAAGAAAGTAAAGATTTAACTACTTTCAAAGTTGCAGAGTTGACAGGTTCTTTGCAATCTTATGAAGAGCGTATGCAACGTTCTACAGAAAGTTTGGTGCAAGCTTTCCAGTCTTCTATAAAACTTGAAGAAAAGTCTCCTTCCTCTCACACCACTAAATATCAAGGTGAATCTTCTTCTAATAATAGAGGACGAGGTAGAGGAAGAGGAAGAGGAAATAACAGAGGACGAGGATGAAGTTCAATAGATCGGAGGAGTATCCAAAGCCGATATTGTGAAAGGTATGGTCATTATGAATCTGAGTGCAGAAAGAAGAAATCTGACTTGAATAAGTCAAGAGCCAATTATACAGAAGAGTCTTTTGCAAATACAAAACATTCCACATTCTTCACATGCAATTTGGCAAAAGAACACCAAGAGGATATTTAGTTCTTGGACAGCAGTTGCTCCAATCACATGACAGGTAAATCTGATCTCATTGTCAAGTTAGATGATTCAGTACGAAGTCAAGTTAAATTTGGAGATGATAAGGAGGTTGATGTAATGGGAAAAGGTACCCTTGCAGTCAAGACTAAGCAAGGAGAAACTACTCATATTCATGATACTTTGTTTGTGCCACAGTTACAACATAATCTTTTGAGTATTGGGCAGCTTGTAGGCAAAAATTATAAAGTGGTGTATGTTGCAAGATATTTGATAAATCTAACAATCATCATCTTGTAGCAAAGACTTGTATGACAGAGAATAGATTGTTTCCTCTCACATTGGTTTCTAGTTAGCTGCATGCACTCAAATCAACTACAAATGATTTGTGGTTATGACATCAACGATATGGTCATCTGAACTTTCAAGGGTTATCTTTGCTCAATAAAAAGAATATGGTAAGAGGGCTTCCTCTAATCAAGGCAAAAGAAGAAGTTTGTTTAGGGTGTGCATTTGGCAAGCATTATCGAGATAGTTTTCCAGTGAATAAATCTTGGAGAGAAAAATCTCCTCTAGAGCTTGTGCATGCTGACATTTGTGGTGACATGCAAGAGAAATCATTGGGTAAGAACCTTTATTTTTTGACTTTCATTGATGATTACTCATGCCACACTTGGGTTTATTTTCTTAAGCAGAAATCTGAAGCCTTTACATGTTTCAAGAATTTTAAAGCTATGGCTGAAAAACAGAGTGGGTATTATCTCAAGATACTCCGAACAGATAGAGGGGGAGAGTTTACCTCTAATGAGTTTGTTGATTTTTGTATCAAGAATGGGATACAGAGACAACTTACTACTGCATATACACCTCAGCAGAATGGTATTGCTGAAAGAAAGAACCGTACCATCATGGAAATGGCACGAAGCATGTTGCAGACAAAAAATCTTCCAAATAATTTTTGGGGAGAAGCAGTTGCCACTACAGTATATATTTTGAATAGAAGTCCCACGAAAGTTGTTCAAAACATCACTCCAAAGGAAGCCTGGAGTGGTCACAAGCCTTCAGTGGCTCATCTTCGAGTCTTTGGATGTTTGGCATATGTGCATGCTCCAGTTCAAAAGCGGAAGAAGTTGGATGCCAAATCCCAACTTTGTATCTTTGTGGGATATTCTATTGCAACTGAGGGATATAGATTCTATAATCTTGACACAAAGCAATGGATTGTTAGCCGGGATGTGATTTTTGATGAAGGGGGAGTATGGCAGTGGAAAGATGTTGTGCAGAAAAATCCATCAATAATCATAAACATGGAAGATAATACCGTTCCTCCTCTCCCCACAAGCTCAAGTGGAAGTTCAAGCTCAAGTTCTGTTAATGTTATGGCAGCTTTGGGTTCATCCTTCCAGCCACGAATGAAGACATAAATTAATATAGCCTATCGGCTATTTATTTATATGTGATATTTAATGTGAAGGGGCACTTCACTTGGTAACAATGTAATTTCTAAAAGGGTCGACCTTCCTTGTAATTCACATATTTTAATTGTAATTATATTTCTCTATTTTGGCTGACCTTGTACATGAAGAGGTGCGACCTCTCTCTCATTGTGTATTTATACAAGGTCATTTCCATCCTTCCTATCATCAAGCAAGTTCGTTTCCCTCCTTCATTCAAGTGCGAATTCTCTCCAAGAGCAGATTGCAAATTTCTCTAAGTGTAGATTTAGGTTTCAAGGAAGGGCAGATTATTATCTGTTTTACATCTAAAGTTGGTGTTGAATACTGGCCTTGTGATTGGCCTCATTGTAAAGAAAATTGTTGCCACTATTTATATATATAAGAGAGATCTTTGTTGCTGGGTTTTTCTCCCTCAAGAGGAGGGTTTTTCCAGGGTATTTGCTGTGTTGCTGTGTCTGATTTTGAATTAATTTTATGTGCATTAAATCTGATCTTTAAAATTTACATGGTATCAGAGCGGGTTTAAGCATGATCTTGATCAGATTTGTTATGCAAATTAGAAATTGCTAACTGGGAAAGAATCGAGCTTTTGCGGAAGTTGTTATTGGATGCAACTAATACACTTAAGCATATCGTGGTATGTCCAGAGAAGGGCGTGTTCATCTCAGGTCCAAGATTTTGTCGAATGATCCTGTTAGAGTCTCTCATGAGCATGCTAGAGGAGGACGTTTCTTAAATAGATGTCACCTGACTTGAGAATCGAACCGTCAAAGGTAGGTGTGTCTATCGTTTAACACCAAAAATGAGTCGAGGTTCCTTTCTTGGTGGGTTGTCACTTCAAAGAAAAAATCATCAAATTTCAAAGGTGAGGCATCATCGACAAGGAAGGTAGACGATCAAATGGCTTTCAGGAGCAATCATTACTATGAAGAAGTCTTGACAAATCAAGAATTTGAAATTTTTCCAGCAACTGTGGTCAAAGGTCGTTCTGCTGCCTAGTCCGTGAACATACTTGCCGAGCTTCTTAAAGTTCCCAGCGATCAAAAATTTTCCAGGAGATGATGTCGTTGGATCTGTAGTGGGATAAGGCCGGCAGTTAGAGAGCACCGACAATGGCCCAGTCGGCGGCGGGAATACAGTATACACGAAGTTCAAATAATTGCCGACCAAGGAAATAATCATCAGTGAGGAGATAGTGGGCCGACCTAAGAGTTAAAAGCGACAAAGATTTGAAGGTCAGCGCAGGCGAAGGAGAATACATCAGGCAGGGTTGACAATGCAAGTAAAGGCCTAGCAATGTATGGTCACCGGGAAAAAGGTCGCAAAGCTTTCGGGAGCGACACCAACAGGGCTCAAGATCAGACCAGTCTCCCAGGACAAACGTTTGAATAAGATTTGAATGGTCTTCAGACCACATTCAAATATTAAGATCGCTCCATCAACAAACCTTAGCATATGTTTCGATGGTGGAAAGGCTATGAGAAATCAATTCTGGAGATAAAGAGTGAACGTCTATTGATGTGATTTCTCCATATGATCTGAGATCTGTGAAGCATTGATGCCTTGATTATCACCTGTGTTTGAAGATGATATGTGGGCCATTTCAAACTCCGAGATGTTGGTCCTATGACTGACATGGAATTAGCACTCTACATCTGTTGAAATAGTTCAGATAAGTATTCTTTTGTTTATGTTTTCAGTCTGCTAAGTTGAGTAGGTTTGACATTGTTTACTTGAATTATGAATGTTTGGTAAAGTTCGTGATAGTAATCACTGGCATAAGATCTTTTGAGATGACCATCATTCATTGCAAGTTGGTTCATGCTAATTGTGAAGATCTCTGAGTGTGACTCTGAGATGAAAAAGAGAACTGTTTTTTCGTTGTGATAGGATGACCACATCGATACCATTCTCTTGTGCATGGACTGTGATGGTAAATATGCTAACTGCATAATGCATTCAAGAAATCTGTAATAGTTCAGACTGTCTTTTATTGTGTTGAGTTTAGCACTCTCAAGAGGAGTAAAAGATGGAAGATAGAGTTATATCAAAATTCAATAAAGATAAGTTTCTTTATCTCTTCTTTTGATATATTTCTCTTATAGGTTGATTTATTTATGTTTTTAATATTGTACATAAATTCTTATATGTTCATGCTATAACTTGAAATAGTATACCTTGTATGATTCTACCCTTGATATTTCTTTGGATAATTATAAACTGTTAGTAATCTCTGAAATGCTTTCAGGATAGTTTTAGGAGCAAGAAGGTGATGAGAGACTGTTTAGTAATGAAAAGCTTGAGGCATGCTGACCAAAGAAATGATCAAGCGTGAAGTCACAACTTGGAGTCATGGGACTGAGTTGGTAGCTAGAGGGAGTTCACCTCCAGAAGTCTTCCTTGCAATATCTGAAGCAGGGATATAGAGGGAGCTTTGTAAGTATTGCAAGGCTAGGTGCTAAATCCTTAGAGGATCCCTTCAGCTGTTGAGATCAGAATTGCTCAAAGACTGTCATCTGGATTTGATATTGGTAGCTCCGCAAACCTATTCAGAATAGAGTGATCTGCTATGAGGTCGAGGAGGTCTACCTTGAACTCTCTACAGTACCAAAGGTGTGCATTGGAAAACATTTATCTAAGGAAAGCATTGCAGACAATCTTGGACGATGACGTCAGAAGGTTGATGCAAGTACTTAGAGATTCAGAGGGAGCCTACTGAACCTAAAGAAGATGGTTGTGTTGTCGACCAGAAGAGCACCTCTAGATGTTGTTTCAGTTGAAGTCTGCGATGACTTCCTAGTGTAGTAGGAAGCAGTCTTCAGTGGCACTGAGTACAACAAAGGCCGAGTTTATTGCAGCTTGTGTGGCAGCTCGAGAAGCAGTGTGGCTTCGTAAGCTCCTTGTAGGATTGTCTGGACAATCAATGGAGCCTACTATCATTCATTGTGATAATCAGTATCAGTGATCCTTGATAATGAGTTCTTCTTTGAGAGAAGTTCGAGGTGAAATCCCTTGTTAATGCATTTTCCTCTGAGACGGAGGAATTTGAGGTGCAAGCCCTTGTTAATGCATTTTCCTTTGAGACGGAGGAATTTGAGGTGCAAGCCCTTGTTAATGCATTTTCCTCTGAGATGGAGGAATTTGAGGTGCAAGCCCTTGTTAATACATTTTTCCTCTGAGACGGAGGAATTTGAGGTGCAAGCCCTTGTTAATGCATTTTCCTCTGAGACGAGGAATTTGAGGTGAAAGCCCTTGTTTCCACCCTCTGAGCTGAGTCATGGTGGATGTCATGTGTGAGACTCCATGACATATGTTGTACTTGTGTTTCACCCTCTAAGAGAGTCATGGTGAAAGTCATGTTGAGGTGACAACATCACGCAAGTGATGAACACTTGTACTTACCATAGTATGGTTGTAGCCATTATGGTTGATATCAAGTTGAGGCGATATCTAATATCACGATGAGGTGATATTCTTCTTTTCACATTCGGTTATAGCCAATGTGGTAGACATCACATTGAGGTGATATGTCTTGTGTAGCTGGAAGTTCTCTCCCTAGCTGAGAGGGAGTGTTAATGTTATGGCAGCTTCGGGTTCATCCTTCCAGCCACGAATGAAGACATAAATTAATATAGCCTATCGGCTATTTATTTATATGTGATATTTAATGTGAAGGGGTGCTTCACTTGGCAACAATGTAATTTCTAAAAGGGCCGACCTTCCTTGTAATTCACATATTTTAATTGTAATTATATTTCTCTATTTTGGCCGACCTTGTACATGAAGAGGTGCGACCTCTCTCTCATTGTGTATTTATACAAGGTCATTTCCATCCTTCCTATCATCAAGCAAGTTTGTTTCCCTCCTTCATTCAAGTGTGAATTCTCTCCAAGAGCAGATGGCGAATTTCTCTAAGTGCAAATTTTGGTTTCAAGGAAGGGCAGATTATTATCTATTTTACATCTAAAGTTGGTGTTGAATATTGGCCTTGTGATTGGCCTCATTGTAAAGAAAATTGTTGCCACTATTTATATATATAAGAGAGATCTTTGTTGCTGGGTTTTTCTCCCTCAAGAGGAGGGTTTTCCCAGGGTATCTGCTGTGTTGCTGTGTCTGATTTTGAATTAATTTTCTGTGCATTAAATCTGATCTTTAAAATTTACAAGTTCCAGTCCTCCAAGTTCACCCAGTTCTTCTAGTAGCACAAATTCAGATAGTGATTCACCTCCACCATCACCTCCACCATCAGTTCCAAGAAAGGTACGAAGTTTGGTTGATATTTATCAGAGTGCAAATATAGTTCCAGTTGTTAATTTTGCTTTATTTAGTACAATTCAAGTTGAACCCTCTATGTATGAAGAAGCAGTGAAAGAACCAAGTTATGGGTTACTGCTATGAATGATGAGATGAATTCCATTCATAAGAATAATACTTGGGAATTAGTGCAACTTCCCAAAGATAAACAGGTGATTGGTGTGAAATGGATCTACAAAGTCAAATATCATGCCGATGGTTCAGTGGAACGACATAAGGCAAGATTAGTTGCCA
Source organism: Sequoia sempervirens (assembly GCA_007258455.2). NCBI lineage: Eukaryota > Viridiplantae > Streptophyta > Pinopsida > Cupressales > Cupressaceae > Sequoia > Sequoia sempervirens. The sequence continues at coordinate 125,070,095 of VDFB02379711.1, forward strand.
AAGGATTTGCTCAAACTCCTGGAGTGGATTATGCAAAAAATTTGCTCCTGTGGCTAGACTTGATACAGTAAAGATTATATTGTCTGTAGCTGCACAGTACAAGTGGCCAATATTTCAAATGGATGTGAAATCAACATTCCTTAATGGTTATATAGATGAGGAAGTTTATGTGGAACAACCTATGGGTTATGAAGTTCAAGGAAAATAACACTTAGTCTACAAGTTGAAGAAAGCTCTTTATGGGTTGAAGCAAGCTCCTCGTGCCTGGTATGCTAGAATTGACAGTTATTTCATGAAGAAGGGATTCAACAGAAGCCACTCAGAGCCAACCTTGTATGTCCAACATATTGGTAATGATATTCTCATAGTTTTCCTTTATGTTGATGATCTTATTTATATAGGTAACAAGAAAGCTCTCATAGAGAAGTTTCAAGCAAAAATGAAACAAGAATTTGAAATGTCAGATTTGGGACTCATGCACTATTTTCTTGGTGTGGAGGTACTACAAACATCAAAAGGTATATATATTTCTCAAACCAAGTATGTTGCTGATTTATTGAAGAAGTTTAGAATGGTGGCATGCAAAGCATTTGCAACCCCCATAGCAATTGTTGAGAAATTAACTGAGGATATTAGTCCCAAGGTTGATGGTACTTTATATAGAAGTTTGGTTGGTAGTCTCATGTACCTCACAACCACTAGACCTGATATTATGTATGCTGTGAGCCTCACCTCTCGGTTCATGCAAGATCCACATGAGTCTCATGGGCAAGTTGCTAAAAGAATTTTGAGGTATGTGAGTGGTACACAAAATTTTGGAATTCATTATCCTCCCACTAAACAGTTTGAGTTAGTTGGTTACACAGATTCTGATTGGGCTGGTTCAGTGGATGATAGAAAGTCTACATTTGGATATGTTTTTTCACTTGGTTCTGGAGTTGTTTCTTGGAGTAGTAAAAAATAGGCAACGGTGGCTATTTCTTCAGCAGAAGCGGAATACTTGGTCAGCAAGTTCTCAAGCAGTATGGATTAGAAGAATATTGGCAGATCTACATTTGGTTCAAGAGCATCCAACCACCATTTATTGTGATAACAATAGCACTATTGCCATGACCAAGAATCCTGTGTTTCATGCCAGAACGAAACACATAGAGATCCGCCATCATTACATTCGTGACTTGGTTCAAGATGGACAAGTGGAGTTGCAGTTCTGTCCTTCATCTGAACAAGTTGCTGATATCTTTACCAAAGCTCTTCCAACAGCAAGTTTCAAAACTTTCCGAAATCTCTTAGGTCTCACCTCCATTCATCATTCAGGGGGAGATTGAAGATATGATCGCTGAGCTGGAGCTGAGAAAACAGTTTTAAAACAGCAGTTTGCATACTGCGCATATCTCTTGATTTAGTTTTAGTTTATTAGCTTTTTGCTGTTAGTTTTAAAGCAAAATAAAGCTGCAGCCTTATGCAGTTGTTTCTTTCTTCTAGCTTTATGTTCGATGGATTTGGTTCGTGTTTTTTTTTCTTAGCCTTAGTTTTTTTGCTTTGCTAGCTTTGGTATGTTTTCCTGCAGCCTGTCGTGCTGTTCTTAAACTTCTTTATATAAGAGTTCATTGTAACAGTTTTATAGACAGTTTGGAATAAACAGTTTTATTTTGTTTCAGCTCTGCTGTTCGCTCAATCTGTGAGCAGATATATTGTTTCTTGTTTTTTAATTTTCGGAGCAGAAGATATTAAGTTTTTCCTAATTGAGTATAAGAACTGTTATAGATTTTTAATCTTTCAAACTCTTTGAGTGGAACAAAGAAAAGCACTAAACTCTTTGAGTTACATCCGAACATAGAGGAATTACAATCTCGGGTTTTGCAAGGTCTAACCAGGATAAAACAAAGTGTAAGAGGCTCTCAGGGTGGACAACAAGTGCGAAAATCTTTTATAGAGAGAAATTGTTATTATGCATATTGACAACATCATGACTAGCATTTCTTAAGGCTGTTGAATCAAACCCTGTCAAGGATACTACATTATGTCCCTATCAGTTAAGGCAGGAATTCAAGTATTGTGCAGGGAAAATTGCTATAAAGAAGGGCATAGGCTTCATCTTGGAAGAAAGACCTCAAGTGGAGGAAATTGTGAAGAAATGTAGTTGATGTCCTCTGTTATTGGAACTGATGGGAGCCTATCTCCATAAAAAATATGGGCTTACACAATACATGCACATGATAGAGATTGAAGGGATACAAAGTTCTTGGACTACTCCATTAGGTGGTAAGATAGCCAAACAGTGAGTCCCTCTTTCCTTCGTCTCAGAGCAATTGGACATTCTTTCAAATTGCGACATCCTCTAAAATCTATTTTTTTTCAATGATGGGAGTTCTCCAATATTAGAAGGCACTTTTTCTAAAGATCAGACAAGTGAATAAACTCAATACTTGGAGTGAGCCGAATTTCCCTAGAGTGGAAGGAAAACTTTTCAATCTCATGCAATAACTTAAATCTAAAAGTCTTAAAGAAGTAAGCTTTTCAATGCTAGAAGGCAATTCTTTTAGTTCCAAACAGTTGCATTTCAATTCTTTTAAAGAGCTGAGCTCCCAAAAGGTGGAAGGGAAGATTTCTACTTTAGAGCAGCTATCTACATTCAAGACCTCCAAAGACTTCAATTTCCCCAAGCTCTCAAACTTTCTTAAAGTCGCATGCTGTGGAATGTAAAATAATAGTATAAACAAATAAAACAGAGAGAAGCATAACAACATAGAGGCAGATACATAACTGATGTTCTTTACAACTCTCGGCAACTTCATTTATAGTTGCACAATGTTGGTTAAGCATGTTTTTGGTGCACAGGGTGGTGAAGGTAAAAAGATAAGGATAAAAACATCCTGCATGACAGCTGCAACAGATAGAATTAGAATGAAATCCGATTTGATTTGGAGATTAAATGAGAGCAGATTTTTTTTTCAGGCATGAGGGAGTTTCAACCACCAAGAATTTTTTCCATTCAACTTACAAGTGTGAGACATACTGAATTTCGGTGGGCTGTGCCCACAATAGATATAGCCTATCGGCTAATAATAAAAGTTTCAAATTACATAATTAATACCCATATGTAGATGGGCAACGATCTGAAACGAGACAAAATTTTGATCCTTAATTGAATTTATCGGAACCACGCAGGGAAAAACTATGCTATCTGATTATGCAAAATACCCTTGATACAGGGAATGCCCGTCTTATGTTTAACAAAGGGCCAACAGGGAAGAGCAAAAGCTTTTACATAGCTAGCAGTACGACGAACTGACATATCAAAAAAATTCTTTACCCATGTTCATGATGATGCTTGTGCAGATGTAGGTGACAGAGAATTTTCCAGAGGGTGAGGCTCATGGGAGAGGAGAACAATTAACGCCCTGTAAACCTCCAGGACTCGGTTGCAGAAGTGCGCTCCCACCTCGTTTCTATGCACACAAAATGCCTCATCCAGCTCTGCCTCAATTCTCCTGTGTAGTGCATTTTCATTGCCACATAAATGCAGAGATACCCCGAGGATTTGCAGAGCTGTTTGTGTGTGAATAACCCACCAATCAGAGTCGAGCCATTATGGAAATCATACCCTATAATGGACGAATTGAGTGCTTGGATTACCAGAAATTTCTCTTGCACATAATCAATCACCAAATGTGCTACTAAACCATAATGCTGCATTAAATCCATCACATTGGAGAGAGAAAAACAGATGCTACCTGAGAAGGGTATATGAGCCGAGGTTGTCCATGCAGGAGTCGTTCCCCAATTACCATTCTGATAGCCATCTCCACCTGCAAACAGTCAATTTTGAATATCTTGCACACATTTCTGAGGTAAATTCGTCATACTCCGAATACTCCCACTTTGGGATGGGAAGGCTGATCCTCTTGTTGATTGGCTCGATTTCTACCGACGCCATTAAACAAATGCTTTAGAGGCCCTTCGAGAAAGCCTTGGCGAGCCAAGAATAGCTATTGATGTCCTCACAACACCCGGGAAAATGCAAAGATTTTTTTCGCTTATTTTGGCAAGTGTCCAGTGAAATAAGAAGTGATTTGGGGTATATTCAAGGGCCGTCGATCGAATTTAGCAGTACTTGCCCATGATAGGATGAAATGTGATGCTGCCACCATTCAGTGAAATGATTTCCACTTTGTGATAGGCACCAAAAAATCGTGTGATCGTATTGGAGAGGTTTGCTAGCGCCGCCAATACACCTAATGCATACTTGGATTTGATGGGTTGAGCTGTATAAGATCTAGGATTTTGTACTACGAATGCAATCATGAATGAAAGTTGTATTTAAGGTTGGCCTGATATAGTTTCATTGGAAGGCTACAAAAAGGAGGGGAAATGACCATTTTAGCATGTGATGGCGATAAAACCTGCATCCACATCAAACACAAAATGTTAGTTACCCCATTTTCCTCTTAGAACCAACAAGGAAGTGTTTGGTTCACATGCTATGCTGGCTAAATGGTCCACCAAATTGTTGCCTTCAAGGTAGCAATGAGATATGCAAAAGTGCTCAAAAGAATTGAGAAGTTGAAAAGACCTGTTGCATTTTGTAATTTAGGTGCCAAGCTGCTGTTTCCCTTTTTTTGCACCCATTTATTATATTGAGGGAATCGCCTTCAATCCATAGCTTGTTGATATTTGCCTTTTTAGTCAAAATTAGCCTGGCAAGAAATGCTTGGGGTTCTGCTTTATTACTTGATCCCATTGGTAATTTTAGAGCAAGCGTCGAATGAACTGAGCCTTGCCAATCTCTGATCCCACAGCTGCCACTAGAGATGCATAGATTTCCCTTGGATGCACTGTCAAAATTAAGTTTCTAGATATTCTACTATGGCGAAAGCCAATGGACGTTATGTCTGATTGAAGGATTGAGTTTCGAGACGGGAACTGCTCTCGGTGATGAAAGTATGATATTTTTCCATTTATCCAACACCCTGAAATCCCATGAAGAAAAGGGCCTACTATTCCCTGCTGATTGTAGCTTGAATACCTTTGCCATAACCGTTTCAGATATTGACATTTCCAGTTTTAGTAGCACTTGGGGGAGAGTATTTATCTCTTTCCTAAAGATTCTTCTATTCCCTTCCCACCGTATACTCCAAATAACCAATGAAGGGAAGACAATCCAAAGAGCAGATAAAAGGGAGGAGTTGTGTAACGAGGGCCAACTGTTGAAGATTTGGACCAATGTGCTACCAAGGGGATCCTACCAATTTAGTTGACTTTGAAGCCATTTCCAACATTCTTGGGAAAATTCACATTGCATGAGGAGATGGTCTAATGTTTCCTCATGATTGCAACACAAAACACATTGAAAGGAATTTGTAATGCCTAATTTATGCAGTCGGTCACTTGTTAGAATTCAATGATTAAGAGCAATCCAAGCAAAAGCTCTTGCTTTTGGAAGGATCATTTCACTCCAACATAATTTAAATGACCAAGAAGTCCTATTTAGATTGTCCATCCTTAATTGATATTTGATATTGGTATCCTTACTTGACATTATAGGGTAAAAGGTTAGTGGTAAAGTCAAATCCTATACTTCGGGTTAGCGGAGTAGGCACCAGCACAACATTATTGACCCTTGCCTTTCCTTCTACAAAGCGGAGTCAAACTTGTGACCTAGAGGGAGCGAACCCCAAGCCCCAACAAACTTTGCTAGAAGTGGTGGCTATAATTTAGCATAAATTAAAATGAAATGATAAATATATATTTCATATGATTGCCATTATGCCTTTTTTTATTAAGTCTTACGAATTATGATATTTGAAAAGAGAAATATATAGTAACTAATTTGATGGACAAATGATCACGTCATTATAAGACAGTTCTATATCTAACTATGAATACCATCATGGAAAGCAAGATTATTATTTATTAAGGTATGAGACTGCATATGACCTTTCTACAAAAAAAAAATCATATAACAAGGAATCAATTTGTAACATGTTATTGTTCATAACTCAACCATTCTAAAGTGACTATACATTTAAACTTTGAAGTTTCAAATTAGGAATACATGCACATGTAAGGAATAAATTGTATTATATATCAATCTATATATAAGTGTAGAATAATTGTATACATACAAAAACTTGGCAAATATGCCAACTCAAAACATGTTTTACAAAATATGGGATATGCCATCCCAAAATCTATATACAATCTACATACAAAATAGCTACATCAAATCCGAAAGGCCCACTTGACTCTATGTCTTTGGTGAATCCTTAACCTATGGTGGATCATCAAAAAGTGGCCTCTTGGTGGCACAGTGCTTACTAGTTGATGGATGCAAAGTTGATTGAATAACAAGTTAAACCATAAATTTGATTAATTAGTTTAGTGGTAAATAAGTTAGACTAGTAAATCGAAACTCAAATCGATTACAATTGAGAACTTTCAAATTAACATCTAAATCACTATATTCAATTATAAGTCCTTTCAACTATAAATTAAAGTAAAATTCAATTTAATTACTTCAACTCTTTTTTGTTGTTCTGAGAGTCATTCTACAAATGGTAGTATCTTAGGATGATTAGGAGTCCTAGCAAAGCATGATGGTAGAAGCACCACATCAATTGCTTTTGGAATAAACTATAATAGTAAAATAAAATTGAAATAAATTAATATATAATTATTGAAAAAGAAGGAAATGCATACATTAAAAAGTGGTTAACATAAATAAAAAATCTAGGCTACCAAATAAAAAAATATCTACTACAAAAAACACATATATACAACAATGAGGCCTCTTGCATTGACTAAGAAGGAATCGTCATGGATGAATTAACTAATATTTTGTGTATGAAAATTGACAAGAATTTAAGACTGTATGTATAGATATAATTGTAATAGCTTTGAAATTAACATCTAAATCACTATAATCAACTAAAGTTCTCTAAACTATCAATTCAAGTAAAATTTAAATCAATTATCTTGACTCTTTGTTATTGTTATGAGAGTCAAGTTATATTAAAACATATTAGCAAAGGTGCCATCACATTCACATTTTGAATAGAACATAAAAATAAAATAAGGTCAAGATATAAATTAATATATAATTACTCACAAAAAAATGACATGCATACAATAAAAAAATTTAGACATGTAGAAAAATGTATACTATCAAGTCTAGGCCAAATTGAATGGCAAAAAGAGTACCATGATAAACTTATCTAAGCTCATCCTCTACCATCAACCATTGTCCTACTTAGATACATTAGTACTAATCTTTCCTTATATTAAATTCAAATGAAATACACCATGAAATAACTTTAAATTTTACCTAAAAGAAATATTGTCCTTACTAGATTTGTCTACTCTAGACCATGATGGAATTTATTGTGTGCTTGTCCCTAATGTCTAATCTTGTGTTCTAGACCTTGCTACCTCATTAAATTTTACTAAAATCATAACTAGGAAGAAATATAATTATTTATATTTGACTAAAAGTTGAATCACCAAGAACAATTAGTTATGATTACATGATTGTATTGGGGTAAGCTTATTTGAAATGTTCATATTCCTTGTATTGCTCATCGTAGTTGATAAAAATTTCCATTTTGATATCAGCCATATGTGGTCTATTAGTTGTGTGCTACTTGTTTGGCATTCATTGACTCCTACATAATTCAAGAGTGATAGTCATGCAACAACTAGCATAAATATACCAGCTTGAATCAAGCATAGATATATAAAAAAATGGTCATTATATAGTTTTGTAGTGTTTTCTATCTTGCAAATTAAAATACAAAATATTCCGAGTTCAAAGCATGTGTTTTAAATTATATGACCATGGTGAAATATGTAATGTGTTAGGTGTATTGATATTGTTGATGACTAGTGATGAGCACACACTTATACTAAGAGGGGGGGTGAATTAATATAAGATAATTCTTTATTTTTTAAACTAACATCCACAATAATATCAATTGCACAATATCATTGACATAAGGTCTAACAATTATGCAACACAAGAAGAACACACGATTTACATGGAAACTCTTATGAGTGAAAACCATGGAAAAATATTACTTTTTATGTAACTCAAGTTAAAAATATTTGTAGGAACCAACCTACAGGAGACACTGATCCCTTCTTATACAATTTGTGAGCACCAACCCATTGGAGAAACCAATCCCCACTTGTAAAATTTGTAGGCACTAACCCATTGAAGACACCAATCACCACAACTAAGCACCAACTTAGCACTTGAGATTCCAATCTCTTTGATATGAGGCACCAACCTTTTCAATATGGGGCACCAACCTCTTTAATAGAATCTTGTCTTCTTGAGAATAAAAATTCTTTACAAAAAATCTTAAATTATCTCTTATACTCTCCTCCTCAAAATCTTCACACACAAATTTGCTTATATTCTCTTTCTTAAATATTTATACACAAATCTTCATACATAAATTTACATATATTCTTCTTCTTAAATCTTCTTGTTCTTGAATGATATATCTAGATGTGTCTCACACACTTCTCTTCACAAATTTGCTTGTATGATATTACATTTATTCCACACTCCTCACATATTTCTTATTCCCTCTTATATCTTCAAATTTCTGTGAAGAGATACATCCTTTCAAAGATAATGACCCTTCAAATAGTCATGACTCCTCTTAAATAATAATTGTTTCCTTTTCACACATCCACAATTTAATATATATTTTATCCTCCACACACTTCTCTCTTGATTAATAGATCTTTCATTCTATTCCACACTCATCTCTCTCCTACTTTCCATAAACTATTTATATCTTTAAAGTCCAAAAATTCCACTTCACCAATCCACCATGTCTTGGCATCAAAAATTTATCTTAACTTGAATTTCATGGTACTCTATGATGATGTGGGTATTCAAATAAGACCAATTCTATTATAAAAAATGATCATATCAACGCCCGTGAGTTATATAAAAGTGTTATGATCTTGACAAGGAAACTCCTCCATAGAGATCACTATTGGCATACCATGACACCAAAATTTACATTATCACCATCAAAGGGACTAGAAAAATTGATGATCATGCAAACATCAATACCATCCAGAAAATTCCCAAAAAATGAAAAAAAATCAAAATCCACAAAAAATAGTAAAGAGAAAAAATTCCATTTAGTGAAAACCAATTCTATGGTGGATTGGGACAGTCACCATGATGAAAACCATGTAAAAAGGCATCATGAATGACAATACAAATAATTCATCTAATAATGAAAACCATTCTTATGGCATTTTGGATAAGTACCATGATGAAACCATGGCAAACAAATGTTAGGTGTAAGAGCAATTATCTTTGTGTACGATTATATTTGGAGGCAAGTTGTCTCATATATCCATAATTTTTCATCCAATTAGTCACATTATTGTTATTAAGATCATATGTATTTCCCAATCCTCACATTGTTTTTGGCATGCATCCTTCCCATATAACAAATTTATCATCACCATTAATCAATCAATCAATTTTGACTAGGGGAATAATCATGTTTTACTTAACAATGTTGTGCTTTCTTTCTCATGTGTATCTTTCATTTATGTAAGTTTTTTAAGGTCCTTATAATATATACCACCCCCTTAAATAAATGTAAACATCAAACATCAACATGTGCTTTCAAACCTTCAAACTAACACACTTGAAATATGCACTTTTAATACAAAACCTTAAAAATCTACATCAACCTCAATAACATACAATTGTCACATCCTTTTCCATCATGAAAATATCCATTTAGTCCATAATTCATCTTATATGAGATGTTTCCTTCCAAAAATCAAATACTTGTCTCATATGGGTTGTTTCCTTCATGAAACTATATATGATCCAAATCCATACTTTAGTTCTTTTCACACCTTGGCATAGAATGTTTTTGATAAGGTAAGCAACATTTATAGGGTGTTGTACCCTTTACACAAAAAGCCCAAAGGGCCAAAAAAAGAAGCTAGTTCAAAACATGAATGAACTAGGAAAAGAGGACAAATCACACACAAAAACAACTAACTTACAATTGTCGAAACATAGACTAGGACTAGACAACCCCAGAATCAGAGGGGACCAATCTGACTCCCTTAACCCTAGGCTGCAAAGTTGCGACAGATCAAGGGAGTCCCTTCTTCCTCAGCACAACAAACCAGGAAGACTCAGAATCCAAGTCCACCGAGCAAGGCGAGAGAAGCGGATCAACCAAAGCCACCAAGGGAAAAGAGCCACCACATAGCAGGGGAGATGGCAGCACAGGGGAGGAAACAAGAAAGAATGAAGGACCATCAGAAGCAATCAACGATGTTCAGACAGGCTCAGAAAAAAAAACGTTAGTAGATCGGGCCAACAGTGGCTCCATGGAAGGAGCTAGAAGAGAAGCAGACATAGGTTCCTGAGAAGAAATAATAGGGTCATCCTCCTCAGAAGAAACTTCCGAAGGAGGAGAACCCACCATGAGATGATCCAAGAGAGCATCCTTCCACCAAGTAGCAACACCCTTGTGGCAGGCTTGTGGGCAAGTAGAGGCCAAATGACCCATAGAGAAGCATCTCTGACACCGAAAGAGGAGACCCTCATAGTCCAGGAGTTGCTTCCAAGGTCTTTCCTCCACCAATAAGACTACATCACCATGGAGGGGTTTGGAAATGTCCAAATCAACTAATATACATGCTACTGTAGTATGCCCAAGCTCCCGAGTCGCAGAGTCAATCATTAAAAAGCGTCCAATGGAGTTGCCAATAACTTCATAACATGAATCCTCCCAAAACTGGAGAGGGAGATTTGGTAGACATACCCAAATAGGTTGGTGTTCAACGACTCCGTGAGGGGATTGAAAGATTGAAACCAAGGTCGGATGGGAAGAGAATGAAACCCCCACATCCACCCCCTGTCTAGCACATAGTCACGCTCCATGGAGGAGGCAAAGGTAGCTAAAAAGAAACCCCTAGCACATGGATAGAGCTCAATCTGCCTAGAGATCACCGGCTTCCAGGAGGTGGAAACCCAATTATGGAATAGAATGTTATTGTTGTGTGTCAATTGATAATTGCTTGTCTTTTTCTTTGGTTTATCTTTTTGATGTTTTGATCTTTCTTTTGATTTATATTTTGACCCATACTATGCCTACTCAAGTTCACCATGATCATTTCATATCATGGTGTAATTTAAATGGTATACAATGGGGAAAGGTCTATTGTTTTTGTGTGTTGTGTTTGATATTTGTCTCATCAAGAACCCATTGAGAGCATAAGATAACTTATGAGCATGCAAACATCCTAAATTGTCTAAAATTTGCTTGAGAATTAGTCCCTTCATTGGATATATTATCACCTTTGTCTTATATACCCTAGTGCATAAAACCCATTGCTATATTAAATAAAGGTTGCCAAACACAAATTCAACATAACACATTATCATCATTTCATCCGTAATCATGTTTCTGCATCCATGTTTTAATATTTTTCTTCTATCAATTTTCATTGGACATTTCTTCTTTCATCTTCTCTTCTTTCAAGAGATCACTCATACAATTTATGCATAGATAAACTCTCAAGGGGTCATCAAGCATCTCATCTTTTCTAATTTTCCATTTCTTAACCAACTAGGGCATGCCATCATCTTCATATTCATCTTATTTCATTTTTCTTCTCAAGTAATTTTATTTTCTTTGAAACAATGTCACTTCAAACATTGCTTCGAAGAGGGGCAAAATGTAGACACTAAAAATATTCCTCCTAATACTTGACATTAATTTATCCTCATTAATCATTCATCACCTCAATCATATACCATTTAATATTTATCACATCATTAATATTAATTTACCATTCATTTAATAATCTCCATTATCTATTTAATTAAATGTGAGATAATTATCCAATTTCAAATAATTTCCATTTTCACTCATTAGTTAAATCCTCCTTTCTCTTCAGTAAATTCCATCATCACCAATCAATTAACTTAGTCTCTGTTTAGAAACTCAATCTTCATTTTGTAGTTAAATATTCTTCATTTTAGAAACACCTTCATTCTTTAGTCAACTCAGTCTCTGATTGGAAACTTGATGTGCACATTTATCCAATTATTGAATTAAACAATTTGTTATTATCTCCTCATTACTTCAAAAATGACAAATTTCCCTTTCTCATTTTATTTGACTCCACATATTCTTTAGTTAACAAAAGTTTCCATTATTATTATAATCACATGTAGTTGATTTTTCCTTGAAAAATCTATTAATGAGATCATTCCTTCGTCAATTTGATATCACACATATTATGCAAATCAACTATGTCAAAATTCAAAATCAATCAATCATAATTCAAGTCTAGTGTTATTTTGTTGAGTCATATCCACATTCTAAACTAGAAAATCAGCATAATATTTTTGAGGTTTGTAGTGGGATCGATAAAATAAGATTTAGATTTGATTTTTGTTTTATATTTTGAGTCTTTAAATTTCTTATTCAATGTGCATAAGTTCATCACTAATAGATTTTTTTGAATTTGTCTTATCACAAATACCTCCAAAATTATGTTTTAGCATATTTTTTCATAGTCCACTTAACATATATAAATTGTAGATAAGAAAACATCACACATGCATGGGAACATGAAAACATTATAGACAACTCAAATGGACTATAGTCAACTCAAATATGGGAACACCACACAAGTATGAGAATATTAGTCAAGTGCATTGTAGTCAACTCAAATGTATGTATGACAATCCCTAAAGGGCTTGACCTAAACCTATAATTGACCACATGACAGTCCTATTTTTATGATAGTACTACAGTTAGACATGGGGTCTTAGGCATGCAAATTTAGGTATACCAAAACCTTTTGTATGTTATGATTGTTAAAATAAGCATCCATGTAATAATTAAGCTATATCTGGTAATATTTGGAAATGTTATGATTATTATGATTGTTGAAGCTAAGCATCCATGTAATGATCAAGCTAGGGTTGGTACCATTTGGCACATTTTCTATCCCAATTGTTTTAAGATACTTCATCTATTTGATGTATCCTAGAAGGTATAAAAGACATGGGTGGATGAACTAAACCTATTCTAGTAGGTGTGGATGATGGGTTGACATAGTTTCACAACATGAAATGTGGTTTTCTACATTTCTTAATGGATGCCCCAACACCGCCAAATTGATGATTTTGGTGACATTTGATAGCTTTCCATCACTTCAAAAGCATTTTAAGTTGGAAAGAACTATTAGAGGAATTTATAGAGGAATTGACTATCTAACAATGAAAATAAAAAGTTTATTCATAAATGCTATAGATTGTCTACACTTTCCCATCAAATTTTATACATTTTCTATCTCATTTCTCTTAAGAAAACTCATCCAAATGATGTATCCTAGAAGATTTAAGAGATGTGTAAGGTGAGTCCTCTAGAATTAACTTAACCCCTTGATGTGTTGGTGTAATAAATTCTATACTATGGCACATACTATTTGTAGAGTTGGTCACTTAATACCCAAACAATGCATCAAACTAACACTCATAACATTTGATTGCTTTGCACTATGAGGAAATCTCTTTGAATTGGAAGGATATTCTAGATTATTTTGTAAAGGAATTATTTGCATAATTATAGGAATACATGATTCATACATATGTGTCACTACTTTTATTCACTTTCCTATCAAAGTTTGACATGTTTTTCATATTATATCACTCGAGAGACGTTGTCTAACCAAAATATCCCAAAAGGTCTAAGAGGAATGGGTGCAAGAATTTAGCCTACTTTTCTTTTTACTTACCAAACCCAACATATTGGTACAATAATTTCTTACCCACAATACTTATAATGCAACATTGATCTTTTATTGCCCTATCATTTCCCTAACATATTGGTATAATTTAGCATAAACAAATATTGAACAAGTGATAATTTAGAATAAATTAAAAATAGATGACAAATATATATTTCATATCATAGTCATTATGCTTCATTTTTATTAATCTAATTATGGTATTTGAATGGAGAAACATATAGCAAATCATTTGATGTACAATTAGTCACATACCATTCCAAGACAATCATATATCTAACTATGACTACCATTATGGAAAGCAAGATTATTATGTATTGTGGTCGATGAAACTACATATGATCTTTCTATCAAGAAAAAAAATCATATAAACAAGAATCAATCTATAACATGTTACTATTCATAACTTAAACATTATAAAGTGATTATACATTCAAAATTTATGTTTCAAAGTAGAAATACATGCACACAAGGAACAAATTATATTGTATATCAATATGCATATATAAAAGTATAGAATAATTATACACATACAAATTTGGCATATATGCCAACTCAAGTAAAAAGTGTGTCAAATGCCATCTCAAGATCTATATACAATCTACATGCCAAATAACTATATTAAATACTAAGGGTCCAATTGACCCTATGTCTCTATAGAATCCTCTACATGTAGTAGATCATAAAAAAACTAGTCTCTTGATGCCATAATTCTTATTATTTGATGCATGAAAATTTGACTACAATAACAAGTCAAAACACAAATTTGATTAATTGGTTCAATGGTAAATAAATAATTTAGACTAGTGAATAAAAACATATACTATAATTTAAGACTTTGAAATCAACATTTAAATCACTACAGTCATATAATTTCTCTAAACTATCAATTAAAGTAAAATTAAATTCAATTATCTCAACTATTTTTATTTTATTTTCTAGAGATATGTTCTACAAATGCTGGTCTCATAGGAAATTAGGAGTCCTACAAAATCAAGATAATAAAGGAGCCAAATTACCCACTTTTGGATTAGAATATAATAGGTAAAATAGAATTGATATAAATTAATATATAACAATTGGAAAACACAAAAATGCATACAATAAAAGGAAGTTAGATATGTAAATTAAAAAATTACAATACTAAACATAAACTTATCTACTACAAAAAAAAATATGCCACCACTGAGGCCTCTTGCATTGACTGAGAATGATTCATTACGGATGAACCAACTATGATTTCCTGTATAATTTTTTATAAGAATGTAAGACTACGTATACATATAATCATAATAACATTGAAATTAACATCTAAATCACTATAATAAACTATAAGTTCTTTAAAATTTCAATTCAATTATCTCAAATCTTTGTTGTTCTAAGATCCATTCTGTGAATAATGGTCCCTTAGGAGGATTGCGAGTTCTACTAAAACATATTGAAAAGGGTGTTATCTCATTCATATTTTGAATAGATTATAAAATTAAAATAAGATCAAGATATAGATTAATATATAATTACTCACAAAAATGAAATGCATACAATAATAAAAGACTAGACATGTAGAAAAAAATATACCATCAATTTAGGCCAAATTGAATGACAAAAAGAGTATCATGGTGAAATTATCTAAAATCATTTATTGTCATCAATTGTTATCCACTTATATACATTACTAATAATAATTGTCACATTAATTTCAAATGAAATATATACCACAAAGTAAATTTAAATTTTACCTCTAAGAACGATTGACCTTGCTCCTCTTCTCTACCCTCTGATGGCCTTGCCTTTTTTCTTGTTCTAATGCCTTAAATTATGTTCTAGACTCTGCTACCTCATCTTGTGAAGGTGACATATGAGAGACATCATATTCTTATGCGTTTAGGGATAGCTCATTAGTCTCTTTGAAAGAACCTAAACATAATTTACTGTAGATAATGCAACAATGAGGCACACAAATATGTGTGAACAAGATGGGTCCACACATATCAACCAATCCACTAGGAGCATCAATATCATGTGGTTGTTCTTGATAATTATATGTAATCAAATGGACAATCAAAGAGTCTATAGCACATTAATTTTTTTATCTACAACAATGATTGGGTGTTGAATTGAGGTGGAGAAGGGATAGCAAGAGGAATAAATGAACCTTACATCTATTGCATTGACCTAGGTATAAAAAAATTCTTCTAGTTTCTAAAAGAACTATTGAATATGAACTTTACATGAGAATATGAATCCACACAAACAATATGAATATCAAGTTTGGGTGCATACAAATATGTGTTTGCATTGATTTTAATATTTGTCTGGCTTGGTTTTCATATAAGAAGCTGATATAAATGCTGTTATAAAATTAAATTCTTGGCGCAATAGAAACTTCTTATGGTCATCTTTCTTTCTTCATAAATTCCTTACCTCAAAAACCAAAAGTATTAACACAATCCTCTAGGTCATTCACTTAATGTTGTGGTATGAATGAGTGATTCTTGAGGGTGGTACGATTTTGTCAATTTTGTTACAACTTTTAGCTACTGATTTTTCATCATTACATCTATCCAACTCAAATGCTACTTCTTTTGATTCTATTTCTAGCTTGGGATTCTAGTATGCTTCAACCTCTCTTTCAGACATAAACTGAAGTATTATTCCAAGGCTTGATCATCAACTACTTTTTCTTCAATTTTAGTATGCTTCAACCTCTCTTTCAGACATAAACTGAAGTATTATTCTAGGGCTTGATTATCAACTTCTTTTTCTTCAATTTTTAAGGTTTCCTTTTTCTTCCTACCCCAAGAAATATATGTTGCTATGCCATTTCTGGGGTTTTCTCCTGGGTTCATGCCTTGAATTTCAACATCATATACCCCTTCTGCAAACACTTTTAGTTAATGTTTGAGCTCATATTACATATGTGAATTACTGTGAGCAACTAAAATGAGAATATTTTATGCTCTTCGCATTATAATATTCATGGATTGTGGATCAAAAATACATTATGAAGTCTTGTATTTTTCATACAAAAGAAATGTCACATTATACTCTTTGGATTTTAAGATATGCATGTGAGGCTCTGTGTATTATAATGGGACCCTAAAGGTATAACTATAACTGAAGTTCGGTATATTGTACTTGTACCATATAGGTACAACTATAAGTTTTGTATATTTTATTGAAATCATATAAGTCATATTGATGATCAAATTCCATGAGACCATATAGGTCTATAAATCTTGGCAATACTTTGTACATTTTTAATGGCTTAAGGAAAATTCACTGTCAACAATTCATTGCCAACAAATTCACCTCCAACAATTCATCGCCATGACAAATTCATTTCGAGGAAAATTCACCACCAACAATTCACCAGTAATTCATGGTGGTGAATTTTTCATGAGATGAATTTGTCATAGTGATGAATTGTTGGCGATGAATTGTTGGAGATATATTTGTTGGCGGTGAATTGTTGGTGGTGAATTGTTGACGGTGGATTTGCCCGAAGCCATTTCTAATATGATTGTTTAGGTTTATACTCTAAATGTTAAAGCTCTGTATAATGTGTTCAACCTTTTAGGCTAGATTTTTCTTATGATTAAGTTTTCCTAATGTTTAGAAATGTTATTTTCGGCCTTATAAGATAGAGTCTTCTCAAAGCTAAAAGTATTGTTCTTGGACTTATAGGATTGAGGACCTTTGAAGATAAATTTAAAGGATTTAAGTTGCATCAAACCATAAAGGAATTTGTTACTCTGTTTACACCTATATTCGATCCATCTTTTTATTATTATAGTTAAGAATTTTTATGGTTTAGACACTGCCTTGTGGGTAGTCTCGATAGTCCATAATTTGAAATATTTATGAAAATTTAATTGAAGTTTTATTGACTTAACCTTGATCGATGTAATTCATGAGACCACACCTCTTGAGATTGATTGAGAGGTTGATATAGCCTTGAGCAATTATTTTTTTATTTTTCTAGATCAGTACTATTTTGACTTAGATGTGATTATCCATGTTGAATTCACTCACAATATTATATGTTTTAGTCATCATAATCATGCCTTGATATTTGTCTCCTTTATACATATTGTTGCTTCTTAGAAATTATTAGAACCATACATTGCATTAATTATATCAATCTCATAAATTTCTTACAAAAATGTGGGGAGTGTTCCTATCCCTAATGATGACAAAAGTTAAATTCTTTTTTTTCCATAATATCAAAAGCATAAAACAATAATAAGAGTTCAACACTATTATGAAGGTTTCAATCGTTAAATCTCTGTGAAAATGGAGATTAATGGCATCAGGAAAATTCACTGCCAGAAAATTCACCGCCAACAATTAATTGCAAGAAAATTCATTGCCATGACAAATTCACCTCAAGGAAAATTCACCACTAGCAATTCATCGCCACAGAAAATTAATCGCATTAAAATTTTTAATATATATTTCCAAGACTTTGATTTTTTTTTTTGCAAAAGATAATGGAGGTCTGTATTTCTTGTGGTGCATTTTCCTTGCTATGAATTTGTCATGACAATGAATTTTCTTGCGGTGAATTGCTGACAATGAATTTTCCGACGGTAAATTGTTGGCGGTGAATTTTCCTAGAACCGAAATTAACTATGAAAGAATTGGCCAAGAAAACATGGATACACCTACGAGAGTTTTTGGTTCTTGTGTCTCCGTGCAACCAAAGATAATGATAATGTCATGAAATATTTGTCAGTCTCTAACTATGCTTAGACACTATAATATCGACACTTTACCACCAAATTTCAATCTGTGTTGGGAATTATGATATTGAAAGAGGTCATTAATTTTTCCTATCTCATGCTATCTTAAGATTTATCCAAGGTTTAAAGTCTTAGACCTATCTTGAGTGCAATGTTGAAATTAATTTGATCCTTAAGATGTAGTAATTAGCATTGGGGAGCTATTAATAAAAAAAATATCGACCTTAAAATGGTTGAGAGCTTGATAGTTTAGACATCAAAATTGCCCCTTGTTTGAGTATTGAATATAAAAGTATCAAGAAAGAGTTATGTTCTGAGATCGTGAACCCAATAATGGATGTTAGCTACAAATTCTCTCATGTTGGTCTTTAAATTTAATTTTATAGTAAATGAATTTGTGAATATATTGATATAAGAATATAAACATATTCATAAAAGATATTGAGGATTATGCTTATATGGATATAATTTTTTTAGAAAATAATTAAATATTTAAACAATGGTAGTCTGGTTTGATTATTTGATGGTAGTATATATATAATAATATATACATTTATATACATATATATATATACATTGAAACATATACATATGTGTAAACTTATTTGTTGTAAATGTGGTTGTATTGTACTAGTTGATCATATATTTAAACAACAATATTATGTTGTAAGTATATAAGTTCACGTATGTTTGTTCAAAACAAATATTGATTTATAAGTCATCGATAATTGTGTGATTACATTTTTAATTCATTAGAACTTTATGCTATAGTGGTTGAATAGAGGAGAAAGGACGAGTTTTTACATTATTAATCTTGTTAGGATTAGTTTGCTTTCATATTATATTTTCCTTAAAAATATAGAACATGTAGGGTTTTATTTGTATACAATAGCAATGGATATGATAATTAATTATTGATTTGATACTCAATGTAGTGTTGAAAATTGTCACCCTTAACAACTTCACATTATGTTTTCCCCCCCTTAACTTATTAGACCTGATTGAGTACTTAATTTCCTAAATTATGCATTATATGACCCATTTTTAACAATTTCTAAGGAATTGCAAGTGGGAAACAAATGCATTTATCTAATACCTTTCCCTCGACACCTAAAGTCTTGAAAAATAGGTTTGGTCCCCTATTTTGGCTCCAATCTCAAGTATGTCAGTATCAACAATTTAATATTTGCAATTTAATTGTCAGAAAATTGAATAATTGCATATAAATACCTTGTTATTGCATCATTTCAAACCTAAGAGAAAATTATTGAGGAGAGTATTTTCAAGAGCAACCTTTTCAATGATTCATTGGAGGAATTCAAGATCCAAGCATTCATGATGGTATTATGCAAGTTTTTTCATGTTATGTTGTCATATTTTTTGTGAAGGCTAACCCTTTGTAGGTCTCCAAGCAATTTAAGCATTCAAAAAAATCAATCAAGCAAGATCCAAAACCTTGAGGTGATGTGCATGACTTCAGTCCTTCAAGGAATCCATTGAAGGGTGGTGAGTTGCAACACTTTTTGGATTCATCATTTCTTCCTATTCATTATCATTTTATCATTGAAATTGCCATTGTGGAAGTGGAAACACTAACACAAGGTTTGACTAAGGTAAGCCCCTAAATGGCCCAAAATTTTTCCGCTTTGAATGTGTAGATTTTAGGTTTGAAGAGGATTGAAGGAAGATTGGAGATAAGTTTTTCCATTATTGTAATGGAATTTCTACATCTTACCAAGTCACAAAACTCACCTAAAACATTATTTGATAGAGATTTGATAGATTTGCAGGTAAGAATAGGAAGCCCTAATTTGACATTAGAGGACTTGAAGATAGATATGAAAAAGCACTAGAAGGAATGTAGTGCCCCTCCATTCTCATAGTGGATGTGCAGGAAGTTTGGCTTTGGAACTTAGAGATGAAAGTAAAATAATAGAGATATTTAAAGGTATGTGCTAATGATGTTAAATAATTGATATTGTATATCATGAATTTATGGACTAAGTAAAAAGGTTAGGAAATGATTTATTAGATGTGTTTAAGGATATATTTATCATGATGTGTGTGTTTAGACATGACCATTATTACGATGTATGTTATTGACATATTGATGTGATGAAAGTGTTTTGTTACCTTTGGAGTTTTCACTTGATTCTAATATATTATCATTGTATTGTCATATTATTATGATTTTGATTATGGTTATTTTTATTATTATAAAATATACTGATTTGTGTTCAAGCTTTGTGGCTACAGGATGGGGCATGAGCTTCTATTAGTGTTGTGGTGAGTATGATGCATATTGTTATGTTATTGTTATTATACAGAGATTTACTTGGATAACTGAGTGATACAGTAGTATGTTTGTTAGGATAAGTGGAAAGGGCGGCATCGTACCATTGGACGTATGAGAGACATACGAGAATGATATACGATTGCTAGAGCTTCTTTCCTAGTGCTTCGGCTATTATGCACATGTGCTCTAATTTGTATGTTTAAGTGAACAGGTACTAGGCTACGTCTCTACCTAAATTAGTAGGTCTGAGCGTGCCTGTAATCCCAATGGTGGTTGAGGAAATAACATCTAGGCCCAAATTATAACCTAACCCTGACCATTGTTCTCAATTAGAGACAATTGATGAAGAATGTGTTAACTTTTTCGGATTGTCATGAGACAATATCCGATCTTCTTTACCCTATGTTTGGAGTGTTGCACTTATTCGGTTGTTTCTTATGTGATATGTGATTGTTTGATTTTGTTGTCTAACCTTAGTTTTGGATCCCAACCTGTTGGTGTTAAACCCTGTGGTTAGTTGTGTTATGATTGTGATTAGTGTTATTTATCTTTTGATATGAATGTTGCTCTTTCATGTGAAGTTATTTTATGATTTATATTTTACCTTATTTGTAAATTATTTGAGTGAAGTTAGATATTGAATCTATCATATTTATTATTATGATTTTTATTAATGTGTTTGAGGTGTGATATAATATTGTCCATAAGTGACATTTATTTATGTTATGTTTTATTATGTTATTATTTTGAGGAATAATTATTTAATTATTGTTTATTATTATCATTATTTAGTATTTGATTATTGTTTATTGAGTAATATTTATTTTACTTTTGTTTAGATATAATTTTTGCATTATTAGTCTCTTGATTCATTTTATTAAAATGGTCACTAAATTTATGTTTTATGGAGTCTTTATGTGGTTTTAATGATTTAAAATGTTTCCTATGTGATAGTTTTATGGGTGAGAGGTATTTTTATTTTATAAAATTATATTTTTTGAGTCCAGAACCCACCCTAATTACTCCATTATGAAAAGTGACGAAAATGGAAGTTGAAAGGGGGCTGGGAGGTTGTCTTTTGGGGGGAGAAGTGTTCACTTTATTCTGGAAGGAGATAAAGGGTTTCCGTGCTGTTGGGTTATTCAATTTTTGGCATGCATGTTGGATTTGGATTGGGATTCTTTTTCGGGAGAGATTTTTCTATGCTTGCAAAGAGGAAGGAGCAATGGGAAATTTGTGGCAATTTGAGGGTTTTGAAAATTGAAAACTTTGGAGCTCAGCATCAAATTTCTGTCATTCCCAAGCGTTGGATCCAGGTTGGATTTTCAGATCTTGTGTTAAAATTTTCTTTCGCATGCATGAATGATTTGATTGATTTCTTTCTTTTGATTTTTTGAAAATAAATATTGGATGGTTTTATTTCTGTGTGAATGAAATATTTATTCTACAATAAAAAAATCAATACATATTTGTTATTCTTGGTATTTACCAGTAAAAGGGTCTGATTGCGTTGCTCATAAATCTAAATTTACAAACTGGGTTGGTGAGATTTTTAAAGGGTTTTTTCATTTCGTTGTCATTTAAATCCTATCCAAAAATCTCAGAAACCTAGATTGTAGTTTGTGAGATATGGTTGAAACACGAGACTGCTGTCAAGTTGCTCCTTTATGACTGCAAATATCTTTATTTCTCTCTGTAAAACAGTCAATGAAAGATTGAGATTTTAAATTTATAGGGGTTTGAAATAGCTTAAATTAATTTTAATATTCTTTTTTTTAATATTTTATTTTGGATAAAATCTGGTTGTTAAGTTACTCATTTTGTCATTTGACTGTAATCGAGTATTACCGAAAATAGGGTTTTATGGAATCCGTCTGTTGTTTTGCATTTTATGAAATTATTATTCATTTTTAGTCAATTTCTTTCGTGTTGCTGAGTAGTCGACGTCTAAATCTGAAATGGGTATTTTACAGATTTTGATTTCGAGTTCATATGACTATTTTATGGTTGTTTTATTGTTAACAGATTTGACTGTTGTCAAGTGAGAATTAGTTTAGTTTTAAAAGTTGTATTTGAGGGTATAACTATATTCTTTGATCTGTATTGTGTTGTACTATTTTTATTTAATTGTGTTTACTATTTTCATATTATAAATCCTTTCATATTTGTAAGATCTTGTATTGAAGCTTCTGTATTTGTAAAGATCAATTATGTCAGGGATGTGCATTGTTGGTCTTGATTGTGAATTACTAAACTAAAGTGAGTTATTAAGTTATAAGATTATGAGATTGATGTAATATATTTTATTGTAGTGTTGTGGTTTAATGATAAGTTTTTTAGTTTTCTATCCATTTGTGTTATGTGAATGTGTCTATAGAAGTACCTAGAAGTATTTGTGAAGTTATTGTAATTTTCGGTTGATTCTTATTTTGGTAGTCTTCTTGAATGTTTAGTGTCAGCCACTTGTTATTTCTATTATGTTGTTTGCTTGTTTGTGGGGCCTAGTGTTGTCTCCTAGCATGGAGGGAGTGGGCCTCAGGGTTCCACGTGGTAGGGTGGTATTTCCGAACCATCCATTGAGATTTTGGTGGTGCAATTCGTGCGCAACATGGAGAGTCTTTCTTTTCGCTTCATTCTATAGTTGAATTTATGTGCAGGTGATATTTTCATAAAAAAAAAAATTATGTTTAATGTATCTTATACATATATACCTCTTAGATTAATGAAACGTGTTCATAGTAGCATTCTTGTATAGGAAAAGTAAGTGAATTGATACAATCTTGTTTATACACATTTTTACTATTGTTTAGTATGTAATAGAGAGGTTTAATATAGAAATGTTGTATTTATAATGCATGAGTTTAATTAAGTAGTAGATATGATATATCTTTATGTACTTATTTTATAACATTGATTAAGAATAGATTTGTATTGGCATAGTGTTAGATGTGGTTGAAGATAATTTCGATATGTTATCATATGTAATTTGATGTATGAGATTAATTTACATTCAAGTGTTAGTAAAATATGGTCATAGTATATCAAATATGTTATTTAGACTTAATTAGTGTAGGTGTATCTTAGTAGCGACGTTAGGGGACCATGGTGGATAGGTGTGCAAATGGGTTATGTTCATTATTATTTTTAGGTTATAATATGATTATAATATCATGTTGATGTAATAATGTTATTCATATTAATTGGTTGAGTTGCATTAGTTAGTGTTACTTTAAGTTCTTTAAAATAAAAAAAATAAAAAAATAAAAAAAAATTGGCTTGATGTTGATGGTCTTTTGTGTTAATCCACTTGGTCCCTTAGCGGGGTGTTACATCTGGTATCAGAGCCAATGTTGCAGCACTGGGATCTTTGGGTAATGTTGTTGCCCATGTCTTGTTATAGTAACTTTTCTTATACATGTGTTGATGAATGTTTGATGTGTGACTAAAAAGTCATAGGGACCCTTGTGTTAGATACTTTGTTTTGATCTATACATTTAGTTGAGACGTTAGATAGAGGATTATACACTTTGTGTATTCTCTTGTTGGGTGTGATTCCTTATATGTTTGTAACTATTGTTTTTTTTGTGTGACTTTGTTTCATTTCTATGACTTTTAATTCCTTGAAAGTGTAAATTTAATCTTAGGATGTATTTGTGGGTTTAGATTAACTAGTTGATAAGTTCACTTGTGGATTTCCTTTGTTTGACTAAATGTGCATTAAGAAAAGATGTTATTTTGTGCAGTTGGGCTACTTAAATCATTTTATGTAAGTGGAAATGTATGTTATGTGGTTAAAGGGGAAGTCCTAACCTGAGTATGTCATCTATTCGTGTGTTTTTCTATGTTTTGTAGGAGTGTTACACCCATATGTTGTTTAGTGTGTTTTCATAATGTTAAGAATATATTGCATGTAAAATGGTTCTTAGAATAGATTAAGGAAGATATGTAGATGGTTTATAAATGAATTATTGTCGATATTTTGTGATCGTTATAATACATGTTGAGTGATGTAATAGAATTTTAACTTTGTTTTTAGCTATGTTTATAAATGGAAAACTTGTCTATGAGTGGTACTTAAAATTTGGGTAGGTGTGACTTATTTTTCTTTTGTATAGATGCTTTGTTTGGAAATGTTGCATTTGCAAATTGCTTGCATTGAATTAAAAATGATCTTTTTTTTTTTTCTTCATCCTAGCCCACATATAGTTAAAAATAAATAAATAAATAAATAAATAAATAAATAAATAAATAGTATTAAACAACATTATAATAGAAAATCATTTAGGTCTTAAACTTGTATGCTTAAACCTTGACTATGAATCAAAGAAATTATGTTTGAATTTACTTGAGTGGTGGACTATATATTCTCTTGAAATTGTACTCATTATTCATGGTTCATGCATAAAAGATAAATTATGAATGAGACTGAGTGTAGTTGCTAGGTATTTAATCTATGTATTTGAAAATAAATTTATGTGAATAAGTTTGCATCATATGATATGATATGTTTTTATTGGAAATGACTACTTTTGTGGAATAAATAAGATGCTAGTGCATATAACTAAATTTCTATTTTGAAAAATTATGATGATTGTATTGGTATTCGGACACCTTGGTTGTTTTGTATAGTTGAAACCTATAACACAATGTCTCTTCTTTCTTACTTTTGTATAAATAGAAAATGTTTATCCATTGGATGTCTTGCATGTCAATTTATTATGTGGGGGTAACATGTGAAACAATTAAGCTTAGGTATCAGATATGGATGTTTGAGTAGGCATAATCACTATGCAAATATTTAGTGTTACTTGTATTGGTCTGAGATAAAGTTTGAGAGAATGTGGGATTGTGTTTTGAAAAAAAAAACAAATATGTGATGTCCTTTTGTTCTGTGAAAATTTGAATAACTTGTGTATAACTAGTTGAACTCCAGATACACGAATAATGGTGTGGAAGTATTAATGATTCTTAGATGCATTTAAAAATTCATGCTACTTATGTAAAATTCTTAGTGTGGAGGAAAAATCACTTTGCATATGCATAGGTTATAAGGATAAAATGTTATGTCAAATGAATAAAAGTGAATGCAAACTTATTTAGTGGAGTTGATAAGTGATCACGATAATCTTGACATTAACATATCAACATCATGTGATATATGGAAAAGAGTAGAGTGAAAGAAAAGATGATAAAGGGTTATTGACATATGTAATGATATGAATTACATGGATTATGGAAGTAAATGTTCTTATAGAATTGTGTATGTAATTTTATCCCTTGTAAATGTGAGAAACCAGTAACTGTGCATTGGTTGAGTGTTGTGAATACCCCGTACTTGCTTTGTGTGCCCATGGGATGGTGATACTGTGTACCCACCCATGGAGAAAATTATGTATTTGTTGGTGTGGGATTAACCATACCTTTATGTGTTCTTGTATGTTTGTTACCTGATTGAGGGCCAACCCACGTGTGGTTGAAATTTATATATGAGTAGCCAAAAGATAGTTTCACAGATTCTTTTTCTTTTGGTTCTCCAGTCCCTCAATCCGTGAAGGGGTAGTAGCAGCCACAAAGTTCTTTGGGCGGAGTGTGCAGCGTACGCATAATGCGACGCAGAGCAGTCTTAGCTCAACCGATCCCGAGGCAACGTACTCACTACTTCCCCTTATGATGGATCAAGGTACTTGATCCATATGTGTGAGCCTAATCCCCATAGTTTTGAGTACAGCAGCATTGGTTTGTTAGTGCATGCTTATCCGTCCATAGGGACGTTGAGCTGACATTAGCGAGTCAACCTCGTCTGTATGAGAGGTGAAGCTCGAGTAGCCCCATATTGATATACTTATATATGTATTATATATACTATATTCGCACATGTTCCGACATGATGCAATGGATACGATGCCACACCCCACTGATGTTCCGACACAGTGCTGGTGATGATGCCATGTTGCTGATGGTAGCGAGCTGGGCTCGAGGACACGATGCCACGTGCATAGACACGTGAAGGTGCACTATGAGATTTTGTTATGATAGCCTACTTGTGTGATGAGCGTAATGGGGCCTCACACACTTGTAGAGGGAATACTCATGTTTGCTTTCGACATTGTTTGGGTCGGTTAGCATATGGGTATGTCCTAGCCATGTATACCTCTGGCTACGGCGAGTACCTACGTGTGCCTTCTCCACGAGGTATCGCTATGCGGGGTGTGTCTAGCATGTGCCTATTTCCGTGGAGCCACGGACACACTGCCATGCGGCATACGACCAGTGCGTGCCTTCTCCGGCTGGTGTATGACCATGCCGCACTGAGATGCAATGCGGGATGGGGGCCGAGGTGCACATCCCATGCGGATAGCCAAGGAGTGCGAGGGCCACTTGGCTAGTCCATGCCGCGTGACGACACGAAGCAGGGTGTAGCCGAGGGGCACACTCTGGGACATGTGGATGGCATGCTCACTCCGCACCACATGGGGCTATTGTATAGCCGGACGTTGTTCCCTCCTTCCTCGTTTGGTGGCTAGTATCTAGTCACACAGTGTTGTATAGTGCAATTTCTAAGATTGTGAACTTTTCTTTATAATTATTGATGAGTTTCTAGTGATTGTGAAGGCTGACACCTTGTTTATATTTGATTGTGATGGTTTAGCCACACCTTGTGATCTTATTTGCTCGTAGCCCTTGTGGTTACATTTGATTTAGTGTTGAAATTGTACACATTAATTTTTTTTATTGTTGAAATTGAATTTTTATTTTCTTTTATTTATGACTTTGGTGGCTAAACTAATTTATCCTTATTGTTTTCGATGTCGGCCATTTGTCGTATTGTGATTCCTCTCCAAGGATGTATGAGGCAAACTTGGTGAGTGTATACGAGGAAGTAGACGCAGGGAACCATGGGGATGGGGGTATGTGAGGCTGTTACACAGCTAGGACCCACTACCCACCTATGTGTGATGACTATCTCTTGAAGGCTAACCACCTTATACAACAAGAGGTAGGTCATTGTGGTCTTGTATGGATGGTCTCACCATGTGAGTGTGGCCTAACACCATCAAGCCACTGAGTGTGAGGTATGGATTATGTGAGATGGATATTGACTCTTGGCTCTTGGATTATGTATCATGGATTAGTATGCTGCTTTTCGGTGTCCAGATGGACCCTTGTGTAGCCTTGTGATGTGCTTTTCTTGGTGATGTGATTGTGTATGTATGTGTTAGATGTATATTTCTTATGTGTTGTTGCTTATTGATGTAAAAGAGGGATAACCATGCTATGTTAAATTTGAATGTATTGTCAATCTATGGTATTAAATGGAGTGGATGTTATTGAAATCATAAATTGTAATTGAAAATAAGTTTCTAAAATAGGAGACAATGTGTATTTCTGAATTAAAAAAAATA
>VDFB02379711.1:125098462-125210845 GCA_007258455.2 Sequoia sempervirens
TCAACTAGAGAACCAAAGTGACCAGATGCAGGGACCATCAGATATTTAAAATCATATTGGTTGAGGGGGATCTCGAGCAACTAGGGCTTGTCCTAGAATTTGACATTATAACCATCACCATGTATCCATTTGAGGGAAGAATACAACAACTATTTGAATTTATTAATATTATTACAAATCAAAGAGCCACGGGGGTGACCATTGAAAATGTAATTGATGAGTGGAGTGTTATTTAGATACTTGGAATTTAGAATAGTGCACTAGTCCTTCCTATTTGTCAACAAGTCCCAACTGACCTTAGAAAGGAGGGATTTGTTAGAAATTTGGATTTTCTTGATATCTAGACCTTCGATGATCTTGGGAAGACAAATAGTATCCCAATTGAGTAAGGCCAGCTTCTTTTTCTCCTTAGTACCAGACCAAAGAAATTTTCTTTGAATTATCTCCAGCTTCTCAACAATGTATCTTGGGATTATAAATAGGGATAGGAAATACATAGGGATCCCTTGAAGGGAAGCAACAAGGAGTTGTAAGTACTTACCAACATGGTTCAACATGGAACCTTTCCACCTAGCCAATTTTCTTTGCATTCTTTCCAACACCAAATTCTAATAGTTAGGGGTGACTTCCTTAACAATTAAGGGAAGGTCCAGATAAACAACATGAAGAGCAACACTCTCAAAACCTAAGATGGCAGTCACTTTATCTTGGAGGTTTTGAGAGGTATTAAACAAGTACATCATGCTCTTGTTATAGTTTATGCATTGACCTGAACTTGAAGTGTAATTGTTGAGACAACACTTCTATTTCCTACCTTGCACTATAGAGGCTTTCACAAAGAGAATGGTGTCATCCACAAACTATTGAATAGTAGACGGGTCCAAAGAGGTGTCTTGTTTAACTCCCTAGATAGTGTCATCATTGAGTAATTTGGAAACATTGTGGCTTAAAACATCAACAACCATAATGAAAATATAAGGAGAAAGTGGGTCCCCTTGTTTGATCCCTTTTCTAGCCTTTAAGAAACCATAGGGCACCTCATTAACCAGAACACAGTACTTAATAGTAGAAATGCATTCATTAATAATTTTTATAATAGATTGATTGAACCCAAACTTTGTAAGAACTTTGAGAAGGAACCTCCAAAAGACTTTATCATAAGCTTTAGAGATATCAAGTTTAAAGGCCATACCTGCATTATTACATCTATCCATGGAATGAAGAATTTCATGCTTGTGGAGATGGAAAAATCTATAATTTTTCAATTGAGGACAAAGCCTTTTTGACAAGGGTTGATCATCTTATCCAGAAGGGGTTTTAACCGATTGAAAAGGATTTTGGAAAAGATTTTGTAGATAGTGTTGCATAAGCTGATGGGCTTGAAATTGGCCATAGTTTGGGGGTCAAAATCTTTGGGGATGAGTGTAATGAAGGTATGGTTCAATTATTTCAAAAGTTTTTCCATTTTGAAGAAGTCTTTCATAGCAAGGAAGACATAATCACCAACAATATCCCAAATATTTTGAAAGAAGGCCTGTGACAAGCCATCAAGCCTAGGGGATTTGAACGCGCCAATGCTAAAGATCACCATCTTAACTCCCTCAGGAGTGAAACACCTAAGAATAGCATCATTATCAAAGTTAATTAGAATGGTGAGAGTGTTGTCCAATAATTGATCATCCAAAGCAGTAGAGGGACTGACAACAGGCTCAACAAAGAACTGTTGAAAGTAGGAGGAGGCCAACAACCCAATCTAAGCAAAGATGGTTCTTTCAATTCCAAGGCCATCTTTAAGCTTCTTTATTTGTTTTTTTTTTTGGTGTTTAAGAGATGCAATATGAAAGGAGGAGTTGTGATCCCCTTCTTTCATCCATTGTATTTTGGACTTTTATTTCTAGAATAATTCTTCTTTTATATTAGCCCAATCAGTTGAGTAGTTCTTCTCAGTTTGGAAAGTCTGGTCACCCACATCCCCATTTTCCATTCTGACCTAGATGTCTTTGACTTTAGCCATCAAATCTCTCTTTTGGTGAAACACATTGCCAAAGACCAATTTATTCCAACCTTTCACCATATTTTTGATATTTTTATAGTTTTTGAGAAACCCTAAACATAAGGGAACCATGAATGAGAAAATTCCAGCAAGTTGAAATTTATCCTTAAAGTTCGAGTGGGAGCTCCACATGATCTCATATTTAAAGGGATAAGGACCAACAAAAATTTATCATCCTAATTAAGAAAGATAGGATTATGATCCGACATAGTGTGAGGAAGAGCCTACAAGTTGGAGCCATAGAGAGCAACCCAGTTGGGGGAAAATAGGAACCAGTCAACTCTAACTTGTATAATATTTTCCTTGAGTATTCTATTAGTTCAAGTGAAGGGTTGGCCATGAAGGTCTAATCAATTAGCCTAGTAGTTTTTAAAAGATCCGCTAGATCTGTCATATTGTCGATATAATCCATTATCCCCCCACACTTCTCAGAGGGGTAGAGGGGGGAGTTGAAGTCCCAAAAAATCAACCAATGAGCTTCTTTATTACCAAGAATCTGATCACAAAGCTTAAGCCAAAGGATTTTCCTAACATTTTTAACATTTGGGGCATAGTCATTGATGAAAATCCAAGAAAACCCAACAGTGGCGAACTGAACTCCCAAGTTGTGCTTGGTTTGGAAAAGTTCAAAACCACACAAATGGTTCAAATTCCACATAATCACTAGGCCGCCAAAGACACCATCAACATCACTAACCAAGATGTGGGCATTAGGCCAGATATTCTTAGCTATCACATCAATTTTTTTTTTTTCATCTTAACTTCTTGTAACAAAATAATGTTAGTCTTGTGCTCCCAAATATATCTTTTAGGGCCAATTGCTTGTGTGGAATATTAAGCCCTCTAACGTTCCAAGAGAGGAACTTCATTTAGAAACACTTTTTTAGGATGCTTCCAACATCCTCTATTTTCTAATAGCAATCTCTTCAGTTGTTTCCCTATTCCTAGTTTGTCTTTGGGAAGGCCTACCCACTTTGGTCTCAACCCCTACATCTGCCTTTTTTTGTTTTCCTTTTCTCTTAGGAGTTAACTAGTCATCCCCATCGATTGGTTGGATGTTAGTTTGAGTGTCATTTGATGTTTTTGTCTGCTTGTTTATAATGAGGTCTATGGTCGAGAATTCTCACATAAACTGAGAATGGGAATTTCCCCATCATCAAGATCCACTTTTTCAGATTGCAGGCTTTAGGCCACTAGAGGGAGAGAAAATATGGTCAATCTTACTAACTAGAGCATTAGGGGCCTGAGGGGAGCCCATTTGAGTACCATGTAGACAAAGGTCTTCAGGTTTAGAACTAGACTTTAGAATGATAGGAGTAGCCAAGGCCAAAGAGGCCTTAGGTGTAGTTTTGGGGGAGGGGACTTGAGGATATTTAAGATACCAACTTTAAATGGATAGTTGGAAATAGGATCTTCCTGATGAACAACCTATTCCATGGATTTTTGCTAACTTATTATCATGGAATTACAACCAAAAATGAGGTGCCCAAGTTTGGAGCATTTCTAGAAATAAACAACATTCCCATAACACATTTGCAATTAGACTTCAAAGTCGCATAGTTAGGTAGAGTTTTACTAATGTCAATGGTAATGAAGTGGCCGAACAAGTCCCCAATGCATTGAAAAATTGTCTCGTCTCAATATTCAATAGGTAGCCCCAATAGGTAGATCCAAATAGGAGCAAATTTGTTAGGTCAACAACAAGGTTGAAGCTAGGTTTCCAATGGAAAAGGGAGATGTTATGTTTGTCATAAGCCCACAGACTGGAGGAGAGAATCAAAAGAAAGTCCTCTAGTGAAGTGAACTTAAAGAGGAACAACCCTCCCGCCATTTCACTAACATCCACACTTCTTTTTAAACGCCATTTGGCCTTTGTCCAATGGTGAACCATGTCTATGGAAGGATGAAAGGAGACAAATTTACCCACCAAATATTTTTCCATTATTAGAACTATTCTATCCACCGTGGAGTCTAGGAGAGAGATTTCAATCCCAAAGGAAGATTCGAAGATCACTAGCCTGCAATGATCACTTTCAATAGGACTAAGAGGAGAGTTGAGCAACACACTCTTCCAACCCTTTGATCTTGGATTGGTAAGAATCACGGGCATGCCATTAGTACCCACAAAAGGAGGAGGGAACCATGAGGCAAGTGGAGGATCATGTGTAAGGTACAGAGGTGGTTCAGGAAGGGACAGGGAAGGATATTGTGGGGTACCCCCAAGGGAACATCCACCATGCATATAGGGAGTTCAAATTGAAAGTGGGAATTTAGAGTGAAAATGATGCATAATAGTCTCAAATAGGCGCTCATGGGAAATGAAATACTAGCTTGTTGACTCACAACCCATTTTTAATTTGGCTTTTATTTTCTCTTCTATGTAGGATCTATATTTTAATATTTCTTGTTGAGGTTGATTTATTCATATTATCATTCTTATTATAACTTGTTGAAGTTGATTTATTAATATTGTCATCCAACTCATTCCAAACTTCCTCTAAGGTATTACCTTGTTCAATATAAATCTTGATGTTGTAGCTTGATCTTCATCTAATGGATGACAAACATTTCCAAAGACGAAATAATATATTTTTTATTTTCACAAGATCCCTTTATAAATTTTAGGAAACTTGTTCCAACTTGACATCTCTCATGAATTAGGAAATGCAAATAATATCCCTTTTTAAATATCATTATTCACCATCAAAGAATCAACACAAACACTGTTTCCCATCATTTGTATTAAGTAACAATGAAACTAAGTAGTAAGAAGTAACAATGAAACTAAATAGTAAATAAATAAAATCTTCAAGAAGGAATAACATAACATAGATCCTTGGGGCCTAGATGTATCCCTACTCAATGTCATTTGTAACAATGAAACCAAATTGTCAAAGAGATAAATAAACATGAGAACTCTTATATTATATAATAATAAAAAATATTATCACTTGTGTTTCACTAACTCACTAACGTATGCAATTGTAATTTATCTATGATTCAAATAGAGAGGAGAATTATATGTGTACAAGATTATTTCATATATATATATGAATTTATATTTGGAAAATCTTGTGTTTTATTGTAAGATGGTGAAGTACAATTTTGACGAGTTCCCACGATTGTGAAATAGTGGAGTAAAAAAATTGGTTAATCATGCATGATTGTAAAATGGTCCATATATTTTTTGGGTGAATAATAAAAAAATTATATAAAGGCAATTATAGCCCTATGATTAGCATGAAATTATAAATTAGTATTGGAAAAATTGGTCCTCATACATGGTGAACTTTTAATGCTATTAGTGAATGTGTAAGTAAATTAAAAAAAAACCTGGAGATTCCCTATTACAAGTTTGTAGGCTATTGTGACAAAAAATAACAATTATAAATGTCTTATAATAAATTGGTGAAAATTAACATGCATTTGATTAATAATTCATAAAATCCTAGCAATTTGGCTCCTTACCAGTTGCAATATATTTGCCAATTTTGAATTGGAAGAAATGAAATATTTGACAATTGATAAAGATTTGCCACTAAAAAATGTATTATTGTTAATCCCCCACTTGGGCTTCTAGATCTTCCTTGGTTTGTTCATTCTTATTCAAACAACCTAGGATAATAGTGACGATAAATTTTAGGCTTTATCTCTCCACCTTCCTCATTTGATGTCCTAAATTCACCTTGGTCATTTGGTAATCAATTGGTTGTATATCTCTTTCCTCCTTATTATAGACTAGAGTGGTTATTTTGATAATTAGAACCCTCTATACATTTATCATTATAGAGGAAATGATCTTGACTTATTTAGATTTATGAGGTTCATTGAAGAGATTGGACATTACGTTGGATAAATCTATTAGGATCATATTATCTCTTTCGCTTCTCTGTAATGATATATAATGCCACTAGCATTCTAGAGTTAACTATAATCTTTGCACTACAACTTTATCCTTTTTTGTTGTTTCCTTTTCATATTGGAATAAAGACCTTAGTGGAGGAGTTTTATGCAGAGGTCTAGGAATAGGAGATCATGATCTTGGTAGGGGAGATGGTTTTATTTAATGTATAGACTCTTGAGAATGTAAAAATATTATTGATGGAAAGGTGTCTTTATTTGTGTAGAACTTATTTCTAGAGAATGAACTTCCTCATCATGCAATAATACATCTTCAATGACAATTTCCTCCATCTTGACCTTAGCTTGATTTCTTGTCTAATCATTTTTATTTTCTTCAACCTTCTCATCCTTGGTAACTTCCCTTACCCATTGAAAGGTTTATCTTCTTGTGTAGCAGTTTAGTTATTATCTTTATCTTTTTCAAGCCTTTGTAGTGATTCCTAACCAATCCACTCTTGATTCTATTCTTGTTGTATTGTAGTTGGCTATTGGGTTGGGATATTCTTAGTTGCCAATATATTAAGTTGTATTATTGCCGATATAGACCTTGAGGTTAACAAGGTGGAGATTGTATATTTGGATAAGGGGGAGGAGGAGAATCTTTTTGTAGTAGCTGTAGTGGTGGTTTCTTGTTGGCTAGAGTCCTCGAGTTTTATCTTTAGCTTATTTTTAACGAAAGGAACTTGCTCCTTTGTGTCCTCCTACATTTGGGTATTTTTCCTTTTTATTTTTTTCTTCTTTCATATTATAGGCTTGTTCTCCTCTACTCCTTGTCTTTTTGTTGTATTAATCTTAGGGATGGCCACATGTTGAGGGGAGTTATCCTTCCTTTTGGTGGAAGGCTTCACTGTGTAAACCTTTATAGACTCCTCTTTCCTAGGCTCTATCCATTAAGACATACTTCTCAACATTCAATAGAGTTTTTCAACCATTCTATAATTCTATTGACCACCCTATTGACATGGATAAAAATATCTTCATTGATTGACAAATCCATTTTGATGATCTACTATGTATACACCTTATCTCACTTTTAGGAAGTTTCAAGTAGCTTTCCATCTTCTATTATGTTCTTTGGTACGTAGTAAAACTCAAGATTTGAATTGGGTGATGTTTAATCTTGAATAATATACCTCTATTTTACCTCATTCTCATCTATGTAGTTAGCCTGAAGTTTTTAAGATCTAGTTGATGTTCCTATAAGGAATTAGTCATTGGTCCTATCTTGCCCCTTGGGTCAAACCTACCTATGAAGTTACTAGTTTCCTCTTTTCTTGCACTATTATGGAATGGTCATAAGAGGAGCATGTGCATTCTCTAATTGAAATTATAAATATATGTAGAGGAGTTTTTCCTATACAAGCATATAAACCCTAAAATCACGTTTCCACTAACAAAGCTTTGAACTTAACACAAGTTGTCGATGCTGGAGATTTTTTTTTATCATTTAAAGGGAGAATCTGATCTTCCCACCCTGGATATGCTCTCGCGCATGTTTTATTTATTAATTATAAATTTGGTAGGAAAAAATTTCAAACATTATTGTATGGAGTTGGGAAAGAATATAATCACACAAATTGGATGGATGACAACAAGCACATATATGGTCTGAGATTCTGCATTGTGTGCTTCTCTTGCGAGTCAAACGCTCTCTGCTATATGAGGTCTTCTCCCTGCACTGTTTCACTACTCTCTGTTTTTCTGTAGGGTTAAAAATGGAGAGCTCTAAATGGCAGGGTTCCCTGGAAATCCCCATGGCGGCCCCACTGGAGCGCGTATGGGAAATTGGCAGCGACTTCTGTGAACTGAAAAGATGGTACCCTGCGCTGGAGATTTGCGAAAGGGTGGAGGGCACACCCGAGCAGGGCCCGGGCTGCGTGCGCTACTGCGCTTCCGCATCCTCCTCTTCCCCTGAAGGCCTTGTGTGGGTTAAGGAAAAGCTCATTTCCTTAGACAGCTCCAGCCGTTCCTACACTTATCTGGTAACAGATGGAAACATGGAGGGCATGAAGGGCTACCAAGCGACTTTTCAAGTGGTGGAGGAGCAACAGGGAAGTTGTCTGGTCAAATGGAATTTCGAGCTTAACCCCATTCAAGGTTATTCCCAACAAGATTTTGTGGCTTATCTCACTTCTCTCCTCGCAGGCATTACCAAGACACTGGAGGAGGTCGCCTCTGCCTCTTCCGAATAATTCTCCAGCTTATTATTTACTTTCCCGTGCTGGATTTCTCTGTCACTCTCGTTTTCTGGAAATGTTGAATTGTATGTTACTGGAGATTACAGTTTCTAATCATGGAATTTTATTGCATATATTGTGCTCCGTGTTTCATTTTGCTGGCAAATTTGAGATCTTTGCTTCTGGAACTAAAAATCACAGAATCTTTAACTGCCTAATTTTTTTTGTTTTCCCCTAATGGGGTTTTCTGGATTTCTCTGTCTCTCTAGTTCTCTGGAAATATTCAATTGTCTGTTACTGGAGATTACAGTTTCTAATCATGGAATTTTATTGCATTTATTGTGCCCAGTCTTTCATTTTATTGACAAATTTGAGATCTTTGCTTACTGGAACTAAAAATCACAGAATCTTTAACTGCCTGATTTTCTTTTTTTTTTTTTGCTTTCCCCTAGTTGGGTTTGGAACAAATCGTCTGCAGCTGTGCCTTAAAAACAACTCTGGGTCCAAATTTTAACGATGTACGACATATTTTGGGCTTATGCCTGTTTTCTTTAGGTTGCAGAACCCTGCCATTTTTAGGGCTCATAATGCTCACAACAAGAATTAGCATAAATAGACCACGACCCTTCAACTAATAGGCCATAATCAAGAAATTGATGTATACAGTCTTGGAAAGGATAACATTTTCTTGGATTCTAGATGTTGAGCAATTCATAATTAGGGGAAATGACCCAAGTACTTGAGCATGTTTCAATAATTGTGATAGCATTTGTTTATATATAGTGAAGTTAGCGTGCTCAATTACTGGGTCCTTTCCCCTACTATGCTTTTTGGCAATCCCACAAGTTGAAAAGTGGTCTCTATAGCTCGTCGGGGACTCTCCAGGCCAGGCCAGGCTAGGCCTAGGTTGGGCTATATATGGACAGTTGCAGCCTTGAATCTTTTATACAGATTTGATATTCTCTTCCAGAAACGGAGTTGCAACTTGATTTCTACAAAATATGTTCGCCTG
Organism: Sequoia sempervirens; assembly: GCA_007258455.2. Taxonomy (NCBI): domain Eukaryota; kingdom Viridiplantae; phylum Streptophyta; class Pinopsida; order Cupressales; family Cupressaceae; genus Sequoia; species Sequoia sempervirens. The sequence continues at coordinate 125,107,608 of VDFB02379711.1, forward strand.
GTATAGTGCTAGACACAAGTAGAGTTTGATATTCTTGGCACTCCCCAAATTTCATCTTAGTCATTTTTTTTAGATTGATTCAATGTATATGCAAATGTAAAATCGTGCTTTTCATTTGATAAGATAAGTTATAGATGATTCAAATGAATTAGGGTTTATTCTTTTATAAAATATCATAGTAGGCATTTAAATATTTCATGCTCCAGTCAAAAAATAATGACTAGTTGGAAGAGGGCTAGCGTGCTCATATGTTTAAATTTGATTTTGGAAATTATGAAGTCAAGCTGATTTTTATGCTCTACACGAGGTTCAAATCTGCTACTATAGATTCAATCAAGGGCAAGAATGGAAAAAATAAATATGTTATGACATTTTAATTTGTACCTTTTAAGACAACACAAAGTGGACAAACATTTCAAGATAAACCTCTCTTCAATTAGAGGGGCAAGCCTTTTTATAAATAAAACATAAAAATTCTAGAACTTTAAGCAATGCAAACAACCTATCTTTTTGATTCTCGAATAGGGGAAAATGATTATTAACATCTCTACTCAACAATTAAAAATGTATACAATAGCTAACACACTCACACTTTCTAGCTATACATAGACTTCAAAGCATAAGTATTGTAATGTCCCCATTTTTGATGTCCTCCTTTGGGCTAGTGTGGTTCTAACTCACTATTTTTAGTAAGTATTGTTTTTAGTAACTAGTCCGGGCGGCAATGCAGTGTAGGGTTTCTTGTTTGGGTAGTATGTTGGAGTTGTTCGACGAGCTTTAATGTTTTGGCTAGCTTGTTATTTGGTGAGCACTTACTATTAATAGGCTCTGTGCTCACCAAATAACAAGCTGGCCAAAACATTAAAGCTCGTTGGACAACTCCAACATACTGCCCAAATAGGAAACCCTACACTGCACTGCCGCCCAGACCAATTACTAAATATAGTACTTACTAAAAATAGTGAGTCAGAACCACACTAGCCCAAAGGAGGACATCGAAAATGGGGACATTACAAGTATCATAACACACAACTTGAATTGGATTAACATACAAAAGATATTATGAATTAGATACAAAGATTTGTATATAAAGTCACAAATTCAAATCAATGACTACTACATTACAAACCATATTCAACATAGAAAACATATACACAATCACATAAATTGGCTTGAACAATAATTTCAACACCAAGTAGGCATTAAATTATTATTAGCTAAAAATGCTTTGAACATAAACTTGAAAATGTTAACTACACCCACTACACAAATATCGGCCACGGTATAGAACTAGAATATAAATCATATATTTTTTCTTTATAAGAACACTTGTAAAAACAACACCAATCAAATTTATTCTAGTATCACCAATATATAGAACCCAAACTCTTGAGCGAGCCACCCTCACGTGAAGAAACCACCAACTCCTCCCTCACAATTTCAAGTGAAACCTTCTTCATTCCAAAAAAAATTGCCTTTTAGAAATTAGTATACTTCTTAAATGGGGAAGGGTAGGGTAGGGAATAGAAGAGGAAATATACTAGTAGTAATCTTCCTAATTAAGTGATCACCCTTAATTTATGATTGATTGGTCAATTATCCTCAATCTCTTTTGTTAAATATTGTACAATAAACCTTAACTATACTTCGAATGAGGTGTTATCCTTTATTTAAGGAACTCTAATTATGTGCTAATTATATCTCTTTATTTTAGGAATTCAATCTATTTATTTAACTATGTGCACAAATCCTAATTGAACTTCTAACTCAATACAAGATGTCCTTGGTTATAAGGAGATGACGTTGGTTCATTTTCATTGACTTTGACTAACTATTGGTTCAATGTGAAAAATCTAAGTACATAAAGCATATTTACAAGGTTTTGAATGGTATAAATAAATAAAATGCATACTAAAGTTCCTATGCTAAAAATATTTTTCTTGTAATCAAAATAAGCTCAAAATATGAAATTGCTCTAAAATATAATCTGAAAAAGGAAAATCCTAAATTCTTTTGACTAAATATTCCACATTCTAAGATAACTTTATAGAAGGTCATCTAAGAATTTGTGATCCTCCAATTATAAAAATTGCTAAAAATAGCTAGTATGATGTATGATTAACCTCTCTTATGATTGTGGTGTGCCTTCTTTGTTATGATGATGATATGCCCTTGAAAGAAACTTGAAACCCTTGAGATTATTAACAAATTACCATTTATAGTCATGGTGAATTGAATGTACTATCTAACTATGAATGCACTCATAAAACCTCCAAATCTTTGAAAACTTACAAATCTTAGAGTTTTGTAACCCTAGACTCCTTTACAGATGATCCTTGACAATCTATCCTTGGTACAATTATTTACAAAACCCTCCACATGATCTCCTTTGACAAAAAACAAACCATCAATCTTGAAGTACCTTGAGTGAAGAGTGAAGAAAATGATATTCTCTTAGTGTCAACAACTTGCTAGACATTGCCCTCTTATGACTAAAACTCCACTAAAAATAGTTGAAGTTGTTGTTGTCCTTTGTAAATGGCAACTAGAGAATGAATAGCTTGAGATAAATCTCAAATGAAGTTCCTTAAAATAAATGTTTTGGTCCCTCAAAATTGATGAATATGTTTATACAACCTTGATCAATTTGTTAGAACTAAAAAAATTCTTACTAAAAATCCTACTATCTAGAAGTTTGAAAACTAATGCCACAACCCTTGAAAACCTATAATTATCAAAGAATTTACTATTATTTATTTTGGCACACACCACGAGACTAAAGATCACCTTTTGGTTTGCATTTTAAGGTCTATCCAATGCTAACAACCTTACACATTAGGAATGACTTGGGTATTTTTTCATGTTTAAACTTCCCTTTGGAAAAACCACTTCTAGGCATGCCCTAAGGGATAGATTGGCCTTTTTTACTTAGAAATTTTGTTTAATTTGTGCTGATTTTTTAAGGCATGAAATTTGATATTTTGTAGCATAGTTTTAGTGATTTAGGATTGGAAATCTAGGTTCTTAGCTTATTTTTGGTTTTTTGAAAATTATCTTTATGTACCTCTCCTCTTATAGAGAGGAAAATGTCATCCCTCAAATATTGCTAGGAGCCCAACATCCATCTTTTGTAGCCTATTTTGCTTCTCTTGCAAAGAGGAGAATCCCCTCTATCCAACATTATTTGAAGTTCGAAAAATTGATGTCCATCTTTTGCAATATTATTTATCTTCTTATTTAGTGGTGAAAAGAACCTTTGTCCAACATTATCTGGGGCCTATCATATAGAAGGATCCTCACAATGATCTATGAGGGTTCCAAACTTTGAATTTGTCTTGGAGTAAGCTTTTCATATCGTTAGTTCTTACATACCAAGAACTAATTACAATATATATATATATATAGACTAAGTCTACCAAACCCTAAGACGTATACATAAGGGCCCAAACTACTGAAAGGAAAAAACATGATTTAGAAAACAAGTTGGTTGTTTCCATGACTTACTAATTATGTACTTGAATTGTTTTATTTTGTGTTGATAATGATCCAACTACATAATTCCCAAGTCATGGAAATAACCAACTTGTTTTCTTAATCATGTTTTTTTCTTTTCTTTTAGTAGTTTGGGCCCTTACGTATATGTCTTAGGGTCTGATAGAATTAGTCTATGTATATTGTAGTTATTTATTTGTATGTAAGAGTTGATAGAGTGAAAAGTTTACTCCAAGATAAATTCAAAGTTTGGAACCCTCATAGACCCTTGTGAGGATCCTTCTAGAAGATGGAAACAAGACCTTGGGCAATGTTGGACAAAGGTTATTTTCCCCACTGAATAATAAGACATAGATAATATTGAAGAAGATGGACATAAGTTTTTGCAAGAGAAGTACAACATGATGCAAAAGATAAACGTTGGACTCCTAGCAACATTTGAGGGTGGGTCTTTTCCTCTCTATAGGAGAGGTACAATAAACTATAGAAGTTAGAAGTTGGGTTACTACAAATGTTTTCTAGAGTGCCTTTTTCTCTTTATAAAAGGAAAGGTACAACAAATTTTTGATTTATGTGTCTAAAGCCCCACAATCATAGTACAAAATTTCAATTTTTAAAACACCGAAAATAAATCAAGAACCTAGATTTCCAGGCCTAAATCACCAAAACTACGTCACAAAATGTCAAAATCTCATGTCTTAAAAAATCAACATAGATTACATAATGTCAATGTTCATTCAAAATGCCTTATGATGTGTCGTAACATGTACCAAAATTTGGTCAACAAGTGTAACTCCCTCATACAACTCTCTTACACATCATAGATGCTCTTACATTTTTATGTTGGAGGCCCAACTTTCAAAAGCCACAACTTTTGATGTAGGAAGTCAACTGAGCCTTTTAAAAAAAATGATCTCAGAGAGATCCATGTTGTACCCATCTTGCTCCAATCAATGCCCATTTAAACATTTTTTGGGGTCAAAATCAACCTCTAAAGCCATGAAATTTGCACAATAGAGACCTAGCCATAGATCAAGCTAGTTAGCTAGAAACACATGTCAATAAATCAAAAGATTGAACCCCTCATGAAGTATAAACTCTCCAAGCTAGTGAGCTAAAAAAATGTCTACCTTATTAAGAACTCAACTTGGTTATCCAACTTGGTCTCCATGAGAAAGAATAATGGAGATCATCCTATTGTATTTACATAATTTAATTATATTCTCCAAAAAATGAGGATCACTTCAACCATCTAGAGAAGGTCTTTGAAAGATGCCATCAATTTGGGATATCTCTCAATCCTAGAAAGTACATATTTGGAGTACCATAAGGGAATGTAGTTTCAAAGGATGAAATTGTTATGGATCCAAATAGAATCTAAGGTAATACTATAGTTGTTACTTCCCCAACACAAGAAAGGGGTACAATATTCCTTGAACAATTTTGTGAGAAAATTCATTGTTGAATCTATAGGCATTGTTTGAGCTATCACCCTAATGCTAAGAAAAAATAATAGTTCAAATGGACAGAGGATGGTGCTAGGTTTTTGAACTAATAAAATGGACCATTGCAAGTGCTCCAATACTTATCAATCCAAATTTCTCCAAGGAATTCATCTTGTATGTCCACAAGGGCAAGGCTAGAATTGTTATTTTTCTAATATCGAAGAGTGGAATTGAAATTACTAAGGAGCATCTAATTTCCTTCTTAATTCAAGAATTAAGGGAATTAGAATAAAATTATATCTTTATTAAAGGAAAAAATTATGCTTTGATATCAAAAGTACTAAAGTTTAAACATATATTACCACCAACAAGATCACAACCATGGTCATGCATGTTCAAGCATGAGATAGTTAATCCATGGTGGGGATATTAGTGAGAAAAGATCCATCTCAATCACCAAGATACTTGTCTATGAAATTGATGTCATGCCTAAAAAACTAATAAGAGGAAGGACACTATGCCAACATGTTGGTAAATAAATTTTCCACTACAATATTTTGCTAAAACCAATCTGACTTGCCCAATGGGTGGTGACAAACATTCACAACAATTAGAGAAACCATTATTAGATTAACAATTGTTTTCTATGTTTTAGAGGGGAATCTCCCTTGTTTGATGGGGATTTTGGGGGGGTTTTACATACTTTCTACCAAAAAGTATAAAAGGAACAAAAACATGGGAAAGAGAAAAAGGAACACAAGGAGACCCTAGAGATGCTCATATAAAACACTACAAAGGATTCCTTAAATGAAAGTGAGAAGAAACAATATGCAAAAAATATCGGAGACACAAAGTCCTTCAATTTGATAAGATCCAAACATATAATAATAGAAATAATATAATGCAAAATATAGATCTCTCACAACACTAGAGAATTTTGTGGGCCACTATGCCCTAATATCCAATATATGTTGAAATAGAGTAAACCCTTGAGGGAGGGTAACACCATACAATACTCCTTATGGAAGAAGCCACTCCACACTATATCTACAAGATATCTTAAATACAATATCATACTTCACACATATCTTACGATGATAATCACCTCCTTTATATAAACCTCCTCCTAATAATACAATGGAGGGGTAATCCTAATGAAGGCCTACTCAACTCATATAATTAATTACACAAGTTATTCACATGAATCAATATAACTAGCTTAAGGGATGTGTGCCACATGTCAGCATCTTCACCCATCTAAATACATTATAATATCATATCCCTAGGTACATAGCATGCCGTATCTCCTTGAAATGTTTCCTCCTCGAAACATGAGAAAAAGATGAATATTATGACTGTCGCAAGTTATTACAAATATGATGCCATGACCAATCATCTAACCATCCATAGTTGATCCTTGTTCCTTTTTCTTGATATTTCTTATATCCCATCCTTGATCCATATTCTTTTGTACCTCGTTAAATCTATTCCTTGTCATATTAAGTCCTCATTTGCTTCCCTTAGTAGCCATTACTTCTATGATACCATTGATTGGTATAATTGTTTCTTTGATTCCATGTAGGTCCATAGTAATTTCCTTGTCGATTCCATATACTATCATGTATCCATGATGGTTTCTTTCATGATTCTTACCTCTCACAATGATGTGAATTCCTATATATTGCACCCTTTTCCATCAAAACTATTAATCTACATTGAAGCTAGTGATTAAGAAAAATGTTTTCAATACATAACCATTCAATCAAATTCAATTGACCCAACATTGATATTCCCAATGCACGATGAAGTCGGCCTCAAATTAAAAAATGAAATTAATAAACCCTTAATGAATTTTGATGCCCTTTCCAAAAATGTAAAAATTTCAAAAAAATACCTTGGTTTGCAAACTATAAGGAAAATTTATTAAAAATCATAAAATTGCAATAAATCCTAACATATTGGTGATTAAAAATTGATTTTTGGATTGTCACTTCCTTATATTATCCTTCAACTTCAGAAAAAAAATTGCTAAAATTTTTGTAGTGTTTGAAAATTATAGGCGAATCTTCAAAAACTAGGGTTTCGTCCACTTTTTCTCAAATTGATTCTTTGATTCCACTTGATAAGATACAAACATATAATAATGAAAATAATATAATGTAGAATATAGATCTCACACAACAAAAGAGATTTTTGTGTGCCAAAATTCCATAGTATCCAATATATCTCAAAATAGAGTAAACCCTTGAGGTAGGGCAACACCATACAATACTCCTTATGGAAGAAGCCACTCCTCACTATATCTCCAAGAGATCCCAAATACAATATCATACTTCACACATATCTTATGATGATATTCACCTCTTTTATATAGACCTCCACCTAATAATACAATGGAGGGGAAATCCTAATGAATGCCTACTCAACTCCTCATATGATTAATTACACAAGTTATTCACATGAATCAATATAACTAACTTAAGGGATGTGTGCCTCATGTCGGCATCTCCATCCATCTAAATATATTATAGTATCATATCCCTAGATATATAACACAATTCATACAAATAACATTGGAAATAAATAATATTTGTTGGTTTACCCTTTCAATGTATGAGGAGAATGAAAGGAATTAATTACACATTAGACATATAAATAATCTAACCATAAATGAAAAATATAAAAAATATAACATTTGAAATATTATTCTCATTCCTTCCAATCAAAGAACAAACTATCTATCCCATTTCTCATGTAATAGAAAGTATAATAAAAATGTGATGAAATGATCACAAGTGAACATATGAAGAATTTACAATTGATGGAGAATAGTTGACACAAAGTTGGGAAAATAATTCAATTTTATTCAACAAAATGGAGCACAAAGTTTGCTTACAATTTCTATACAATGAATATATGGAGACGAGAAAAACCTTCCCCAAAAAGGAGAACACCCTTTCACAATTGGAAATTCCCTTCATAAATGACATTTTCTTTCTTTAACAAACTTGTAACTATTTTCTAATGAGCTCTTCTTGAGATAATAATAACAATTTATATTTTAAAATCCATTTTTAAGTCACAAATACAACTTAAGTTATAATTTTGAAAAGGTGAAATGAGAAAAGAAGGAAGTTGCATGGTTCTTGAAAACAAGATTTATCTCCTAAAGGTCTAGTTGTAAAAACATTGATTATTTTGGAGACTGCCTAGAGAATAGTTGCTCCCTATTTTAACAAACTAATCAATCTTATTTGTTTCAAATTATGATACAATAAATATTGTTGCTAATACATGGGAATACAAATGTGTAGTATCTCCACTTTGAATTAGTTACATATTTCATAAATATTACAAGAAAAGAGGTCCAAGTAACTTGTGTGATTCATTATCTATTTTTTTCTTGTGTTATGAGATTTTGATCTTTCATATTCTATTTGTATTGATGTTTTAGTAGGCACTTCTAATTAATCAAAGATTTATATATTAATGTCTGACTACATTCAGATATATCTTTCATTTCATCACTTCCAATGAAATTATCAAAATCTCCTATTTTGAATGAGGACGATATTATAATAGGATTAACAATAAGAGAAACTAAAGATTGTGTCCCTAAACAGGATGCCAAATATAGGTTGAACTTCATTTTAATTTAACTGTTCCAACCATTCCATTAATGACTTGCATGAATTTTCCATACTACTGTCATTGTACATATGATATTTGACATATTCCTAAGTCTAGCTACACTACAAAAACTTGATCAAAAATCCTATATTTTTCTTAATATTGTCACCATTTGGAACATCTTCCAATGAAAAACTTTGTATTGTATAATGTTTGCAAACAAGTTACATATAAACAAAGGAATATTTATTATAGAGACATGATTACCAGCACTTTCATGGAAGATCAACATTCCAAGAAATACAAAGGGTTCAACATAAACTTCACTTCAATCCTTTATTGAATTATCTTCTAATTTTCTAAATTCATATTATTTGGACTTTGAAACAAGCTCTATTATTATGAAAGCAACAATAGAGACTATTTTTCCCAGTCATTAGAAATGGTTCCATCAAAAGTATATTACAATTTGGGAGAAGACTAGTGTAGAGTTGTCTCATGCAAGAAAATGTGAGATCTTTCCCTCTCGATAAAAGAAAAAAATAAGAAGAAAATGAATTTGGAATTATAGTAACTGACTTTGAAAGTGACTTTTGTTGTCATTAATAATAAGGTCTAAATCCCCATGTCATTCCAAATAGAAAGTAAAGAAAAAACCACCTAAATAGGTGTAAATTGAAAAGAATAATCTTTGGTTCTTTCAATTATAATGTCCATTAGAAATAATAGAGACAACTTTTCTCCAATTTTCTATACCATTGTAATAGTCAGGAAGTTTCCTATTTCCAACAGAGAAAACTTCTCACCATTTATGGTGACCTTAACACCATTTAGGTGAGACAAAAACCATGAAACTATGAAGGTTACAAGCAACTAATGTCACATGGTAAAGTTCTATGAACTCTCAATGCACAAATCTCTCCTTTGGTGCCAACAGAGGATGCACTGGTAAAGGACATGATCAACCTTTTGACATTTATTTTTTGTATTCTCCAATCATCACAATCCATGATACAACATCACTTTAAGGCATTATTTTAAATGGATCAAGGATCATGCCTTGTCTATGCTTTGATAAAATTTGTTTACATCTCTTATCTATGCAAAATAATTGTAACATCTCATATTGAAATCTAAATTGAAATTAATCATGTTAGGACCTCGAATATTCTATAAAAATGTTTATCAAATTTTTGAGTGATTTTATAACTTTGTAAATTTTATAACTCAAATTGTGACATTGGTGACAAGACCACAATTTCATGATTTTAACTTGATAAATAAATAAAAACTACAAAATGATCAGTGATATTTGCTGGTGAGATTTAATGATGTAGGTAGAAAATTGTATACCTTTACAATTTCACATTATGTTTGGGTCTCTTAATTTATTGGACTTAATTAAGCTTCTAATTTTCCAAATTATGCATTCCAAGTCCTTATTCTTACCATTTTCGAAAAGGGGAACCAACATCAAATAAATGCATTTAATAATTAAATTGTCTTGGATCATGCGTGTCTTGGAAGTTTAGGCCAAGACCCATTTTCCCATGGCCGAATGGGTCCCCTTTATGAGCTAGGAACCAAATTAAAACATGTTTTTGGTGGCATTTTAATGTCCAAAATTCAAATTGTAAGTGTTGGCTTATGAAATCTAATTTTTGAGAAATTGGATAAACACCTATAATACATAGTCATTTGATCATTTGAAATCTAACACTTAACAATAAGCAAGAGGTAAAATTCAAGAGAAAATATTATTGTCAAGAGCATTCAAGAGCAACATTATTAGTCACTTGTTGCAACACTCAAGATCCTACCATCATGTCAAAGTTAATGTGTGTTCATGTTGTCTTGTGAAGGATAACAAGTGTTGTAGGTCTTCATGCATTCAAGATTTCAAGCAAATCAAGCAATCAAGATCTAATTCCCTTGAAGTGATATGTATGTCTTCAGTCTTTCAAGGAAGCTATTGAAGGGTGGTGAATTACAACAAGTTGTTCATTCATCATTTCCTTCCTTTCCATTAAGGTTTTTATCATTGAAAATACCTTTGTGAAAGTGGGAATAATATTCATGAGGTTTGACTGAGGCTAACCCCTATATGGTCCAAACTTTTTTCCCTCTTTGTGTATGTGTGGGTTACAAGTTAAAGAAGGATTGAAGAGATCTTGAAGAGCAATTTTGCATTGTTGCATTTTTTGTCATCATTCTTGTCAACCTATGAAAACTAAGTTGCCAAATTCATTTCTAAAATTCTGACAAATTTGTAGGTGGAAAACATCTTAGATCTAGCACCAGAGGACCCAAAAAATTGAGCAGGACCCCTGTACAAAGACCCATTCGTCATTGGGTGAATGAGTCCTTCTAGGCACATCAAAACCATTTTTTTCTAAGCAGGTTTGTTGTTCGTTGCACTTCCGAGATCCACTTGAAAACTGTTGTTTTTGTCTGTCGGTTGTCAGGATCTTGCATTTTAATATTGGGGCATATATGATCATTAAGTTAATCATTCCAAAATATTTCCAATCCATTCTAATCCCCCCCATTAGATGTAGATCTAGGTATGATTGGCTTACCTTCAAGGTTGAAAGTCAATCTTTCCACCTTGTGATCTACATCCTAATGAAATTTGGAAAAAGGCCCATTGAATCCTAGGTTCTTTGCATTTAGGACCTACGGTCCCTTTTTCTACATTTCAAATGACATACACATCATCATTTTTAAATTGAATAAAGTGAGGTGATGGAGAGACCTCACATGCAACTTAGAAGAATAAAATTGTTTTTGATAAATTGACATGATGACATATGTTAATTAATAAACATATTTTTTTTGAAATTATTGAGGTAATAAATGTGGACAATAGTTGGCTCTAAATGGGGACAAGGAACTTATGGGCATAGAAAGAACCTAAAATATCAAGTGAAGGATAGTGTTTTATCCATTGGACTATACAATCAATAGTTAACACAACTCAATAGGAAAAATAAGGATATTTGATGCAAACCAAAGATAATAAGGAAAATAAAAGATGCACTCTAAAACTAAAACAAACATGACAATATTTTCTAAGAAAACTATGTACATTGTAGGGTAAAACCTACCTCAAGTGCTTCCCTTCATGAAATGTCTTGTAGTTGGTTGATTGAGGTTTTTTAATCTTTGGCATATCTCGGTCCATCCCTCTTGAACTAATCTTCACAAAATCATCAAAATTCATGTCCTAACCTTTTGTGTCAAAGCCAACTTTCATCTTTTTGCACAGTAAGGAAACTTTGTCCATCCAACTCACTGAGATGATAAATGTCACTATTTTTCTTGCTTCCTTCCGTAGTCAGTTCACTGGTACTAGATTCTTGGATTTCACAACCTTCAACACTAAAAGATAAGTTTTAACCTTTATCACACATCTGACTAACACTTAATAGATTATGCTTTAAACCTTCAACATACAAAACATCATGTGTCTTTTTTTTACCACCATCAAGACTTAGAGTACCCTTACTAGATATTTTGGTGATTTAATTGTTTCCAATGGTTACTGAACCACCTTCAAATTTCTTGAAATTCATAAACTTTCTTACCTCCAGTCATATGGCTAGAGAAACTATTGTCTATGATCCACATGTTCTTCTCCTTTTGAGCATGTAGTGCGGTTTGAGAAATCATTGACCTTTCTAACTTCTTCTCCTCAAGAACCTTCTTCCAGAACTTTTCCAATACATCACTTCTTCCATTTTTCAGTAACAGAGAACTCACAAAATGACTTCTACAGTTCTTTGCAATGTGTCCAAAATTGTTGCATTTGAAGCAAATGATATTAAAATTGTATAGAGGTGCAAATGCATTATTTCTGACAAAATCAATTCTTCTTATTGAAGCACTTCTACAGTCCATAACCTTATGACCAAAATTATTGCAATTAAAAACAGTAACCAGAGAAAGGAAAATTTGACCTGGTATTGTATCCTTGTCTTTCATCTCTTCTTCTCTTGTTCTACACTTGGATAAAGCCATCATTATGAGTCATGCTTCCATCATTTACCATGGTCCTTTCTAACTTTGAACTTTTGGAACTTGTCACTTTTGAATTTGACTTAACAGTCTTCTCAAAACCTATTTCGGTTTTTCCATTCGAAGCTTTCTGACTTTCCAAATTTTGATCTAGGCTTTCAATACTCTTACTGAATTTCAATTGTAGCTGTTGGTTCACCTTCTCAAGCTCTTTTTTTACTATCACAATTTTTGCTTCAAGCTTCTCATAGTCTTTGTCTCTTGATAACAACTTTTATGTCAAAACTTCTTTAATTCTTTTTGCTTCTTATGTATGTGTCTTCATATAAACAATCATCTTTTCTGCAGTCTTCAACTCTTTTGATACCCTTTCTTTAGCTCTTACTTCAACAATTCTATTCTTCAATCTCTTGATTTCTTTTCTAGCATGCAATAGTTCTTCCGTAAGATCTACTTCTTTTGCATTATCTCTGAAACCCATTTTGAAAAATCTCCTTCAGCAGTTTCAAAAGCCATGAACACAAATTTTTCTTTTTCATCTTCATATAAATCTTCATCTTCTTCTTCAGTGGAGTAGTCTTCTCCCTCATTAGTGTAGAAACTCTTATGTTTTCTCTGACCTTTGAATCTTCTTTGAAAATATTTTTTCCAATCTTTTTCTCAGCATTGTTAATATTCTTATGGGTACACTTAGCCATAAAATGTCCTACTTCTCCACAATTGAAACACTTGAAACGTAATTTTCCTTTGTAATTTTAGTAGAGCCTCTTTGTAGCTTCCTGAAATTTTTTTCTTCCTCTAAATCTGATCCACAATCAGAGTCTTGATCAACCTGCTTCATAGATACTCTGAAATCAACCTCTTTCCTTATAGATTCTTCACTTTCAAATCTTATCTCAAATACAGTTAATGTTCCATGCAATTCAATCAACCTTAAAGAATTCAAATCTTTAGCTTCTTCAATAGCAGAGATTTTAGGATCAAAACTTATGGGGAGAGATCTAAGTACCTTCTTCACAACAATCTTCTCTTCCAAGATTTCACCAAGACCTCAGATATGGTTGACAACTTCATCAACTCTGAGCATGAATATAACAATGTTCTCATCTTCTTTCATCTTCAGTCCTTCAAACCGAGCTCTGTAAATCTGTAACTTTGCCTCTTTGACTTTGTCATTACCTTCATAGATTGTTTCCAATTTTTCCCATATGTCCTTTGTTGTTATGCATTGCATTACTTTCACAAATTCAGAACTAGTTGGCCCATATAAAATAACATTCTTTTCCTTAACATTGAGTTTAAGAGCCATCTTTCTAGCATGATACCTAGGCAGGGGACTGAAGGAGGCTCATATCCTTCTACAACTGACATCCAGGTGTCTATTCCTAAAGCCATCAAATAGGATTCCATCCTAACTTTCCTAAATGCAAAAGTGGATCCATCAAAGATAGGTAATTTGTTTCTATAAGAACTCTCTTATGCCATCCCAGATCTACCTTAAGCTGTTAGGATTCTTCAAAGGAACTTGGCTCTGATACCAATTGAAGGGCACACAATCTCCTGAGAGGGGAGGGTGAATCAGTAGATCTAAACAATTCAAACAATTATGGAAACCTTCACTTTTGCTACTGTTATATAGTTTTTCAACATGAAGAGACTTAACCACACAAGCAATTAATTATAACACAACAAAAGATAACACCATATATACATGGAAACCCAAGATGGGAAAAACCATGATGAGAATAGCTACTTGGATCTATTGCCCAAATCTAGCCTCACAATGTAAAAATATAATAAGTGAGATTACAATATGAAGTAGGCACTAACCTACCGAAGAAACCAATCCCCTATTGAATCTATAGGCACCAACCTATTGGAGACAACAATCCCCACCAAAAAGAGACACCATTCCCTACCAAAACAATACAAAACTTGTAGAACACCAATCCTACTGGAATACAAAGATAATGGCAGATTTAAAATATAACTCTAATATATACCAGAGTCACAACTGACACTCTTCCACACTAAGAATGATCTTCTAATATTGGTGCTCCCTCTTTTCTTCATAGTTCTATATTCAAAATTACCTTACTTGATCACAACCAATACAATTGATACATCATACAACTCATACATGATAGATCTGAACATTTGAAATATATACATGGCATTACATTATCACTCTTCCATGTTGGCCAGGAATCCACACATAGCCAGGTCAGCATAAGATGGACCTAAATTCAAATTACATGAAACATGTAATAAAACGGTCCAAACACAAATTTCTTGCTTCCAAAAGAACTTGATGTCGTGCGCCACCACATGAACCTTAATTAGGTCCTATCCTCACTCCACATACAAGATTTGAATTCTGCACGTTACTAGCTATTATCGCACATGCCTTGAACTTTGAATAGCTCAACAAACCTTCTGACACTCCAATCTTCTTGCACGCTGAGCCTCACCTCTAAAAAAATGGAACTAATAGAACTAGTCTAGACATACTCTCCTTCCAAACCATAGAGAAACACTGCATTTCTAAAAGAAATTCCCACCAAATTTAGAAATCTCTCTACCGAAAAGATATCCTTCTAAACCACCACATTCGTACTAACTGCATACCCGAAATGGTATAATAAATACATCAACTATTTGAAGGCAGACGCATCTCAACAAAAAATGATTCATGTTACTTGATATAGGATATGCTTGATTAGATAGTCTGCACATTGATAAGCAACATGTTTTTGAAACTTTATGTCAAATGATAATTCTAGTACTTCTACAATATCTTTCATCTTTGACAACCTTGAAACCCTTTGATAACAACTATTAGCAACCTTTGACAATCCTTTGACATCAATGACAACCTATGTTCAACAATTTGTATTAATGCTACCAACTTTACAAATTTTACATTTTTAAATTTATGAAGTAGTTAACAAACTACAAAGCTTTAAATCTTACTTAATATTGTTGCCTTTTCACCATTCTTTTATTACAATCCCCTTTAATATATCATTATAGATTCTACTCAATTGTTGTGACTCCAAATTGATCATTTAGTTCAAATTTCACCAAATTCAATAAATTTACAAATTAAAACCAAATTGTGACCAAGTGTCGAACTTTAAATGATTGTGAAATTGCACTTGCAAATCAATTGTAACTTTTCTTAGATGTAAATTTAAATAAAAATTGGTCATGTTAGACAATCAACATTTGTACAAAACCTGTTTACCAATTTTCCAAGTGATTTTACAACTTGAATTGTGACATTGGTTGCATGGCCATAATTTTATGGGTTTAACTTTGATAAGAAAAGAAACACTACATTGAGGTGACAAAGAGACCCCAAATGCAACTCAAAAGACTAGAATATTTTTGAGAAATTTACTTGATGACACATGCCAATTAATGAACAACAAAAGTTTAAAAATTGTTGAGGTCAAAAACTTGAACAATACAATACTTGGCAGATATTGTCCTAATTCTTAAGGACTTGCAAGTAATGATAAATTTAAGAAACCCCCCTCAAGAAAATATATAAAATCGATGAATATTTCATGTTTTGATTAATGATAAACAGTTTTTGAAAGGTGCTTGAAACCCTTTACAAAAAAGAAAGTGGCAGTAAAGATAGAACAAGAGGCTGCCTACCTAGCAACAACAAAAAAATAGCCAGCTGAATAACCAACCATCAACAAACCATCAGACAACCAACATAACCAAAAAAAAAAAAATAGCAAGGCTACAAGGCCACTACAGTAAGTCCTTGAGCACTTTAGCAGCCGCAATATCCTTGGCTATCAGCCTCTCATGCATGTCCATGATTTCTTCAACATCCTAAGTAGGATCCTTCTTACCTTTCTTAGTTTTTCTCCTAGTACGAACACTCGGGCTAGTAGCCAGATCAACCGAATTCACCTCCAAACCAGCACCCTCCTCATGAACCAAATTAGTATGAGCATCAAACAAACCCTTCCCAGTCAACTCCATAGCCTTCTAGTTGAGGAAAACCATACCCATAGCAGATGCCTCTAGCTTCTCCTTGCTTATATTAATGAGCATGTCCAAGTCCTTTCTAAGTTGCCTATTTTTTTGTTCCAGCACCACTACTCTCGGGTTTAGGTCATTCTTCAGTGAAGCAAGCTCATCCACCAGACCACCCACATTGGTATTCAGGGATCTAGAAAGCCCAAAAATAGCTTCCTACTCCTTAAGGCTACAAAGAGTAGAGATGTTTCACCTGGCTATAGTATCATGCTTATTATGAAGATCTTGAATTTCTTGAACTATCCACATAAGCAAATTGAAGGAGATATCAACCCCTTCTTTGACAAGGCCCAATGCCTAAGAAAAGTCCATTGCACCCCAAAAACCACCCCTACCCTGATGCGACCCCACTGGGGGCTCCTCAAACGACACATCCTCATAAACCATTTTAGCCTTCCCTTTAGAAGCAAGTTCCCCAGCAGAAACATCCAAATTAACCATCGAATTCTCCTTACCGTCCACAGGGGACCCACCAATACCCGAATTCTCCCCTTGAATATTTTCTGCCACCTTCTTTAGATTAACATCCTCCACCTTGGCATGGGCCTTCGGCTTCTTACCAGTAGAACCACCCTCAAAACCCTTCAACTTACGCTTAGCATGCAGAGCTCTGGAGGAAGATGGCTTCACATCACTCGTTGAAGGCGTATAGTCTAGGTCAGTATCATAGCCATCTGACCACCCTTCAAAATCAACTTCAAACTCCAAAGCTTTGGAATCTTGAATCTCCTGAATCCTACAATTCCCACTACCTTTCCCCTTCTTTTTGGAAACAGGGGTTCTAACAATGCAATTAGCTTTCAAAAAATTCACAATGAGAAGCATTAAACCTTCATGCAGGTAAGGATTCTTGGGGTTTCTTTTGAAATTCGAAATACCCTCTTCCAAGGAACTCAACAGATAAAAAGGAAACGAAACCAACTTACCATGGCAAAAGTGGTTCAGAAGGACAAAGTGATGCCCATAGAGCACCATGAATCTTCCATCAAGTGTAAAGTAGCACATCAAAGCCACCGCTACCTCCCGCCAAATAGGTTTAATCTGCATTTTGTCATAACCTCCACAATCCAAACGGACCATCCTAGCCCTTTCCCTATCGTGCAAAAAATTTTGCCTTGCATTTTGAGAAATGTTCTTGTCCTTGTAGAAATTTCTCCCAACCATGGACAAACTCGTAACCTCAACAATAAATCTTCATTAATGGTAGTATCTCTACCAAACATACTAACCACACGACCATGCCAAGCGTCAACAAACTCCTTAGACACCGAGGGTTTGAAACCCTTCAGACGCTCCAAGAAAGGAGTAACACCACCATTATGCAGAATTTCCAAAACTCGAGAATTATCTCTCGTTTCTTCACAAGACAGAGGCTCTGTGCGACACCTATCCCCTCCCATCATTGAGTTACTAGTAGAGCACAACCGAAGCACAAGCCAAAAAACCACCCAGAAAGCATGTGAGGCACTTGAAAGTAGTCTGAAAGGAGGTAATAAACAAAGTATTAAGACAACTTGGCAACAGGAGGCAACAATTTCCAATGATCACCCACTATGTGAGAAGTCCCATCAAACAACAAGCTTCATAATACCCACGCAACCCCAAGATCAAGGAGGTGGGTAATAAGAAAAATTTAATGGATCTCATTAATAATGAGGCTCTTCAAATCAGTAAGAAGGATGTCACCCTCCCTCCATGAACTATCCAATTACACCCCATAATTAGCCAACCAATCGGCTACAACATTAGCCTCCCTATAAGCATGGGAAATGTAAATTTCTTCAAATTCCTCACATAAAGAAATGGCATCAGATATAAAATTGTTGATAGACCATGAAGGAGAAACCTTTGCTTAAGGAAATTCACTATATTTAACGAATCACCTTCAATCCAAAGTTTAGAGACCCTCAAGTCCCTTGCATAAAATCTTTCATGTTATTAGAAAACAAATATCAATTTCTATTGGCGAATCTTTCATTTTTTTGAAAAAATATTATTTTATTGGCAATTTTTTTGTACATCACTAAAATTTTGTAAAAAATATTGGTGAATCTTGGAAAATAATAGGAAATTCATTAATTGTGATGGTGAATCCTTCCATTTTTAAAAAATAATTCTTATGGAAAAGTACGGGCCATGAAAATGATCAATGGGTTTAAGGGGTAAACTCTATAAAATTTAGTTGCCACCATTGATTTAAAATATAATCTAATTACCCTCATTTTATTCCATGAGGTAAAATGTACTCAGGATGTAATGCTTATGGGGCCCAAAATTGTTTTTGGATAATTAATCTCAATAGATGTGTAGCTTTTACTATTATATTTTTATATTGAAAAATATTTTTAAAAAAAGAATTAAAATATAATAGCCTGAAGCGATGACAAAGTGAAAACTGAGACTAGTACTAACAATTCAAGCTACTAGAAAAATGGGCTATCAAAAAATAATAGGTACAAGGGCATAAAGCTAACACTACTAATTAACACATATATCAATAAAAAAAATATTTTTTGTGAAAAACAAAGAACAAAATCATTAATAGTCTTAGACTCGTAAAATTTAGCAATTGCATTCTCTTCCATGTTTAGAGCTAGATGCTCTACTAATGATAGCTCCCAATATTATGGTCTATAAGATTCCTTTCAATCTAGGACCTTCAACATTCTTAGCCAAATGATCATTACACATCTATTACGAGTCTCATATTCATTAGATTTGGATCCATTAGGGAAAGCAAGATAACTAGTAGTGTCCTATTTATCCTCATCATAATAAAATTTAGCCCAACATTCACTTCATCTTCCTCCTATCTAATTTATCCTTTATTCATTAGCTTGAAAAAAATATTTTCAAAAATATCTAGGGTCATTGTAACTTGAGAAATAACCAATGAAGAGGTGACTTCATAGATGATGTTAGTAATCATCCTCACCATTATTGGAAAGTATTTTAGTGGATAAAACCAACTATATTTTACATATTTTTTTGTTCAAATCTTTTAAATAGCCAAACACAGTATGCTTCTAAGAAATAGAGATAGTCTCAACCCAACCTGCACTACTACTAATTAAAAATTTCCAAAATTTTATTACAAAAAGACAACCATAAAATAAATGCTTTTAAGGTCCACATCAACATTACACATACTATCGAGGTCAATGAAGAGGTGATTGCATAGGCGATGGGGCTTTCTTGTACTAGGAAGAAGTACCCTAAGAACACCAAGGCTCAAGACAATGAAAGCCTCAATGCCTTCTTTAAAGGAAATGAAAAACCTATTTGCTCCCAGTCTGCTTTGAAAGAGAAGCACTCCTGTGATCGTGGGATTAGGTTTGTCTCGCTCTCATGAAGTATGTCACTTTGGAGGGTAGATATAAAACTTTCTATTATTATCACCTGCCTCTTTTGAATCACCTCTGCCATAAAATGTTGTTGAGCTTCCCGTTTTTCTTACTCACTAATTTAGAAAGTTATATTAAGAAATGCTTGGAAACTGCTGCCCAAAACCTGGAAGATACTCCTCCCCCACTGCTCCACCAGGGCCTCATCTTGAGGCTTTATCATTTCCATCTTGCGCTCTGCCCACCTAAACCCATCTCCACTGTCCATATTGAGGAAGTTGAACCCCCTGCACTAACTAATGTGAATCCCTCTCTGACTGAGTCTAAGGGCCCCAAAAGGAAATCCCCTTTGATGAATATTGAAACCCACAAGCCTAAACCTCTCACCAAGAAGAAAAAGGGTGGTGTGGGGCTTGCCTAGTCGAATGCTGCGGTTGGGCTTTGTGAGCTCAAATCTGCTCCCCACAAGACCGACAACAAACCTGCAGCTAAAAAAAAAGTGAAAGAAGAGGGGAAAGGTCTGGTGGAGCTATCAGCCACTAACAACGATGAGAAGAATGTGGTGGGAAGAGACTCCAAGGGGAACACGGTGGTTGCTGCTACAATGGAGACGGGGGTTGAGAATACCAACATTAGGAGATCTAGAAGACTGGCGAAAAATAGCAAGAAAGTGTCAATTAATGAAATTTCCAGTGATGAGGAATGGTCTGCCAGCAAGGGCAATAAGAAAGAGTCCAAGATACGGAGGGAGAGGAGGAGGAATTTGTTGAAGGGACTAGCCACTTTTTTGACCTCAACAAGATGCTAAAGGAGGATTTGACTTCCCAGTCCTCTGACCCTCAAGCTTTGGACGGAGAAAATATTGCGAAGATTGTGGACAAAGGGGAGGATCATCACATGTTGTTGGAGCGGGTGGAGAAGCTTGAGAAGAAGTTCACTGATCTGGCTCGGTTCATTATCAAGATCATTCACCGCGCAACTGGACCCTTTCTACTATACTCAAGGATGAAATGGATAAGAAGGCTACAGAGGAGGGCCCCAATTGGGTTGGGGAGGATGTTATTAACCTCCTCTCTCAGAATTGGGAGAGTGCTAGTTAGTCTGCTGCTATTGTGTCTTGTTTACTGGGTCGTTGTTTTATCAGCTGTTTGTTTGTTGTTTTTGTGTTTTATTTTGGTGGTTAATGTAATATCTCTCTAGACCTTATTTTTTTGGCCCTTGTGGCTCATTGTGTTAAGGGTACAACACCATGTAAATGCTGCTTATCTTATCAAAAACATTACACATACTATAGGAAATCATCATAAAACCATAAGGACCCCTAAAAGACCCTACAACTCTTTGGTATTAGCTTTAAAAAAATATAATATGTATTACTTTTTAAATATTTTTTACTTTTATAATCAACAAAGATCCATTTCACCAAAAAAATGATCTTTATTTGAGACATTAAGAAAAATAAAAAACTATACTATAAAAATATCAAAAAATTGTACTATGTTCTATATCGAAGATATTATTTTAATGGTTCTTTCAAATTTTCTATAAATGCAAAGATAAATGCATTTATAATAAAATATGGGTTTGAAATTTCTATTATTACAAGTTAAAAAATATTAAATATTCAATAAAAATTTACCAAAAATATAGATGCGATAAATGTTGGAGTTAACAATCTATGTCCACTAAAACATTAAAATATTTTATAAATATAATTTGAGTTATACATTATGATAAAATATTACTTAGTAAAAAATGTAGAAATAAAATAAAAATATTATTGAAAATCAATTGAATATGATAGAATGTGTCAAAATTTAGAAAAAATATGAATTGAACCTACATAGAAAATTCACAAATTGAGAAAATGTGTTGAATGTTGAAAAGTGTTGATATAGTAGCCCAATAATGCTAAAAAGTGGGAGACACCATTCTGTTGTCACCCTCATTATGTTGCTACTAGTTTATTGTAGCTAATGTTGCAAATTTTGTCTCCATTTTGATGGAATTATTGATGCCATGGATGTGTTTGCTAAGGTTTTGACCTTCATAGCCTAGTTCCTTCTTACTACTAACTTATGAGCTTAATGAATTTGAAGACTACGAGGAATAATATGGCTTACCGGGTTTTTCATTATTTGCATGCCATCCAGATCTTGAATGATATCTTTGCACTAAATCATGCTTATTTAGGTGCTTGGAACCATGTATAGTTGGATTGGATTCATGCTAGTTCCTCCTCTCCTTTGGTGATGTATATTCTTCATGGTATGTATCACTACCCTCATCTTGAGTAGCAAGTATATGACTAGCAAGGTGAATGTTGCATGTCATGATATTTGTGAGCCACCCCAAAGTGATTTTGAAGTTGCTCTCTTGTGAGTGGAGATTCTCTTGCAGTTGTAGATTCAAGTGCTAGAGATGTTAGATCTCCACAAGCACATGTTTATTATTACTTGGAAATGTTGGATGAGGGAAATTTATCTCAAAGATTTGTGATGTGTTGCTTGCTTCACCCACACCTACAACAATAAAGCTAGGATCTCATTTGCAATTGATTTTATGTTACATTAAGAACAATGAAGAAAACTCTCAAGCTTTAATACTAATGGTTTGATTCAATTCTAGGAGAAAATCAAAGGCCAATCCATAACCTACCCAAGTGATGAAAATTACCTTAACAATATTGTGAATTATTTTATGCATAATGTAACTTATAAGACAAGATGTAGAAAACCATAACACATTTAGAGAACATGACATTAACATAAATGCTAGTTATATTCAATATCAAAATAGGTATAAAACATGTGTATGCATTATAAAAAAGGCTAAGAATGAGAATTATCATGATTAGAAAAGTAGTAGTGATTTTTCCTTGATTTTCTTAGGTTGCAAAAGAGGCTTTATCAGATGTGTAGAAATATAAATATCTTGATGCCTACTATAGTGATTGATTCATCAAATCAAATTATTGGATTGCCAAGTTAGATACTTTATTGGCTTCTCTTGTTGACTCCCCTATACATAGTGTACAATGTAAATATTTATAGGTGAATGTTGATAGATAATATCTATGTTTATGTTAACATATTTCAGTGCATATGGTTGTGTGACATATATGAGTAGGATGCTACCAATTGTCAAGTCAATATGGTTCCAATTACATGTGGTGTGAGACAATTCGATGTATATGGTGTCTAAGTGTCCAACATATGTGGATTCATTTCTTATGGCATCAAACCTAATAGTTGTTACACATGTATGGAATAATGACATATGAATCTCAATGTCCCATCTCTTGCACAAGTATGATCAAATTTAAACTTGCACAAGATAGAGCATGTACAAAACATGATACAAAATGAGCATGCAAAGTTGTTGAAGCTTGTGCACAAGGGACTCCTAATATTGCACACCTTTTAGAATTGTTAAGGCTAATGTTTTCATGAATATGCAAATAGTTGTACTATTAGATGATCTATTTGGAAGGCATCTTGGTGTTATGCTAGAAGAAATTGGATGTGCAAGGGATGTAGAGCAAGGAATGTTTATGAACCAATGTGAACCTAGGGTTTGGGAGAGGGATGGGGAGATCATAGTTAAACTATGGTTAGCTGAATGATAGATAAAACCTAGGAGTTGGAAATTATTATCCATCATACAAGTAGATTGTATATCTTCAATTATTTTCCCTATAGCCTTAATTGTATCCATTTCATGTTGTTTAGTGAGAATTACCTTAGTAAGAGGATCAACAACAAATGAAGTAGACATATCATCATCCATAGTACCTATTTGGTTGCACAAAGATTTCACTTTATATAGAAACTCAAGCTTCTTTTGATTTACAAGGTTTCCAATGAAGGTGTCATGATCACACTATCATTCATCCTCATTAGAATGCCACATGGTGGCAAGGTGAGGGTTTAACCAAACACTTGATAAAAGAGGACCTAAGAGTCTTACAAATTTCCTAATGCAAAGCTAAACACACTAGCTCGAAAATCAATAATGGGCACTATAACTAATTGAAAATAAAACAACTTAAAAAAATTTCACCTTGAAAGAATAGGCATGGAAGTTATAAGTTCAGCAATTTATGTGGAAAAACAATGCTTCCAACATTACGACATGATATCATGGTCTAGTGTTAGTCAAATTACAAGAAGAACACAAGGAGTTGAGACAAATAAAATGTTGAGATTTAAGTAGCTAAGACTAGGAAAATGAAATAAGTAAAATGGAATAAGGTACATCAACTCCCTTGATAGCAATCAAGTCCCTTTATTGATGTATAAAGATAAAAAACATGCCAAACAAATATACAAATGCTAATGCAATTGTGACTATGTGCTTGGCATGTGAATGCTTGACACTAATATATTCTCCAAATGATAGAGAATGTCTTTAAACACATGCTCATAAACACACAACTCAATACTTTGGTATGTAGACTAGCAAGATAATTGCCATGATTTGAGAAAAGTTGCTTGAGAGTAAGAAAGATGGAATTTGAAATAGGAAAACTAGGTTGTGCCATATGACAAAGTCTAATATCAAAAAATGTGAAAAACAAAAAATGGGTAGTGTGTAGTTGATATGTAGTGATTAGGAATTGCATGTAGTTGTTAGCTTTGAAAGGTATTGTCAATTAAAATGCCAAATAAATCAAATTAAAAGCTAAGACTATATATTTACAACATCAATTTACAAAATGATGTAAAACATACAAATAAAGATACACATGCACACTTTAATCTCTTATACATAAATGAAAGCTATATAAAAAAACAAGTCTATTAATAAAAAATCATAAGAAAATTATTTGTAGAATTAAATTCCAAGATGTATATTTTTAAATTGTTAAAAGAAAATTTAATTACATTGATAAGTAGGAGGTATTTTCCATAACATGACAAATTATGATATTGCTATCAAGATTCAACCATGTAATTTTTCGAGTCAAACTTATTGACCCATGTTTCATGAGTAGTGGTTCACAAGAACTCATCTCTCATGATAATGAATGGTCCACTTAGTACTCATTGCATCTAGGTGATGCTCACAAAGGTGAAGCATTGGGCCTTCCCAAGAGGTCACCCATCCCAATACTACCTCAACTCAAGTGTGCTTAACCATGGAAATTTCTCCAAGGTTAAGCCAACTTAGCTTGCAACCCCATTTGCAAAACCTTCAACAAGTGTTATGCCTTACAAACCATTCATTATAGAGCCCATTTAACTCATAATTGATAAGAGGTATTTTCCACAGCGTATCAAATTATGATATTGCTATCAAGATTCAACCGTATAGATCTTCAAGCCAAACTCATTGACCCATGTTTCATGATTAGTGGTTCACAAGAAATCATCTCTCATGATAATGAATGGTCCACTTAGCACTCATTACATCTAGGTGATGCTCACAGAGGTAAAGCATTGGGCCTTCCTAGGAGGTCACCCTTCCTAGTACTACTCCAACTCTATGAGCATCACTTAGATGCAATGAGTACTAAGTGGACCATTCATTATCATGAGAGATGGGTTCTTGTCAACCACTACTCATGAAAATGGATCAATGAATATGGCTTGAAAAACTATATGATTGAATCCTGATAACAATATCGTAATTACACAGAAGACATTTCCTTATTTGAGCTTTTTGGAGCTAATTTGTCTGTGGATGGTGGAAAAGCAGGGATAGACCTTGCAAGGCACTTTGAACCATTGCCAACCATTGCCAGCCATCAGATTCTTTTCGCTGCGAAGATAAGCTTGTTTACGCCGAAGGGAATGTGTTGATCTCTTTTTGCTCAGCACGGTTGGGATTACCGTGCAATGCAATGCAAGATGATTTCCTTCATCGTGACCATCTGCAAAAAGTAGTACGCCACCGTATGCAAACGAGGTGACTGTTATGTTGCAAATGCATGCATATCTTATCCTTCTCTGATGATCTCCCCTTTTCCGAACTTAAATGCTAATAAATGCTCAGCCTCCCTTTGCCACTTGCGATGAGATAGGTATTCTCTGCAATACACTTTCACTTGGTTTATTCTGTGCAAAACTGACTTTTGTCCAAAGTTTTCTGCAACGATCATGTTCGTCTTGCTTACTGGTATGTCATATTCTTTCTTTCCTTGTAAATTTCAATCAAATTTGGAGCTCTATAATTGAACTTGAAATGAGGCCTCTGAAAAGGCAATTCAGCTCAGGCTCATCGAAATCAATAAAATTTGGCACTTTATGATTGAACTTGTGACACACTGCAGAATTTGTGTCAATAGAATACATACCACACCTACAACCAGTAGTCTCAAAGGGGCAGGCAGCTCAAAGTGATAAATTATTACTCATCGAAAGGTTCTAGACAGCTATTTGTAATATTTACAAAAAATGAAAAAAAGTTTCAGATTGAAAAAAAAAAAAAAAACAGGATTGTTATTAACAGAGAACTAACCTGGATCTGTACTGCAATAGCGAACCTACTACAGGAGACCTTACTGGCATACAAAATAACTGCGTCCAGCATATCCCATCCGACCATGGCGTTCAGCTCTGAAATCACTAGAGTCAAAAGTTTACCCTAACAATCGCGGTTAAGTGTTGAATATAATTGGAGAATAAAAGTGAAAAATAAGTGCGGAATCACAAAATAATAACACCAGTTTATTGGACACCATCAATCGATGGCTCGTCCACCTCGAGGTTATCTCTTATTAATCCGCGAGTTACGAATAATGCGATGACCCGGCTTCGATATATAAAACAACCTTCAACGAATTAAAGGAAAGATCCATTCGAAAAGACAACTTCTAAATTGGCCACACGTGATATAGAAGTAATTAGAAAAATGAGAAAGCATTTCGAAATAAGAAAGCAACTTGCTAATTTGGGCTTCAATTAACCCAATAATCTCCCACTTGAAGACCAAATTGCTGCTCAGAGATATCCCACCGCTGTAGAGTTAAAGTTAGAGCTGCACAAGTCCGAGAGAGGCTCTACAAAATTCGAACTTCTCCCTCGGAACTACTTTCGTCAACATGTCAGTTGGATTGAGCTTTGTGTCAATTTTCTGTACCTGCAACTTCCCCTCTTCGATACAATGGCGAATGAAGTGATATCGTAGCTCTATGTGCTTCGCCCGATTATGAAAAGCTGAATTCTTTGACAAGTGAATAGCACTATTGCTATCACAAAAAAGAGTAAAAATAGATTGCTGAAATCACAAATCACCTATCAATCGCTGCAACCAAATCATTTCTTTTGCCCCTTCTGAAAGAGTAATATATTCGGCCTCTGTAGAAGAAAGTGCAACCACCTGTTGCAACTTGGAAACCCAACTGATCGCTGCCCCAGCAAAAGTGAAAGTATAACCGGTGGTAGAACGTCTTTTATCCAAATCTCTAGCCATATCTGAATCAACATAACCTCGTAGATGAATGTCCTTACCATCGAAACATAAACCGCGATCAGAAGTACCTTTCAAATATTTGAATATCCACTGTACTGCCTGCCAATGTTGTTTACCTGGATTACTCATAAATCTGCTCACTACTGCTAGTGCCTGAGCAATATCCAGACAAGTACAAGTCATGGCATACATTAAACTGCCAACTGCTGATGAATATGGAACCCGTTTCATGTATTCTTTTTCTTCATCTGTTTTAGGACACATAGCTGAGGATAACTTAAAATGATCAGCCAAAGGAGTACTCATAGATTTGGCATTCTTCATATTGAATCGATCTAAGATTTTATGAATATATTTTTCTTGAGATAATCTAAGTTCTCTCTTTTTCCTCTCTAATTATATTCATGCCAAGAATCCTCTTTGCTGCCCCTAAGTCCTTCATAGAAAATCTTTGAGATAAATGTTGTTTTAACTCACGAACTATCCTCACACTATTGCCAGCAACCATCATATCATCAACATAAAGTAATAGAATGACAAACTCACCATTTGAAAGCTTTTTGTAATAAACACACGGGTCCGAATCACAACGAATGAAATGTTGCTGAGTCATGAAGCTGTCAAATTTTAAATACCACTGCCTTGGGGCTTGCTTGAGCCCATACAAACTCCGCTTCAATCTACAATAGAGATGTTCTTGACCCGGTTTTGCAAAACCTTCAGGCTGCTCCATGTATAATTCCTCTTCAACATCGCCATGAAGAAATGCAACTTTGACATCTAATTGTTCAAGTTTGAGATCCCAAATGGCTGCCAACCCTAACACTGCTCGAATAGTGGTCATTCGCACAACTGGCGAAAAAATTTCATTGAAATCAATGCCTTTTTCCTGAGCTAAACCTTTGACGACCAATCTAGCTCTGTAACGTTGATGACCCCCCTCTTCCTCTTTCACACGATACACCCATTTATTTTTCAAAGGTTTTCGATTTGGCGGAAGTGGAACCAAATCCCAAGTCTCATTAGCATGCAAAGACTCTATTTCTTCATTCATTGCCTCCATCCATTTAACTGAATTTGCATCTTTGCAAGCCTGTTTGAATATCGCCGGTTCTGCCTCACCACAAAGCAACAGCTCATAATCATGGTTATCAGCAGAAAATAACTCAAAATCATCAAATTTATTTGGCAGTTTCCTCTTCTGGGTGGATCTTCTTAATAGAGGACCAATTTTGTGCTGTGAATTACCCTGCTTTTCTATATTTAGTTCAGTACTATGTGAATTTTCTCTAATGGACTGTATTCCTGTACTGCGCTGGACATTGTTTCTAGACATATCATTAACAGGCTGCCTATTAATTTGCAAAGGTAGCGAACTATGTAAAGAAGGCAGGGGAGATGTCAGGAAAGACTGTGAATCAGAAAACAGGGGTCGCGTACTGCCTTGTAGAGGCTGCGCATGAGGTAAAGACAGCGATGGAGTGACTAGAGGCTACAAAAGATTATTGTGAGGCAGCGATTGGTCTCCAAAGACCTGCGAATTAAAGTGTATAGGCTGCGCATGAGTTAGAGAGAGCTGTGAAGTAGACAAGGAGGATGCAGGGGAGTTTTTAACAGGCAGCGAACCATATGATAAAGGCTGCGTATGAACCAAAGGGTGCGAATTAAATGATGAAGTCAGCGCCTTTTCCAACAAAGGCTGCGTATTAAATAAAGAAGGCAACGAATCAGTCATTAAAGACTGCGAACCAATTGCCAAGGGCAGCGAATTTCTTAAAATTGGAGGTAGCGATTTATCAAATGAAGGCAACGACTGGTTATTGGAAGATTGCGAATAACCTTGTGAGGACAACGAATGACTTTGAGAGTGGTGCGCTTGAGTTATGACAAGCTGCGATGCATTGTTAGGAGGCAGCGAATTAAATAATGAAGGCGCCTCATAAAACAAAGAGGATGCTAGAAGAGGTTGCGAATAGCCTTGTGTATGTTGCGAAATAGTGTATGAGGGCAGCGTATGAATAGAAGGAGGCTGCGCCAGACTTGGTGGAGGGTGGGAAGTAATTGCTGAAGTCTGTGACTCAATTGGCATGGGCACTGAAAGCTGTGTGCTAACAAATGATTGAGAATTAATTTGTAAAGGTAGTGAACTTATTAACTGAGGCTGTGAATTAACAGGGGTGCTTGTGTTTGAAGAAATAATTAAAGGCTGGGAGAAAGAGACTGATGTATTCTTAACACGACCATTATCAAATAAATCGACATCAAAAAATTCATCTGAAGATTTGTCCAGAGGCTGCAAACCTGAGAATTTTTTCTCATTGAAGACAACATCTCGACTGCGCACAATCTTTCTTGCAACAGGATCCCACAGCCGAAAACCAAACTGATCTTCTCCATAGCCCAGAAAAATGCACCTTTTTGATTTGAAATCAAGCTTCATTCGTTGTTCTTTCGAAATATGCATGAATGCATCACAGCCAAACACCCGCAGATGATGATATGAAATTCTCTTCCCAAGCCATCTCTCCTTAGGAATGTCAAAATCCAAACGAGATGACGGGGCACGATTTATCAAATAGACTGCAGTGTTGCACGCCTCTGCCCAAAACTGTTTTCCCAACCCGGCATTGGAGAGCATACAACGAGCTCTCTAAAATTGTCCGATTCAACCGCTCAGCTGCACCATTTTCCTGAGGGGTGAATGGAACCACCTTTATTCTTCGAATGCCATTGTCTGCACAAAAATTATCAAACTCTGAGGAACAAAACTCTCCTCCATTGTCAGTTTTCAGACATTTAATCTTATGCCCTAATTGATTTTCGACAAGAGCCTTGAAAATTTTAAACTTTGAAAAAACTTCTAATTTTTTATTCAACATGTAGATCCAAACTTTTCTAGTGCAATCATCCAAGAAAGTGACAAAATAATTTGCACCACCAAATGAAGTTACCTCAGTAGGACCAAACACGTCTGAATGCACAAGTGCCAAAGGAGTTGATTTCTGATCATGGCCTGTCCTCAAGAAGCTGGCCCGACTTTGTTTGCCGTAAAGACAATGTTCACAAAACTGCAAATCCACCGATTGCAAGCCAGGAAGCTTGATCTCGTTGAAGCATTACTTCAAGCCCTTTCTTGCTCATGTGACCGAGCCTCTTGTGCCAAATTTCTGAATTGGTTGTCCATGACTGTCATGGCAGCTCCCACTTCACCATGGCATTTTAAAATATAAAGATTACCCAACTTCTTGCCTCTAGCAATCACTAAAACCCCTTTTGTTACTTGCCAATTTTCTAAAGAAAATTTAACATCACACCCAGAAGTAATTAATTGACTCACAGAAATTAAATTTCTCTTCAATAAAGGAACATATCTAACATCCTTTAAAATCCATTTACTGCCATTCTTTAAATTTAAAACTATATCACCCTTACCAACAATTTCACACTCCTTATTGTCACCAAGAAAAACCTTACCGAAAACACCTTCTTTGAAATTTGTAAAAGCTTGCCTGCACGAAGTAGCGTGGAAAGAAGCTCCGGAATCAAGTACCCAAGAGTCTGCAGTCATGTCACCGGCAGCCAAAATTAAAACTCCATCATCTTTTCCGGCTGCAACGTTTGCTTCATTGTTACTGACTTTGTCCTGTGCCTTCTTATAATTCCAGCAGTTTTTCTTTGTGTGGCCTGGCTTGCCACAAAACCAACAGGCACCCGTTCTACCTCTTGACTGCGATCTGGATTTTGATCTCCTCCGATTATTATATTTGCCTCTTTCTTTACTTCTACCTCTATTCCAATACTTACAGCCGTTAATGCCTCACCAGATGAGGGTTCCTAATTTTTTCTTCGCATATCTTCACTCAATAAAGTGGCTGCAACATCATCAAATTTCAGCTTGCTTTTGGCAGCCACCGAAGTGCTCACTTCCATCACAACACCTTCCCAGCTATTTGGTAAAGAACACAGTAATAAAATAGCCTTGATCTCATCATCCAAATTAATGCCTACAGAAATCAGCTGGGTAACAGATGTATTAAATTCATTCAAATGATTGGACATAACCCCTCCTTCTCGCATTTTTAAATTATACAATTTCTTCATAATAAATACCTTATTGGAAGCAGATGCCATTTCATACATTGAAGACAATTTATCCCACAACTCCTGTGTAGTCTTCTCTGCAGAGACATTAAATAGAACATTGCTGGAGAGCGACAAAAAGATTGTAGCTCTTGCTTTTTGGTCCAGCTTATCCCATTCTTCATCTGATAGAGATCCTTTCCCTTTGGCTTTGCCAGCCAATGCATTCGACAGATCTTGCTTGATGAGAAGAGATTCCATCTGCACTTTCCAAAGGCTGAAATTTTGTCCTGCAAATTTTTCGATTTTCCACTTGTCTGCATCTTCCATGGCTGCAGAAGTTCTTCACAATTTCCTGCACCAAATTTCTCCAACCTGCTCTGATACCAATTGTTGAATATAATTGCAGAATAAAAGTGAAAAATAAATTGCAGAAATAAAGATTAAAACAATCACAAAATAATAACACCAGATTTATCGTGGTTCACCATCAATTTGATGGCTACGTCCACACTCAGGGATTATCTCTTATTAATCACAAAGTTCTGAATCATTACATTCAGCCAGCAGCTTCAATATATAAAACAGCCTTCAACGAATTAAAGGAAAGATCCATTCGAAAAGACAACTTCTAAATTGGCCACACACGCCAATAGAAGTAATTACAAAAAAGAGAAAGCATTTCAAAATAAGAAAGCAACTTGCTAATTTGGGCTTCAGTTAACCCAACGGTTCAGTCTCACCTCAACTGAATATTTCTCAGGAAGTGAAAAGATGCTATATAGGTAAGAGTTCGCCAGGTTTAAAAAAAAGGTCAAACGGCACATACCAGTGCCAACTAGGATCTACGAGGAGCCGCTTTGGATGGCAGTTAAAGAATAGCCAATGGAAGGGAGCACACAGCTGTATAACGTTTAACCTTTAATTGAAAAACAATTCTCTGTTTATCCCTTTCAACGGACAACGTTTAATCGAAAATATGGTGTACCCTTTGCGATATATCCCAGAATATTATTTTGTTCTGCCACATCAGCCTATGAGATTGTGGTATCGGAGTGGAAAAGAATTCTTTGAAACAGTGGTTTTATTTCTCTCGTTTTACAGAACCCCCATTAGATAGCAACGGGAGAAAGATATGGTGTTGTGGGCCAATATTTTATTTCTGCACTTTTTTGCATATTTTAGATTATTTTTCAATGAGGGATTTTTCAGTTTTAGAAAGGTTTTTTTTATTTCAAAAACTGAAAAAATTCCAATTTCCCAGAGAGCCATGAGTAAATTAAACTTTTAGGTTTATGACAAAACCAACCTGTATATTTGGTACCATTATAGGCCAGCACAAGTTTCCACTTGCATCTGTCCTCGTAGTCATGACAACATTTTTCGTCTATTGTTGCAACGCCGTTTTCTGCGGCTGAGAACAAATAACTTGTTAAAGCTAAATAAAAAATGTCATTGTCTTCTGACAAACATAACATTAGTATGTTTACCTGTGCAAATATTCTCGTTTGGAATGGGCAATATCATAGTAAAGGGTACAGACATGGACCGAATTCCAACTGAACGTATATTGGTGATTGATTTTGAAGCCTGAATCTACCTATATTTTGGAACTGTTTGAACAAAAACATCGTATGTGTGTTCTACTTAAAATATTTCCACTCACCAAAAATCAACAATATGTGTAGCAAATTCTTTACAAACCCTGCTTTTTTGGGTT
The DNA here is from genome assembly GCA_007258455.2 of Sequoia sempervirens. NCBI lineage: Eukaryota > Viridiplantae > Streptophyta > Pinopsida > Cupressales > Cupressaceae > Sequoia > Sequoia sempervirens. The sequence goes on from VDFB02379711.1 coordinate 125,140,814, forward strand.
CTTGGCCTTTTTGCTCTACCCATGGAAAGAGAGTTGAAATTTCACAGAAAATCCGTTTTGTCAAAGCCATCAAATTTGAACATTCATGTTGAGTGATAATGCACATTATGTTATCTCCAACAACATGAATCATGTGTTTGCAACTAAATGGTATGTTCTAGCACTTATTATGATCAGCCGAATAACTGATATGGTGCTCCCCAATGTTAGAAGCCCAAATAAAAACACTGACAGTGGTCGCAGGTTCAAGCCCCAATTCAATGCTATGCCTAGATGATGGGGCGTTCCATGGAGTTAAATAATCAGTCTTAATGACTGGTTTTCCATGTAAAAAGTATAAAAAAATTATGCGAAACGGAAATACCAATGCTGGAAATAGGAATGTGAAAGGAACAAGGGAAGCGAGCCCACCTAAGTTAGAAAGTCCCCTAGAAAGGGAAACACAGCAGGACAAAATCTAGCCTACAAAATCTGAAGCACATAAAGAGGAAGAGCTCACATAAAACATTTCATTATTGAGATCTGATCCCAACCCTGGTTTTGTAACATCGCCAGCCACCAATTGCCAAAGGCCTCCAAGCACCCGAAATAAAGAGCTTTTCCCACTCCCATTTGGACCTGCAGCATGAACTAAATTGTCAAACAAAATGACTCAGAAATATGCTCTCATGGACTGCAATGATTGCAGGATATTCACAATTTGGCAGTAAACACAATTGGCATGTGTAAAGCCGAAATCCACAACCTTTAACAGCATCCTCCCTGCCCGTACCAAAATGGTAGCATTAAAACAGGGTCTGGAGATTCGTCAAAACATAGTAGAAGGGAGATTTTTGTTAGCTATAATAGTTGAAACTGCATCAATATTAGACTTCGTGAAGGGCAACTATTATGTTATGCATGTATGCAAAATGTGATAGCAGAGACAAGACACGTGAACTGCTTTCAACACTGCCACCTACCCACCAACAACCCTCATTAAGAAGACACATCGACAGAAACCTATGAAAACTTTACCTCTTTGTTTCTACTTTTTAGGTAAATTACAAGTCATGAACAGTCACACCTGCAAATAATGATAAAGAAGTGTGGAAGGTTCAATCATGTTAAGCTCAAAAAGAGCTTTTGCTACATACTTGCCTCAAAATTCACACGTCATTTGTTTTCTTCTAAATTATCAAACAAGGCTTGAAAATGTATCCAGTGTTTCGACTTTCAAAGAAATGGATGTGATGGCTTGATCACAAGTTATAAAATATGATGTACATTTACAGTTCGAGTCTTAATTTATGGGCTCATTCAACATTCTTTTTGTATTTTGGATATAGAAGTTCGTATGAATTGGTTTTGTCTGGCAGTCCTTATTTTATCATGTGCATTTATATGAGTGCCTATCTTTGGACATTATCAGTGGTATGTTTTTTGGGTTGATCTCTAAATGTGAGAAAATCAATTGAAATTTGATAGAATTTTTGGGTTTGTATTTATTCAGGAAACAATTTTTTTCTTCTACATAAATTGATTCTTCTTACTTTTATGATTTATCCAAGCAATTAGTCAATAGCTGGATGGACTTTCATTTTAATAGTGAAATTGCTCCAGACCATAGGATAAACAATTTTCTGCTCTCCTGACCCGATTTCCAAGAAAAACACTAACAGCAAATAATGGAGCAAAAACATTAGTCTTTGCCTATATAGGCAGAGACTAACAATTGCATTCGCCAGTTATTTAACCTTGAATTCTACTGTCCAAACTTAGAATACCCTTGAGCATTCTTATCCTCTCCTTTTAAATACTTTGAAACTTGAACTCTAACGCTTTGTTTGAATCCATTCATCTCTGCTCTTCACTATTATTGGTCACATATTCTCTGTATGGTTTTAATAATTAATTATTTTATTATATATTTTCTTAAAAGATTAATCCTTGGGTTTTGGATCCTGTTACTGTTGAGGCTTTGAAATTTATAATGGATATGTGCACGAAATTAGTCAGGCTGTTTGGTATGCTGCTATTTGTTACATATGGTATACTGCAGAGGTTCTGTTCTTGCAATCCAAGAGCTGTTTGTACCAAAAAAATGCATGGATCTTGGGTTTATGGATTTTTTGTTTGTAGTTAGTTACAGACTAGGTAACTTTACTGCAGGCATATTTATATTATTTTATTCTGTTTTGAATCACAGATTGTTTGACATTAAGTTTAAACGAATGTAGATTTAAACTTTTTAGTTTTATATCTCAGCACAAGCTAGACTCTAGTTTCGTATATGACAGCCGTCTTATGGAAGTCTAAATGAAGCTTTCTTTTCAATTGTCTTATATATTATTGTTCATATTTGTCCCTCATTTGGGTTTTCTTCCTTTTACCAAGCTTGTAATAAAATCTCTACAGGTACAGTTATTTGAGGTCGAACAGTTCAGACAAATTACTCACTTCAATCAAAACATTTCAATTTATTGTTGCAATATGTGCATATTTATATATATATTTTTAATAAATAAATTATCACAAAAATTATTCATTTCAATCAAAATATTTCAATTTGTTGTTGCAATATGTCCACATAAAAAATCTACAAATTAAAAATACAGCCCTCCAATATCTAATTTATTTAATTTTACAGAATAGGTGTTATGAAATTTGCATATCATAGATTTATTAGATAGATAAATTGACTTCATAATTGCACAATAAAAACAAAACTAGTGGAACTTATTTGCATTGTCAATTCGTCCTGTTAATTAATTATTGTTTTCTTCCATTTCTAAACCATCTTCTATGACACTCACATCAGATTTTCAAAGAGAGTGATTACCAGTTTTTTCCCGCCATTGACTATCCTCTTCGGCGGACCCATTGCGCATCAAGGTGCGATTGCTGGTTATTAGTATTACTTTTTTAATAAAATAGGCACATCAACTAACATATGCGCATAGCATTGAGGCCCCTCTGCATTGACTCTCTGCCGTCCAAGCCTTCCAAGGCCTCAAATTGGCGCTAGGGTTTTCTCCTGTCGCCCCTGAAAATGGAAAGCTTCAAATGGAAGGGCGCTGTAGAAATATGATGGCGCGCGCCGGAGCTGTGTGGGAAATTGCGAGCGATTTCTGTGGAATGAAGAAATGGTACCCTGCCCTCCTCCTATGCGAAAGAGTGGAAGGGACGCCGGAGCAGGGTCCCGGCTGCGTGCGCTACATTTGCAGTGCATCGCCATCGTCGTCCTCAGGCGATGGAATCTTGAGGGCCAAGGAAAAGCTCATTTCCATGGACTGTGTTAACCGTTCCTACACTTATGCTGTGATCGATATCAGCATCGAGGGTTTCCGCGGTTATCAAGCCACTTTTCAAGTGATGGAGAGGGAGGAAGGATCGTGTGTTGTGAAATGGTATTTCGAGGTTGAACCGATTGCTGGCCGTTCTGAACCAGAGTTTGTGAGCAAGTGGAGCTCTGTGTTGGCCGCCATTCTCAGCACACTTCAACATTTCGCTTCTTCCTCCTAACAGACTTTGCACTTGTTAATACTTTATGGGACGCAATCAACCATTATGTTAATGTGAGGGCCACTTCTATTGTAGGGTCACTTTTACTTTCATGTATGTGTATATGTACATGTCTCGAGGATTTTAGGTCAAATTTATAAATTTTGTGTAATTTGAGCCGTAAAAGTTTTAAAGATGTTTTGTATATTGGACATTTATATTATATTAGAAGAATAGAATGTTTTTAATATTTATGAGGTTAAAGAGAGTTGATTCAATGTTATAATTTTATGGTGATAAGTATTATGATGTATTTCGATATATGTTATTATATATCAAATTTTTCATTTAATATCAAATCGAGCTCAATAAAATGTTTATTGAATTAAGTATTATGTGAGATTAAATTTGTTTGAAAAAAATAAATTGGGATTATCTTTGTAATGATGAAATTTGTAATACCAATATCATTTTTTATTTAGCAATGTGCCCACTTTTGTGGAATGTTTGAATGTAGTGACATATTAACAAGTGCTCTTTTGCTAAATTTGGCTAATACACACAATCCATACCCATCATTATATACTTTATATACTTTGACGTACACTTATTACCACATATTTTCTATTTGCCTCTTTATTACTACATCCACATTCAGAACCTCAAGACATTCACTCATTACCTCAAGATTATCAACTTATCCTTATGACTCATATCCACATTGCTTAGGATCGATTCTACAATGTATAAGAATGAAGCCAAAATTTAAAATGTTCAAATTCAAATCTCAAATCTCCCTTCCCTTTTCACTAGCCATTATGAGTTGACTTGGTAACACACCTTTACATTATATGTTGTTATGTAATGGTATTTAAAAGACATCCAATGCATCATTAATTTATAGGTTGGATTTGGGAATTGAAAGAAAATATAGAGAACATTTTATCTAAATGGAACAAAAATTCTCATCTACATATTTGGATAATTTGTATTTTGGTTAATGTTGTCTTCAAATCTTTGCTCCAAGCTATAAAGTTGACCCATCAAGATTTTTAACCTAAGAGAACTTAACCATGGTGATACTAGAGATTCCCCTAAGGTGTTTATATACACCATAATCCTTGCAAGGTTATTAAACATTAGATATCAAAGCCAACGAATTTAGCAATCCTATTTTTTGTCATTTTAGATACATGCATTAGAGTTATGTGTAGTACTTAAGATTGAACCTATGAAACACAAGATTGAACCATAGGGTTCTTAGGGTCAGTCCTAAATCCAAAACATCTAGCATATCAAGGTCGTAAAATTTTAGAAGCAATGAATCATTTCTACACATTATTGTCATCATTCATCTATCACCAATTCTAGAACTAAGTACATAAATCCCTCATAGTTAATTTTTGAGTATTTATTGGAATTATCAAATCCTAGCAAAATTAATCTACGTTAATATGTGCTTTGTGATTTTATTTATTTAATTACCTTAAATTATTTATGTAAATCATTTTATTTCTTTACAATATTAATGGTAAAGATTGCATACTCATGCTATTTCCTATTTAGTTTCCTATCCACCTTAGCAGAATGTCTCAAATGCAATAATATATCAACAAGTGGCACAATCTTGTGCTAGGTATGACTCTTAACCTTATCCCTTCACACCTAATATATTCCCCATTTACACTTTTCCTTGTGTATTTATCATGTATTCACCATTTCATCCATCCCCATTTGCACTTCCACACATTCAAATAATGCCTCAAAACTACTAATTTAACCTTGAGATTCATTTATGTGTGGTGCAAATTGACCTAATTCAATCCCTAGGCCAATGGGAATGAACCCAAAATTCAAGCATTCTCATGCCTTTTGACTAGCCATTATGAGTCAACTTAACACATGTTTATATGACATGGTAATTACATCATGATTTTTTAAGACTTTCAATGTGTCTTTTTCTCATATCTTGGAGTTATAGAAATAAAAAAAGAAATATAAGACCACACTTTGATTTCCTAAGGGACAAAAAAATGTCCATTTGTGTACAAATCATTTGCATGTTGGTGAATGTTCTCTTTGATATTCCTCACCACCATTAATCTAGTTTGTCAAGGGTGTTGTCCTAGAGGAACATGTTCCTTATCAAGTTGGAAATATCTTAAAGGTTAAAGGTGTTAGTAAACATTGCCTTGACCTACTTTCGATACCAAAGGAGTAAAGACAAAAAAAATTTAGGCACATATACAAACAAATCAATCTCAAACATAAATAAGATTCATTCAACAATGTAGTTCTATGGAAATTAGGATAAATCATGTGATGCTTGGGATTGAACCACAAAAGATTTTGAGATTCTATAGACTAACGCATTTATCAAATCAAGGGCATTAATTTCTAGATAGTGAGGAATGAATTCAACATGACACCTACGTTACTTCTCTATCCTCAAATCTATAAGTACTCCCAACCCTTGCATTTAATTTATGAATATTCATTATAATTATCAACCCATTTGAGTTTAATCTAGATTAGTTTGTACTTGTTGATTGCATATATTTAATTATATTATATTATTTATGTAAAACATTTTATTTTGTATCATTTCTACAATTGAACCATCTCCTTCCCCTCCATTATTTAAATAAATATATAGTCCTAGTTATAAAATGCAAGCAAAAGCTTAGATATAAGGGTAAAGGTTTTGAAAAATGTAAACATGGGAAGCATGACCTAATAGCCTTATGAGAAAATACATGACATAGTCTATAAGATTCAACATGAGGACTTCTATTTAAGCCATAATGACACATCTTGTTCATCTATTACATGTGCTTATAATTATAGGATTCCATATGGTTCATTGATTGCATTATTTTATGATGATTACATAATATCATATGTGGTTCATTAATTACAAAAGATAAGTGCTTGTATTTTTTTTTTGATCGGTAAAGATTTATATTTTATTGATAATATATAAAGGATTACAAAACAAGAGCTTCGCTCGAAAGACATAGCCACCCAAAATGATTCATCTAAAGCTCAATTCGGTAAACCGGAGAGATCTACCCAACATCCAAAAGAATATAGCTTTCTGCCATTGATTCAGATAAACTTTCAACCATCAATATCCCGATATACCAAAAACATCATTCACATCTAAAGGCTAGACATAAAATATTTTAACATTTAGAAGATTCGCCTTCTGCACGCCAAAAATAGTATCGCCCACCTGCATTGTTCGCTTTTCGCCTAACCATCCATTCACCACTTTCCCTACTTCCTTTCCCTCTGCTCCCCCACAATTTCAATCCACCACGAGTCATCTTTCACCAAAATTTTTTTGTCCCGCCTTCAAAAAACACCTTCTTTAATTAAGCCCCATTTCCGCCAGACCTCCCACCCCTAGCTTTTCCCCTATGCGCAAATCGCATTCGCCTTGGGACTTGATGAGACTGGGTTATGCCCTCCCGCCATTCTACCACTTCCTGTTGACACAACACCAACTTTAAGTTCTCCCATGCTGTTAAAATCTCCAGTTTGTAGACTTCCCGATCCACTCTCCTTCGCCACCTCACAAAAGGGATTAGGCCTTCTTCTGTGGCCTCATCCATATCCTCAATGCCTTCTGAAATATCGTATCCTTTACTCGGAACTGCCCATTCTAATAGGGACTCCATTCTCCAGAGTAATTCCTCCACAAACAGTGACTTCAACACCCATTTTACCACTCAATTTCTTCATTAATTCAAGACCCCATGCAAATATCATAGAGGCTATGTCAACGTTCATTCGTCCTCTATGAGTGGCCTCCATAAAATGTGGTCCCAGAGTTGCCAGCACCGCCTCTATCACCTCTTCATGTGGGTTCTTCAGCAGATACTTCAACCTGAATATCGACATTGGTCCGAAGAAACCTTTCTGTTGAAGCTTTGTCGAGAAGCCATACATCGCTTCCATTTCCCTTGCTTTCACTTTTTCCAGACTGAACAAACTTCACCCGTAATCAAACCCTTCGCCAGAGAATGATGACAACAAAAATGCTTCAATAGCTTGTTTTAAAGAAACCCACCACCTCAACACACTGGCAATCCGTTCGCTCCGTCCTTCCCTTGACATCCACATTTAAAACTGTGATGCCACCACTGCCTGCGCGGATCCAAAGGCATTAGAATTTAGTACCACCAGCAGATCATCCTCAGCTTGTTTCGTCCAGCCATCTTGAAAAGAAGCGAAAAAAGCTCGACTCTCAAAACTATCACGCATCAACGTCCTTCAAAAAACATAGACCACCTGCCCCTTCAGTAACCGTTTGTAGTTAGACGGTACCTCTCTTCTTTTGCTCGAAAGATACCCCGTCCTCTTTCGACTTCAAACAACATCCACCAGTACCAAATCCCCAAGCTAAAGTTTTACGGCCAAACCACTTGCAGCTCCACTTGATGAAAATCCTCCACCCTACTTTCACCTATCACCTCAAAAGAGGACGCCCACTTGGAGAGGCAATCTACTTCTCCATTGCCAGCTCGGCGGATATGATAGACTTCAATTTTTTCAAAAGAACTTAAAACATTTATAATTGCTCGTATTAAAGCTTGCAGATGCCACGCCGAAGCTCCACCATTAATAATCGCTTGAATTATAATCAGAGAGTCACCTTCCAAGAGCAAATTTTTAATCCCCATAGATTTTTCCAAGCCTACAGCTAAGAGGGCCGCCTTAGCTTCCGCAACATTGTTTGTACCATCCTCCAGCTTTCGAGCTCCAAAAGCAACTAAATTACCTTGACTGTCACGAATAATAGCCCTGCTCCTAAAGGCCTCGGGTTGCCCTTTGCAGCCTCATCAAAATTTGCATTGAGCCATCCTTCCTTTGGCTTTTCCCAGAGAACCTCCTTCGAAGAAACCTGTTCCTCATTTATTCCCACCTCTAGAAGACTCGGCTTTACCTTTAGCCCTGGCCACAACCTTTGAAACCTACTATCCTCCACTGAAAAAGGACATTTTTGAAGATGGAGTTGTGCAACCACAACATTCACAACTTCTGTGATTGCTTGATCAATTCTGTTTTTGATTCTTGGAACTGTTTCTTTTTTATCTTCAAAAATCCTTCTGTTCCGCTCCTTCCATAATTCCCATATCACAATTGATGGGCTTGCCACCCAGACACTTGAGAAGAGAGAAGAACCAGAGGGGTGTGGCCATCCTTCAAAAACACCCTTCACCGAGTTTTTCCAAGGACCCTGCCAACCAAGTTTTAACCTAAGGGAATCCCAACAAGCAACAAAAATTTTGCAATGTAGAAGCAAGTGATCCATAGATTCCTCTGCCCCCTCACATAAAAAACATTTTGTCAGCCCAACAAAGCTTAATCTCTTCCTCCTTTCCCCTGAAAGAATTCACCCCTTCACTGCCAACCAAGCAAAAGCACCAGCTTTGGGCAAACATTCCTTACTCCAACATAATCTTTTTTCCCAAAAGACTTCACCCTCCATAGAGTCTAGAAGCTGATATCCAATCTTGACTGAGTAGTTCCCATTAACTGACCCACACCAGACCACTTTATCAGCAGTATTAGTTAGAAGAACTTGACGCCCCCTAAAAATCTCCTTCATTTTTTGGATTTGGAAATCTGATAGCTCATCAAAAAACAAATCTTTCCACCCCCACTCCTGGTCTAAGGGGCCCCTTTTTAATTCTAAATAGTCTCTAACTTTGTCACCCCACCTTTGGATAAAGAACTGCCTTAGATCCTATAAACCTTCTTCCTCCCTTAAAATTGGATACCCATTCCACGAGTCATCCCAAAACTTCGCATTTAACCCGTCCCCAATTTGCCATGTAATATGATTTGTTATTACCAGCCTACAAGAAACTATAAAATTCCATATAGCAGAACCCTTCATCAGATTTCTAACAGTGAAAATCCGATTATCCGTCATTGAATCCAAATATTTTGCTTATAGGATTTTGACCCATAAGAGTTCAGGATTTGTATAGATACTCCAAACCAGCTTTGCACCCAGGGCTTCATTCATCAAATGCCAATTTCTCAAACCTGCCCCCCCCCTTTGCTTTGGTTCTACAAATTTTCTCCCATGCTAGCAAAGGGATTTTATCTTGATCAATTGCACCATTCCAGAAGAATTTCCGCATCTGCTGCCCTATTGAATTCACCACCTTCTTCGAAATTTTCAAGCACATCATGGAGAAAATTGGAATAGCCGAGACTACACTTTTTAACAAGAGTAAACGACTAGCGGCCGTTAACCATTTACTTTTCCAACTGTCCATCCTACTTAAGCAGCTGTCCACCAGGTCTTTCCATATACCAACTTTATTAGCTCCCCCAAAGAGAGGAACACCTAAAAACTTACTCGGAAGAGTACCAACCCGCATACCCAAAATCCTACAAATTTCAAGTTGTTTAGCTATGGGAACTTGAAAGAAGAAAATCTCAGACTTCCGCTAGTTGGTACATTGACCAGAAGCCTCGCCATACTCATCTAGAGATTCTTTCATCACCTGAGCTTCTCCAATGGTTGCATCCTCCAAAAGAAAAGTGTCATCAACAAATTATAAATGCGAGATCGGATCAACCCCTTCAGCGACAACAATGCCTTTCCACAACCCACTGCACCTTTTCTTTGCAATTAGCCTCCCTAACGATTCAGCCAGTATAATAAAAAGGAAGGGAGAGATGGGGTCTCCTTGCCTGATCCCCTTGCTAGATTCAAAAAAACCCTGAGGGCTACCATTTAACAACACCGAAAAATGAGGGGTGCTAATATAGCTCTGAATCCAAGCCACCCACTCTCTGCAGAACCCAAACTTCTCAAGGACCTTAAGGAGAAAACTCCTATTAACTTCATCATAAGCCCATTTAATGTCTAATTTCACCATCAACTTCTCCACTTTTTCCAATCTTACCGAATGAATAGCTTCATGAACAACAATTACCCCTTCAAAAATAGCCCTGTTTGGAGAGAAGCCACTCTGCTCTACCGAGATCACTGAAGGTAAAAATTTCTTAAGTCTGTTTGCTACCACCTTAGAGATAACCTTGTAGATTGTGTTACACAAGGAAATTGGATGATAGCCTTCAAAAAAAACTATCTTTGATCTTTTTGGTACCAAATCAATGAAAGTATTATTCAAATCCTTCAAAACGAAACCACTTCCCCTTGATTCTTCAACCACTTCCCAAATATCATGTGCTAAGATACCCCAAAATTTTTGGAAGAAAAAGGCTGCGAAACCATCCGGCCCAGGAGCCTTATCACCCCCCAGACACCCCCCAAAATTTTTGGAAGAAAAAGGTTGCGAAACCATCCGGCCCAGGAGCCTTATCACCCCCCAAACAAAAAATAGCCTTTTTCACTTCTTTTAGAGATACTTTTTCCATTAACATAGCATTTTGTACATCAGAAACCACACTTGGAATGTTCTCCAGGATCTTCCACTCTTGACTTTCTTCACCACTATTTCCCTTGCATAGACCCGAGAAAAAATTAACAGCTTCTTTAGATATAAGAGTATTATCTGACAGTACATTCCCATCCCTGTCCTTAATTAAGAAGACCTTGTTACTAGCCCTGCGAATTTTCACTGAGTTGTGAAAAAACTTTGTATTTCTGTCCCCCGCTTTTAACCAGCACTCCCTTGATTTCTGCTTCCAAAAGACTTCCTCACGGGCTAAGATTTTAGAATAAGATTTGTTCAACAATTTTTCCTGCTCAAAATCTTCTTCAAACATCCCTTTCTCAATAATTTTCGAATGGAGGAGCTTTAACTCTTCCTCCAATCTTAACTTCTCAGAGAAAATATTTTTAAAAGATTCCCTATTCCATCTCTTTAGTTGTTCTTTAAGAAATTGTAGCTTCATAAAAAAGATATAGGCTTTACTTCCATACCTTTCAGGGGCGTTTCTCCACCAATCTGCCACTAGCTCCTGGAAGCCTTCTGCCCGCAGCCACATTGCCTCAAACTTGAAAGGGCACCTTATCAGTGTTAACTCCTCTTGGATTCTCAATCCTATCGAATAATTATTCAATCCAGTTATGGGAGTTACCTCTGCTTCACACAACCATTGTTGTGCCGCCCAATCCCCATCCAAAAAGAAACGATCTAGCTTCTCCGCTATGTTCAGAAAACCACTTCTTCTATTTGTCCAAGTGAATTCCCCATTTCTGAACGAAAGTTCGAAAAGACCATTCAACAAAACAAAAGCACTGAAATCCCTCTGGCTTTGGCTATCCCAGCAAACCCCACCAATCTTGTCAGATGGTTTTAGGATGGCATTAAAATCACCACTTAAGAGGAACATTCTGCCACTTTCTATACTCAAAACATTAGAGAGCTCCTGCCATAGCTGACTCTTCTGAGCAACTCCTGAGGGGCCATAAACATTAAGAATGTGAAAATTGGCTCGTAACTGCATTGACTCAACACTGACCCATTGCCAATACCTTTCTTGCCTCACCACTCTAACATTTATAAGGGCTTCATCCCACAAAATTTCAAGGCCACCTGAGGCCCCCACAGCCCCCGAGAGACAACCTTTCCATCTGCCAAAATGTTTTAGGAAGCAATCAAAATCCTTTTCCTTTACTTTCGTTTCTTGGAGTAAAACTAAACCTAGCCTCGTTTGATCAAAACATCGCTTGATCAAACAGATTTTGTCAGGGGCATTGCAGCCCCTGACATTCCACGAAAGGATTTTCATGATTCCCGATCTCAATTTTCTTTGGCCAATTGCATTCCCCGCCATTTAAAGGTGCATCTTGTTAGTTTTAGGACCACGCCTCCTCTTCTCACCCACCCTTGCGTTACTATTTTGAGCTGAGGATTGTTCAATAGACCTCTTCTCCACTATGCCGATTTGATCATTTAAACCCAGTAAATCTTCCCCACTAGGCTCCTCCTCTGAATCTGTATCTGAGACCGAGCCTTCCAGAGAACCACCGCTATCTTTGACCCCTTCAAAAGCACTATCTAAATTTCAAATAGGAGAGATTGGAATATCTTTAAAGACTACCCCTTCAGAGCCAACTGGGCTGGGTATGTGCAAGATCATCATGGAAAAAACAGGCCCTTAAGTGGCAAAAAAATTAGAAAAATTAGAGTTAGACAACTTGACGTAAAAAATTGAATAAGTTATCTATATTATTTTAAAAATATGTAAGAACAGAATTTGTAGAAAATTTAATGTAGTTTTTAAACTACTATGTTTGTTTAAAAATATAAAATTATTTGGTGAAAATTTGAAATTTCAATCAGTGATACTAAATTTGGGGAAAAATAAGTAGGTGTTTGTCTAACCACCCTAACGAGAATAAAATGATAATATTTTTTTATAAGATTTTAGATATAAGTATAGGACTCATGTCATGTGATGCATATTTTTTGTAATTTTTTCCAAGTAAATAATTAATTATGATTTTTTATTACAACTTTTATAAAATATAAAAACTTATGTGACCATCTTAACTTGGTCAAAACTTCATGAAATTCAATTTTTCTTTTTTTAATCCTATAGTATGTGAAGCATAGAATGTGACGCATGTTTTTTATTCAAAAAATGTGATACCATTTGAAAGCTATAGATATTTTTCAATCAGTCTATCAATCAGGACTTTAGTCGTAATTTGAATAGAAAATGAATAATAATTACTTATTAAATTCAAAGTAAAGCATAATTTATATTGGTGGAAAGCTAAGAATATCTTTTAAAAACCCTTTTCGTTTCATCAATTTTGGCTAAAAAATAAGTCATCAGCCACATACCCATCATATTGCCATTTTTTGGCCCATCATGATCCTGCACATACCCGACTGTCAACTTCAAGATGCATCGGAACCTCCAACTGATCCTTCCTCCCCTTTACTGAAGCATGCTGAGGACACTCATCATCCAGTTTTTCAACACAACCATGTCCAAAAGCTTTCATTGTGCCCTGTTCCAGAAACCTGCCTAATTCTTCCCCAGGATGGGAGGAGAGTGTTTTTGCATACTCCTCCACCTCAATAGCCCTCTCTTTGTTTAAAACCTTCATAATACTGTTTGGGGTGGCGAGAGTTAGCTCTGTTTCCACAAACTCACCAGCCCTTAATGCCTCCTCCGAAACCAGCCCTTCCAAAACTTGATTTTGAAATTTCCTTTCATATTCAACTTCATGAATAATTTAGCAATTTCTTGTTTTCTCCTTATACCCCATGACAGAGAGTCCATTTCACCCTCTTAATTTGTAGTTTTCTTTAGGGACTCCAAGGAGCCCCACTCTTTGGACGTCCTCCATTCTTCAATTGCCACAACCTCTGTGAGAGCTACCACTTCCTCCACAGGAAGATTTTGAGTAGCACCTTTCCCTTTTGAACCCTGCCAACTCTGGGTCTCTACATAAACTTCCCCTGAACAACTCCCATCAGGAAAAATATGATCCTCCACCACCAGATTCTGACACCACATGCCTTCCCCAGCTTTTAGTTCTATCATTTTCAATAGTGGGTGGATTATCTGTCTTAGAATGCATATCCTTGGGGACATACTACAGTCCACTTTTTCTACCACCACCTCCGACTTTACAAAGATTCCTAGTTTGTTGCCAATTTTTCTTAGGGTTTCCTTATCCCAGTATTCTTGAGGGAGATTTTTCAAACTGATCCAAACAACTATCTCCTCTGTCTTTGCCATATTGGGGTCGAAATTTGGGGTCCAGTCTACAATGAGCAAGCCTTTGCCTTCCATTATGAAAGGGCCACTATTTAAGATCCAATCTTTCCCCTGAGGTGTTTGACAAATTACCAGATAAAAACCATTCTCCAAGGTTTTTATTTTACACCCTTTACCCTAGTTTGCATCACACCACTCCTTCACTTTTGTGAATGCCGGCCAATGCCTGCCCCACCGCATAAAAAAAGCACGAGCTTTAAAGACACTCATAGAATCATTGCATTCACTATTTTCTATCAGAAGGGTAACCATTGTAGTATGGAGAAAGTTTTTCATTACCTGACTTGGTTCTCCCTTGTCTGTCTGGTTCTTTGGCCGCTAGAACTTCTTTTCCAGATTCTTGAAGTCCACATGCCCCTTTGAATACATGGAGCGAAACCTTCCTTCATTCGCCACCACCTGTGCATTCATGCGAGAAAAATCTCCAAAACCCCCATTTCTGCCACGCTGATTAACCAGATCTTGCCAAGCCTTGTTCGACCCATTACGCCTTCCTGCATGGGTATTTCTCCCTCTCCGCCTATTGAAAGACCATCGAGCTTTCCTTCCATCATATTGCAGTCCATGGTGCCTGTGAAAACTTTGGTTTGACCGTTGCTCCGCCATTTGTTACAATATCATTAGCCATTCTTTAAGATAAGTGCTTGTATTGATAACACATGATTGTATCATTCACATGCACACATACATATATACAAATCATATAAATATACACAAAACATGTAAAAATATAGAAAATATAAAAAACTTAAACTAGAACAACCATATGAGTGTCCATCATCATTAACTAAAAGGAAACATGACTAGATCCACATAATCTTATGAGAAAAAATATAATAAAATATCTATACGAATTTCAACATAGTAACAACTAAGAGATAACACTCTCTAAGACATAGAATCATCCATACCCAACGCCTCCTTCATAGTTCAAGGCTCATCTATATTAGTAATCAAAGAAAAAATACATCTCCAATCATGGTATACCCATTTGATTATTGTCTATGTTGAGTGGACCTCCTCAAGAGCTAAGTTGATAATTTTACCTCTTTAAAAACATTTGAACTATCTTCAAGCTCTCCTCCCATTTGACATAACACCAAAATAACATTCTTGGTAACAATTGATTACTTGCCACTATGGGGAAATATCTTTGAGTTGGAATAAAATTCTAGAGTATTTTGTAAATAAATTATTTACATAGTTGTAGGAATACATGATTCATGCATATGTTGCTAGGGTTGATGCAATAAATTGAGTCCACATAAAGCTCAAAAAGTTGAAGTGTTTTTCTTGTTTTTTAGAATTTGTTACACTTGGACTAAAAATTTGAAGCACTTACATATTGAATTTAAAAAAAAGTCAGGAATATAAAATTTAATATTTTGAATCTAGTTTCCAAATATTTAATTTATTCTAATACCCAGATGATATAAATTAATTTTTAATAGGCATCTATAGAAACACTTTTTAAAAGTCATTTTTTTAACCATACCATGCATGTGTACAAACACCATAATTTGATCTAAATAAAAGTATTTTTCTAATTCCTTTGGGGGAAAGATATGTAACAACCTAAAGATTGATAAGGACATTTTTTTTTTTTTTTTTCTAAATATATTTTTTGTTGGCCCTAATTGTTGTTTTGAAAAATCAATGAGTACGGATAGCATAATTTGACCTAAACTAATCATTTTTTGAACTTTTTTCATTGTGTGGAGAATTACCTAAAGATTGATGCCATATAATTTTTTTAACTAAAATTTAGCAGATTAAAAGTTATTAAAAAATAAAAACTGATATTAAAAGTTTATGGACCAGTTTACTTAGAAATTAATTAAAAAATAGAAAACATAATCAAATCTTTAAAAAAATTATATATCTAAAAACTAGACATCGTGATCTGTAATAGGTTTTAATTTCATAAATTAATTCTAGAAAAAAAGTCCATCAGCTATATTGCCAAAGTTAGACTTTTCTCTTGAATCTGCCTTAGTATTTTAGTAGCAGGTTAAAGGTTAAGGGTCAAGTTGCCAAACCTTTCTTGAGCTTAAAACTCGAGCATAAAGTGGCTTGAAATTTCATTTTTTTTAAGAATGGGCTTGAAATTTCAATTTTTTTAAGAACGAGCACCCATTTAGGAACGAGATCCCAATCTAAGGCTCGAGATCCTACTTCTAAACAAGTACCTATTTTTAGAAATGGGTACCCATTCTTTTTCAACATTTTTTGGCCAAAACTTTCCCTCTTTGTGGACCCAGCTTCTTGCACTTATCCGCTACTTTTATTCACTATCCTATCAAAATTTTACATTTTTTTCTTATTACGTCTCTTGAGAGACCTTGTCTAACCAAAATATCTCAAAAGGTCTAAGGGGCATGGTTATAAGAATGGAGCCTACTTTATTGTTCACCTATCCAACCAAATATATTGGTGTAATTAGTTTTTACTCACAACATTTATGATGAAAATTTGATCTCTCAATGCCCTAACATGTTGGTATGATTTAGCATAAACAAATATTGAACAAATATGTAATAATTTAGCATAATTTTTTTTGGTTAAAATGCACATAGGCCTGAAATATATTAATACTAGTGCTTGCATTGAAAGGAGATACAATGGTTATGCCGATTGTAGTTTATATAGAATATTCTAGAATGTTTTGCAAGTATTGATTTCTAGAGTATTTTAAAAGTAGATTATTCTAGAATGTTTTATATTTTAGCAAGTATTGATTTCTAGAGTATTTTACAAGTAGATTGTTCCATAATTTCATAGATAGTTGCCATCATTGCTATTGATTTGATTCAATCATTAGTTTAGTAGAATTGTGATGTTTATCAGACCACAATAGCTGTGTTCTTTCCAAGTAATTAAGAAATATTTTAAGAAGAAACAAGTGACAAAGAAGATATCTTAGATACTTGGACTTCTCCAAAATCCTTCAGAGCAACAATATTGTAAGTTTCCAAAATCTGGTGACACTAAAAATTAAATTTAAGGTGATATTATAATAATTCAACTAATAAAAATATATAAAGCTAAACTATTAAACTTTTTACAAATAAAAGAATCAAAGTTTTCAAAAAATAACTCAATGATGACTATAGACATTCTACTTAAATAATTAAATTCTTTAAAATGCAAATAATAATACATTGCTTGATAGCCAATAGACTTATTTCACACCAAGAAATAATCTCAAAGTAGTTGTTCTGAGCATTCTATCAATATCATTAATTTTCAATATTTTATAAGCTTTCAAACTATTGCAATCATTAGGCTTCTGATATCAATGAAGCAAGATAAGAACGCTAAAAACCTTTTGACTATAAAAGCAACAAGGACCTAACATGGAAAGGTTCAATCTCTAGTTCAAAGTTAATACAAGCTTCAGAAATACATGAACAAGTGAAAAGGTCCACTACATCCAAATTCTTCTCTAGATAACTGCATTTTTCTACAAAGTTGAAAATGTCAAATCTTAAGTGGTTCTTATATCTCATGTTCACAACTGAAATGATGATTATATGCAAACTAAAACATAGAAATCATATGTCTTGATACCTTCATGTAACCAAATAGATTTCACTAAAAATATACTATTAAGTTTACAAATGTCTGCAGAAGTCCATAGCCACAAAGCAATATCTTATTGCAATACCTTTCAATCAAGTAATCACATTTCAATAGAAATCTTATCAGAAAACATGTCAAAGATCTTTTAAAAATTAATTGATAACCTGCATTAATAAAGTAATATTAAACCATGTCCAGAAGCCCACAAAACACGATTTCAACATTAATTTCTCTATTTGCTTATGATTATACTTGTTACAACAGCCTTCCATAGAGCTATCACCTTTATCTTGTGATAAAAACTCTTTAAATAAAGATGAGTTTCAATGGCCTACTAATTTGGAGGTTCACTTCACACTTTGACAAAGCTCAAACATGTGCAGGGTCAATATCTTAGTGGAAAAGAACCTTTATGTGCTCATAAGGGTTTCTAGGTTTGAGTCCAATCCAGTCCATGTCTTTGAACAAAATATTAGATCTTGGTGGGTATGTCACTCAAGCTGTTTGTCTTGAGCTCAAATCTTGGAGGTTCAATCCAAACAACATCAAAACTTTAAGATGTGAATGGGTGGAGGGTTAATGGAGTAATGCACAACAAATGCCAATGACAAGTCCTAGGTTTGAGTTGTAGTTGTTCCACGTATTTCAACAAACTAGCTTCACATAAGGACTTTTCCATGACAAACTGAATATTTGTGAAATTTACAAGCTTAATTACTTCAAATCATCATTTATGCAAGCAAGGTATTTTGTTGAAATTTGAGATCATTCACTAGCTAGTGGTTATTAGTTCAATCCTACAACATAATAGATTTTCATTTCCTTTTACAAAGAAAAGCATAATGATTTTAAAACCTCAAATTTGACTAACCATTGGGTACATGCTATTATATGTAAACCATGTGCAAAAAGCATAATATTCATAGGAGAAGACATGCATTTGAACCCAAAACGATCTGTCACCAACACATAAATTTAGTATCAAAATAAAGAGCTTCAAAAACCTGATTTTGATGTCGGTCGATCTATCACAATTTCTAGCCAATAACAAGAATTATAATGCCCTTCTAGATAATGATGTCATGGTAGGCAAGTCCCTATTAGTTGAGGTCTCAAAGGAGCTTTAGAGATTGAAATGAGAATTAGAATAAACATCATTCGATATTTGACTGTTTTTGCCAAGTACTAATTAATAGATCAGTGATATTAAAAGATTATGTCTCCTGCATAGAACCCAAATGATTTGTGTCTAACATCACATGAAAAGAGAAACTTGGAAGGTCCTAAATACCAAGGAAGTATAGCCTATGTTAACTAATCATGAATATCCATGGACCAAGAACCAACAATAGTAGTTTGACCCCTAAAAGGAAAATTACATAGCATATTCAAAGTGCAAGTTTTTTCTAATTAGTTAAATTTATATTTATTAATGATGAATATCTTTAGACATGTGATCAACCATAGTAGTGCAACACATAAGTCATAATGAAAAAACATAATTTGAGCATAAATGGTTTTCGGTTAGTCAGATTTACATCAATCAACCACAAACATCTATGGATTCAAAACCAAAAATAGCAGCAAAATACTTAACAACAATTACATGGTATGTTCAAAGTCCAAGTGTTTTTCCAAATACTTAGATTTTAATTAATTATCCATGAATACCTATAGACCGTATCCAACCATAGTATCAAGACACCTACTTAATGTGGAAGTTAAGTATTTTTCCATTATTCGGATTTAAATTTGTTGAGAATGAATAAATAGGGATCCTGGATCAACCATTGCAGTACCGCATTACAGTTATATAGAAAAATGTTCTTCTATTGAAGGAGAGCAACACTTACACAGCAATGAGACTATGTGGCCCTCTAGTAACTACCTTTCAATTACTTGAAAACACACACACACACACACACATTTAGACTGGAGGAATCGGTTGGGTATCTGTCCCCCTATAAACTACAGTGTGCTTGGTAAACTTTTTTTATGTGACTGGTGGCGCTGGCATGACACGCCCTCTGGTACCATGGGTTTGGGGGGAGACTAGACCTCGTGACCTCTTGCCTGCAATAGCAAATTTTTTAGCCAATCAAACTAGGACCCCCACCCCAAAACTGTTGATTTCAAACTTCAATTACTTGAACATAAATCGTGAAAACTTCTACAAATAAAAAGAGATTTAATAAAATAAAACACCCCCTAATTACTAGAACATAAAGTAGGGAAACTCAAAAAATAAAAATACATTCTAAAAAACTTCCACACTACTTGAACATAAATCAAGAATACTTAAAATATAAATTAAATTAAATTCATTCAAATTCAAAGGACTGAGTCATGTGTCTGTTGTCTACTAGTGGTTCTTTTCATCAAAAAGAGCCCGCCAAAGATCAAATATTGCTAAATTTGGCCCCACAATATAAACAAAGAAGCCATATTCGAATAATACTTGGTAAATTTGACAGAATCAATGCTATTCAGCCCTTAGCTCTTTGTAAAATGAGATTGATTATCCCTACACCTGATTACTAAATAAAATAATAAAAGGCTGCCTACTGTCCTCACTCAAAAAAACAAAAATCTATATGATTGTCGGTTTTCGTCTTAATGAGAACTCGTGCCTAATATGCAATTTCTGTGCAACTCAAACATTTTACTCACAATGCAAGAAATCAAAAGCAAACCAATGCATCCACCCAACTATACATCTCTTTGAGATTTTTGAGCCAAATTCAAACCAAAATTATCAAAATAGGAATCAAAATAAAGAGCACAACTAACCAATTTCCTTGGGAAAAAATATGCAGACTTTACAGTCAAATCATGATCAAATCCACACTAGGTCATTTGGCTGATAACATTTCCCCCTTACTTTCACTGCTACTTTTTTCTTTTCTTCTTTTACAATGTCAGGGGGCTGAGGGTTTCAGAGGTTTCGTGCAGATTTGAAATAGAAATGACAACTCAACATAAAGGTAGACAAAAACTTGCATCGTGAATAACCTTATGGCACATACTGCATGTATTAACTTACTGTAAATGCATAGATTGAAGTTAGAAAGGTGGTAGAAATACTGATTTGTTTGTAACTTTTGGTTGTTCAAAAATTAGTATAAATAGAGGTGTCCATTCTACCAATTGTTTAACAAGAAAGATGTCATACCTTTTGATGCCACATAAAAGACTATTCTAAACATGGGGACAAAACCGATTGCAATATGGTAAGGGGAAAAAACATGTAACTTTCCTTATAACAAAACTCGTAGGAGTGTTGGGTAGAAGACACAATACATGGACGAGGGAAGACAATGCGTTGTCCAAACTATTCACCACCCAAAGAAGCATGTTGAAAGCAGGGATCTTGCTACTGGCCAAACAACCTTTCCTTACCATAGCTCTGTAGGTAAACTATCTCCACTCGTTGTTCGTGTGCTATTAGTTCATAGCAAACTTATGATACATTTGTTAACTTTTCTCAATGTTTTGATCTCTAGTTGTGGGCATAGATCAAACAATTATTGAGGTGACTAAACTCTTTGAGTGGAACAAAGAAAAGCACTAAACTCTTTGAGTTACATCTGAACATAGAGGAATTACAATCTCGGGTTTTGCAAGGTCTAACCAGGATTTAACAAAGTGTAAGAGGCTCTCAGGGTGGACAACAAGTGCGAAAATCTTTTATAGAGAGAAATTGTTATTATGCATATTGACAACATCATTACTTGCATTTCTTAAGGCTGTTGAATCAAACCCTGTCAAGGATACTACATTGTGTCCCTATCAGTTAAGGCAGGAATTCAAGTATTGTGCAGGGAAAATTGCTATAAAGAAGGGCATAGGCTTCATCTTGGAAGAAAGACCTCAAGTGGAGGAAATTGTGAAGAAATGTAGTTGATGTCCTCTGTTATTGGAACTGATGGGAGCCTATCTCCATAAAAAAATATGGGCTTACATAATACATGCACATGATAGAGATTGAAGGGATACAAAGTTCTTGGACTACTCCATTAGGTTGTTCGATAGCTAAACAGTGAGTCCCTCTTTCCTTCGTCTCAGAGCAACTGGACATTCTTTCAAATTGCGGCATCCTCTAAAATCTATTTTTTTTCAATGATGGGAGTTCTCCAATATTAGAAGGCACTTTTTCTAAGATCAAGCAAGTGAATAAACTCAATACTTGGAGTGAGCAGAATTTCCCTAGAGTGGAAGGAAAACTTTTCAGTCTCATGCAATAACTTAAATCTAAAAGTCTTAAAGAAGTAAGCTTTTCAATGCTAGAAGGCAATTCTTTTAGTTCCAAACAGTTGCATTTCAATTCTTTTAAAGAGCTGAGCTCCCAAAAGGTGGAAGGGAAGATTTCTACTTTAGAGCAGCTATCTACATTCAAGACCTCCAAAGACTTCAATTTCCCCAAGCTCTCAAACTTTCTTAAAGTCGCATGCTGTGGAATGTAAAATAATAGTATAAACAAATAAAACAGAGAGAAGCATAACAACATAGAGGCAGATACATAACTGATGTTCTTTACAACTCTCGGCAACTTCATTTATAGTTGCACAATGTTGGTTAAGCATGTTTTTGGTGCACAGGGTGGTGAAGGTAAAAAGATAAGGATAAAAACATCCTGCATGACAGCTGCAACAGATAGAATTAGAATGAAATCCGATTTGATTTGGAGATTAAATGAGAGCAGATTTTTTTTTCAGGCATGAGGGAGTTTCAACCACCAAGAATTTTTTCCATTCAACTTACAAGCGTGAGACATACTGAATTTCGGTGGGCTGTGCCCACAATAGATATAGCCTATCGGCTAATAATAAAAGTTTCAAATTACATAATTAATACCCATATGTAGATGGGCAACGACCTGAAACCAGACAAAATTTTGATCCTTAATTGAATTTATCGGAACCACGCAGGGAAAAACTATGCTATCTGATTATGCAAAATACCCTTGATACAGGGAATGCCCGTCTTATGTTTAACAAAGGGCCAACAGGGAAGAGCAAAAGCTTTTACATTGCTAGCAGTACGACGAACTGACATATCAAAAAAATTCTTTACTCATGTTCATGATGATGCTTGTGCAGATGTAGGTGACAGAGAATTTTCCAGAGGGTGAGGCTCATGGGAGAGGAGAACAATTAACGCCCTGCAAACCTCCAGGACTCGGTTGCAGAAGTGCGCTCCCACCTCGTTTCTATGCACACAAAATGCCTCATCCAGCTCTGCCTCAATTCTCCTGTGTAGTGCATTTTCATTGCCACATAAATGCAGAGATATCCGGAGGATTTGCAGAGCTGTTTGTGTGTGAATAACCCATCAATCAGAGTCGAGCCATTATGGAAATCATACCCTATAATGGACGAATTGAGTGCTTGGATTACCAGAAATTTCTCTTGCACATAATCAATCACCAAATGTGCTACTAAACCATAATGCTGCATTAAATCCATCACATTGGAGAGAGAAAAACAGATGCTACCTGAGAAGGGTATATGAGCCGAGGTTGTCCATGCAGGAGTCGTTCCCCAATTACCATTCTGATAGCCATCTCCACCTGCAAACAGTCAATTTTGAATATCTTGCACACATTTCTGAGGTAAATTCGTCATACTCCGAATACTCCCACTTTGGGATGGGAAGGCTGATCCTCTTGTTGATTGGCTCGATTTCTACCGACGCCATTAAACAAATGCTTTAGAGGCCCTTCGAGAAAGCCTTGGCGAGCCAAGAATAGCTATTGATGTCCTCACAACACCCGGGAAAATGCAAAGATTTTTTTCGCTTATTTTGGCAAGTGTCCAGTGAAATAAGAAGTGATTTGGGGTATATTCAAGGGCCGTCGATCGAATTTAGCAGTACTTGCCCATGATAGGATGAAATGTGATGCTGCCACCATTCAGTGAAATGATTTCCACTTTGTGATAGGCACCAAAAAATCGTGTGATCGTATTGGAGAGGTTTGCTAGCGCCGCCAATACACCTAATGCATACTTGGATTTGATGGGTTGAGCTGTATAAGATCTAGGATTTTGTACTACGAATGCAATCATGAATGAAAGTTGTATTTAAGGTTGGCCTGATATAGTTTCATTGGAAGGCTACAAAAAGGAGGGGAAATGACCATTTTAGCATGTGATGGCGATAAAACCTGCATCCACATCAAACACAAAATGTTAGTTACCCCATTTTCCTCTTAGAACCAACAAGGAAGTGTTTGGTTCACATGCTATGCTGGCTAAATGGTCCACCAAATTGTTGCCTTCAAGGTAGCAATGAGATATGCAAAAGTGCTCAAAAGAATTGAGAAGTTGAAAAGACCTGTTGCATTTTGTAATTTAGGTGCCAAGCTGCTGTTTCCCTTTTTTTGCACCCATTTATTATATTGAGGGAATCGCCTTCAATCCATAGCTTGTTGATATTTGCCTTTTTAGTCAAAATTAGCCTGGCAAGAAATGCTTGGGGTTCTGCTTTATTACTTGATCCCATTGGTAATTTTAGAGCAAGCGTCGAATGAACTGAGCCTTGCCAATCTCTGATCCCACAGCTGCCACTAGAGATGCATAGATTTCCCTTGGATGCACTGTCAAAATTAAGTTTCTAGATATTCTACTATGGCGAAAGCCAATGGACGTTATGTCTGATTGAAGGATTGAGTTTCGAGACGGGAACTGCTCTCGGTGATGAAAGTATGATATTTTTCCATTTATCCAACACCCTGAAATCCCATGAAGAAAAGGGCCTACTATTCCCTGCTGATTGTAGCTTGAATACCTTTGCCATAACCGTTTCAGATATTGACATTTCCAGTTTTAGTAGCACTTGGGGGAGAGTATTTATCTCTTTCCTAAAGATTCTTCTATTCCCTTCCCACCGTATACTCCAAATAACCAATGAAGGGAAGACAATCCAAAGAGCAGATAAAAGGGAGGAGTTGTGTAACGAGGGCCAACTGTTGAAGATTTGGACCAATGTGCTACCAAGGGGATCCTACCAATTTAGTTGACTTTGAAGCCATTTCCAACATTCTTGGGAAAATTCACATTGCATGAGGAGATGGTCTAATGTTTCCTCATGATTGCAACACAAAACACATTGAAAGGAATTTGTAATGCCTAATTTATGCAGTCGGTCACTTGTTAGAATTCAATGATTAAGAGCAATCCAAGCAAAAGCTCTTGCTTTTGGAAGGATCATTTCACTCCAACATAATTTAAATGACCAAGAAGTCCTATTTAGATTGTCCATCCTTAATTGATATTGGTATCCTTACTTGACATTATAGGGTAAAAGGTTAGTGGTAAAGTCAAATCCTATACTTCGGGTTAGCGGAGTAGGCACCAGCACAACATTATTGACCCTTGCCTTTCCTTCTACAAAGCGGAGTCAAACTTGTGACCTAGAGGGAGCGAACCCCAAGCCCCAACAAACTTTGCTAGAAGTGGTGGCTATAATTTAGCATAAATTAAAATGAAATGATAAATATATATTTCATATGATTGCCATTATGCCTTTTTTTATTAAGTCTTACGAATTATGATATTTGAAAAGAGAAATATATAGTAACTAATTTGATGGACAAATGATCACGTCATTATAAGACAGTTCTATATCTAACTATGAATACCATCATGGAAAGCAAGATTATTATTTATTAAGGTATGAGACTGCATATGACCTTTCTACAAAAAAAAAATCATATAACAAGGAATCAATTTGTAACATGTTATTGTTCATAACTCAACCATTCGATGTAATAAATCTCCAAAGGTTGCTTGCACTACCTTCTAGGAGACTTTCCACTGTCTCCTGCCTGGAACCTGCTACCAAGGGTTCCTGTTGAGCTTAAAAGACTGCTCTAGTCCTGCTCCAACTGTTCTCAGAGAGCTTTCAACTTTGTGCTTTACCTTTGAAGATTCTACACCATTTGAAATTGCTAATCTCCTTTCAACACCTAGAAGAGTCTAGGTGCTAACTTCAACACCATGCTTGAGCTACTTGCAGGGGAGTTGGAAACACTGATTTGATGCATTTCATAACCACTTGAAGCCATCTTAGAGGTTCTTCAATGACCACTCTTACCGATCTCAAAAGATTGCCTTTGGAGAGGGCTATTCCTTGTAGCCCTTACCAGTCAGTATTCTGACTTTTTCTCTCAAAATTGTTAAACAACCTGTCAACTCAAATGCACTTCCCGACACCCTTTTCGATCCTTTAAATCTCCACAAGGTGCCAAACCTCTACCCCAACCGTACGGTGCTTTCCAACACTCTTGGAGAGTAGGGCTAATTCCCCTAAGATCTAGGGTTTCACTGGTCTTTGCTACAGATCTACCTTCAAATGTTGGTTTGCTGCTCCAACCCTATTGGCATGTGAGAATCTCATCTAATCCCACCTGGAACCGTATGGATTCCGTACAGTGCTTGCAACCCCTGCCTAAACTCTTCAATCTTTACTCCCAAATCCCTAACCAGGCAGTCCTAGCTCGCCTAGGGTTTGGATTTCCAATCTTTTGCTTGGCCCTTTAACACTCCTATTCCCAAATATTTACAAACACATGGCTCCCCTTCCATACCCTGCTAATCTCGTGAAAATCCGAAAGGCCCACTTGACTCTATGTCTTTGGTGAATCCTTAACCTATGGTGGATCATCAAAAAGTGGCCTCTTGGTGCCACAGTGCTTACTAGTTGATGGATGCAAAGTTGATTGAATAACAAGTTAAACCATAAATTTGATTAATTAGTTTAGTGGTAAATAAGTTAGATAGTAGTAAATCAAAACTCAAATCGATTACAATTGAGAACTTTCAAATTAACATCTAAATCACTATATTCAATTATAAGTCCTTTCAACTATAAATTAAAGTAAAATTCAATTTAATTACTTCAACTCTTTTTTGTTGTTCTAAGAGTCATTCTACAAATGGTAGTATCTTAGGATGATTAGGAGTCCTAGCAAAGCATGATGGTAGAAGCACCACATCAATTGCTTTTGGAATAAAGTATAATAGTAAAATAAAATTGAAATAAATTAATATATAATTATTGAAAAAGAAGGAAATGCATACATTAAAAAGTGGTTAACATAAATAAAAAATCTAGGCTACCAAATAAAAAAATATCTACTACAAAAAACACATATATACAACAATGAGGCCTCTTGCATTGACTAAGAAGGAATCGTCATGGATGAATTAACTAATATTTTGTGTATGAAAATTGACAAGAATTTAAGACTGTATGTATAGATATAATTGTAATAGCTTTGAAATTAACATCTAAATCACTATAATCAACTAAAGTTCTCTAAACTATCAATTCAAGTAAAATTTAAATCAATTATCTTGACTCTTTGTTATTGTTATGAGAGTCAAGTTATATTAAAACATATTAGCAAAGGTGCCATCACATTCACATTTTGAATAGAACATAAAAATAAAATAAGGTCAAGATATAAATTAATATATAATTACTCACAAAAAAATGACATGCATACAATAAAAAAATTTAGACATGTAGAAAAATGTATACTATCAAGTCTAGGCCAAATTGAATGGCAAAAAGAGTACCATGATAAACTTATCTAAGCTCATCCTCTACCATCAACCATTGTCCTACTTAGATACATTAGTACTAATCTTTCCTTATATTAAATTCAAATGAAATACACCATGAAATAACTTTAAATTTTACCTAAAAGAAATATTGTCCTTACTAGATTTGTCTACTCTAGACCATGATGGAATTTATTGTGTGCTTGTCCCTAATGTCTAATCTTGTGTTCTAGACCTTGCTACCTCATTAAATTTTACTAAAATCATAACTAGGAAGAAATATAATTATTTATATTTGACTAAAAGTTGAATCACCAAGAACAATTAGTTATGATTACATGATTGTATTGGGGTAAGCTTATTTGAAATGTTCATATTCCTTGTATTGCTCATCGTAGTTGATAAAAATTTCCATTTTGATATCAGCCATATGTGGTCTATTAGTTGTGTGCTACTTGTTTGGCATTCATTGACTCCTACATAATTCAAGAGTGATAGTCATGCAACAACTAGCATAAATATACCAGCTTGAATCAAGCATAGATATATAAAAAAATGGTCATTATATAGTTTTGTAGTGTTTTCTATCTTGCAAATTAAAATACAAAATATTCCGAGTTCAAAGCATGTGTTTTAAATTATATGACCATGGTGAAATATGTAATGTGTTAGGTGTATTGATATTGTTGATGACTAGTGATGAGCACACACTTATACTAAGAGGGGGGGTGAATTAATATAAGATAATTCTTTATTTTTTAAACTAACATCCACAATAATATCAATTGCACAATATCATTGACATAAGGTCTAACAATTATGCAACACAAGAAGAACACACGATTTACATGGAAACTCTTATGAGTGAAAACCATGGAAAAATATTACTTTTTATGTAACTCAAGTTAAAAATATTTGTAGGAACCAACCTACAGGAGACACTGATCCCTTCTTATACAATTTGTGAGCACCAACCCATTGGAGAAACCAATCCCCACTTGTAAAATTTGTAGGCACTAACCCATTGAAGACACCAATCACCACAACTAAGCACCAACTTAGCACTTGAGATTCCAATCTCTTTGATATGAGGCACCAACCTTTTCAATATGGGGCACCAACCTCTTTAATAGAATCTTGTCTTCTTGAGAATAAAAATTCTTTACAAAAAATCTTAAATTATCTCTTATACTCTCCTCCTCAAAATCTTCACACACAAATTTGCTTATATTCTCTTTCTTAAATATTTATACACAAATCTTCATACATAAATTTACATATATTCTTCTTCTTAAATCTTCTTGTTCTTGAATGATATATCTAGATGTGTCTCACACACTTCTCTTCACAAATTTGCTTGTATGATATTACATTTATTCCACACTCCTCACATATTTCTTATTCCCTCTTATATCTTCAAATTTCTGTGAAGAGATACATCCTTTCAAAGATAATGACCCTTCAAATAGTCATGACTCCTCTTAAATAATAATTGTTTCCTTTTCACACATCCACAATTTAATATATATTTTATCCTCCACACACTTCTCTCTTGATTAATAGATCTTTCATTCTATTCCACACTCATCTCTCTCCTACTTTCCATAAACTATTTATATCTTTAAAGTCCAAAAATTCCACTTCACCAATCCACCATGTCTTGGCATCAAAAATTTATCTTAACTTGAATTTCATGGTACTCTATGATGATGTGGGTATTCAAATAAGACCAATTCTATTATAAAAAATGATCATATCAACGCCCGTGAGTTATATAAAAGTGTTATGATCTTGACAAGGAAACTCCTCCATAGAGATCACTATTGGCATACCATGACACCAAAATTTACATTATCACCATCAAAGGGACTAGAAAAATTGATGATCATGCAAACATCAATACCATCCAGAAAATTCCCAAAAAATGAAAAAAAATCAAAATCCACAAAAAATAGTAAAGAGAAAAAATTCCATTTAGTGAAAACCAATTCTATGGTGGATTGGGACAGTCACCATGATGAAAACCATGTAAAAAGGCATCATGAATGACAATACAAATAATTCATCTAATAATGAAAACCATTCTTATGGCATTTTGGATAAGTACCATGATGAAACCATGGCAAACAAATGTTAGGTGTAAGAGCAATTATCTTTGTGTACGATTATATTTGGAGGCAAGTTGTCTCATATATCCATAATTTTTCATCCAATTAGTCACATTATTGTTATTAAGATCATATGTATTTCCCAATCCTCACATTGTTTTTGGCATGCATCCTTCCCATATAACAAATTTATCATCACCATTAATCAATCAATCAATTTTGACTAGGGGAATAATCATGTTTTACTTAACAATGTTGTGCTTTCTTTCTCATGTGTATCTTTCATTTATGTAAGTTTTTTAAGGTCCTTATAATATATACCACCCCCTTAAATAAATGTAAACATCAAACATCAACATGTGCTTTCAAACCTTCAAACTAACACACTTGAAATATGCACTTTTAATACAAAACCTTAAAAATCTACATCAACCTCAATAACATACAATTGTCACATCCTTTTCCATCATGAAAATATCCATTTAGTCCATAATTCATCTTATATGAGATGTTTCCTTCCAAAAATCAAATACTTGTCTCATATGGGTTGTTTCCTTCATGAAACTATATATGATCCAAATCCATACTTTAGTTCTTTTCACACCTTGGCATAGAATGTTTTTGATAAGGTAAGCAACATTTATAGGGTGTTGTACCCTTTACACAAAAAGCCCAAAGGGCCAAAAAAAGAAGCTAGTTCAAAACATGAATGAACTAGGAAAAGAGGACAAATCACACACAAAAACAACTAACTTACAATTGTCGAAACATAGACTAGGACTAGACAACCCCAGAATCAGAGGGGACCAATCTGACTCCCTTAACCCTAGGCTGCAAAGTTGCGACAGATCAAGGGAGTCCCTTCTTCCTCAGCACAACAAACCAGGAAGACTCAGAATCCAAGTCCACCGAGCAAGGCGAGAGAAGCGGATCAACCAAAGCCACCAAGGGAAAAGAGCCACCACATAGCAGGGGAGATGGCAGCACAGGGGAGGAAACAAGAAAGAATGAAGGACCATCAGAAGCAATCAACGATGTTCAGACAGGCTCAGAAAAAAAAACGTTAGTAGATCGGGCCAACAGTGGCTCCATGGAAGGAGCTAGAAGAGAAGCAGACATAGGTTCCTGAGAAGAAATAATAGGGTCATCCTCCTCAGAAGAAACTTCCGAAGGAGGAGAACCCACCATGAGATGATCCAAGAGAGCATCCTTCCACCAAGTAGCAACACCCTTGTGGCAGGCTTGTGGGCAAGTAGAGGCCAAATGACCCATAGAGAAGCATCTCTGACACCGAAAGAGGAGACCCTCATAGTCCAGGAGTTGCTTCCAAGGTCTTTCCTCCACCAATAAGACTACATCACCATGGAGGGGTTTGGAAATGTCCAAATCAACTAATATACATGCTACTGTAGTATGCCCAAGCTCCCGAGTCGCAGAGTCAATCATTAAAAAGCGTCCAATGGAGTTGCCAATAACTTCATAACATGAATCCTCCCAAAACTGGAGAGGGAGATTTGGTAGACATACCCAAATAGGTTGGTGTTCAACGACTCCGTGAGGGGATTGAAAGATTGAAACCAAGGTCGGATGGGAAGAGAATGAAACCCCCACATCCACCCCCTGTCTAGCACATAGTCACGCTCCATGGAGGAGGCAAAGGTAGCTAAAAAGAAACCCCTAGCACATGGATAGAGCTCAATCTGCCTAGAGATCACCGGCTTCCAGGAGGTGGAAACCCAATTATGGAATAGAATGTTATTGTTGTGTGTCAATTGATAATTGCTTGTCTTTTTCTTTGGTTTATCTTTTTGATGTTTTGATCTTTCTTTTGATTTATATTTTGACCCATACTATGCCTACTCAAGTTCACCATGATCATTTCATATCATGGTGTAATTTAAATGGTATACAATGGGGAAAGGTCTATTGTTTTTGTGTGTTGTGTTTGATATTTGTCTCATCAAGAACCCATTGAGAGCATAAGATAACTTATGAGCATGCAAACATCCTAAATTGTCTAAAATTTGCTTGAGAATTAGTCCCTTCATTGGATATATTATCACCTTTGTCTTATATACCCTAGTGCATAAAACCCATTGCTATATTAAATAAAGGTTGCCAAACACAAATTCAACATAACACATTATCATCATTTCATCCGTAATCATGTTTCTGCATCCATGTTTTAATATTTTTCTTCTATCAATTTTCATTGGACATTTCTTCTTTCATCTTCTCTTCTTTCAAGAGATCACTCATACAATTTATGCATAGATAAACTCTCAAGGGGTCATCAAGCATCTCATCTTTTCTAATTTTCCATTTCTTAACCAACTAGGGCATGCCATCATCTTCATATTCATCTTATTTCATTTTTCTTCTCAAGTAATTTTATTTTCTTTGAAACAATGTCACTTCAAACATTGCTTCGAAGAGGGGCAAAATGTAGACACTAAAAATATTCCTCCTAATACTTGACATTAATTTATCCTCATTAATCATTCATCACCTCAATCATATACCATTTAATATTTATCACATCATTAATATTAATTTACCATTCATTTAATAATCTCCATTATCTATTTAATTAAATGTGAGATAATTATCCAATTTCAAATAATTTCCATTTTCACTCATTAGTTAAATCCTCCTTTCTCTTCAGTAAATTCCATCATCACCAATCAATTAACTTAGTCTCTGTTTAGAAACTCAATCTTCATTTTGTAGTTAAATATTCTTCATTTTAGAAACACCTTCATTCTTTAGTCAACTCAGTCTCTGATTGGAAACTTGATGTGCACATTTATCCAATTATTGAATTAAACAATTTGTTATTATCTCCTCATTACTTCAAAAATGACAAATTTCCCTTTCTCATTTTATTTGACTCCACATATTCTTTAGTTAACAAAAGTTTCCATTATTATTATAATCACATGTAGTTGATTTTTCCTTGAAAAATCTATTAATGAGATCATTCCTTCGTCAATTTGATATCACACATATTATGCAAATCAACTATGTCAAAATTCAAAATCAATCAATCATAATTCAAGTCTAGTGTTATTTTGTTGAGTCATATCCACATTCTAAACTAGAAAATCAGCATAATATTTTTGAGGTTTGTAGTGGGATCGATAAAATAAGATTTAGATTTGATTTTTGTTTTATATTTTGAGTCTTTAAATTTCTTATTCAATGTGCATAAGTTCATCACTAATAGATTTTTTTGAATTTGTCTTATCACAAATACCTCCAAAATTATGTTTTAGCATATTTTTTCATAGTCCACTTAACATATATAAATTGTAGATAAGAAAACATCACACATGCATGGGAACATGAAAACATTATAGACAACTCAAATGGACTATAGTCAACTCAAATATGGGAACACCACACAAGTATGAGAATATTAGTCAAGTGCATTGTAGTCAACTCAAATGTATGTATGACAATCCCTAAAGGGCTTGACCTAAACCTATAATTGACCACATGACAGTCCTATTTTTATGATAGTACTACAGTTAGACATGGGGTCTTAGGCATGCAAATTTAGGTATACCAAAACCTTTTGTATGTTATGATTGTTAAAATAAGTATCCATGTAATAATTAAGCTATATCTGGTAATATTTGGAAATGTTATGATTATTATGATTGTTGAAGCTAAGCATCCATGTAATGATCAAGCTAGGGTTGGTACCATTTGGCACATTTTCTATCCCAATTGTTTTAAGATACTTCATCTATTTGATGTATCCTAGAAGGTATAAAAGACATGGGTGGATGAATTAAACCTATTCTAGTAGGTGTGGATGATGGGTTGACATAGTTTCACAACATGAAATGTGGTTTTCTACATTTCTTAATGGATGCCCCAACACTGCCAAATTGATGATTTTGGTGACATTTGATAGCTTTCCATCACTTCAAAATCATTTTAAGTTGGAAAGAACTATTAGAGGAATTTATAGAGGAATTGACTATCTAACAATGAAAATAAAAAGTTTATTCATAAATGCTATAGATTGTCTACACTTTCCCATCAAAGTTTATACATTTTCTATCTCATTTCTCTTAAGAAAACTCATCCAAATGATGTATCCTAGAAGATTTAAGAGATGTGTAAGGTGAGTCCTCTAGAATTAACTTAACCCCTTGATGTGTTGGTGTAATAAATTCTATACTATGGCACATACTATTTGTAGAGTTGGTCACTTAATACCCAAACAATGCATCAAACTAACACTCATAACATTTGATTGCTTTGCACTATGAGGAAATCTCTTTGAATTGGAAGGATATTCTAGATTATTTTGTAAAGGAATTATTTGCATAATTATAGGAATACATGATTCATACATATGTGTCACTACTTTTATTCACTTTCCTATCAAAGTTTGACATGTTTTTCATATTATATCACTCGAGAGACGTTGTCTAACCAAAATATCCCAAAAGGTCTAAGAGGAATGGGTGCAAGAATTTAGCCTACTTTTCTTTTTACTTACCAAACCCAACATATTGGTACAATAATTTCTTACCCACAATACTTATAATGCAACATTGATCTTTTATTGCCCTATCATTTCCCTAACATATTGGTATAATTTAGCATAAACAAATATTGAACAAGTGATAATTTAGAATAAATTAAAAATAGATGACAAATATATATTTCATATCATAGTCATTATGCTTCATTTTTATTAATCTAATTATGGTATTTGAATGGAGAAACATATAGCAAATCATTTGATGTACAATTAGTCACATACCATTCCAAGACAATCATATATCTAACTATGACTACCATTATGGAAAGCAAGATTATTATGTATTGTGGTCGATGAAACTACATATGATCTTTCTATCAAGAAAAAAAATCATATAAACAAGAATCAATCTATAACATGTTACTATTCATAACTTAAACATTATAAAGTGATTATACATTCAAAATTTATGTTTCAAAGTAGAAATACATGCACACAAGGAACAAATTATATTGTATATCAATATGCATATATAAAAGTATAGAATAATTATACACATACAAATTTGGCATATATGCCAACTCAAGTAAAAAGTGTGTCAAATGCCATCTCAAGATCTATATACAATCTACATGCCAAATAACTATATTAAATACTAAGGGTCCAATTGACCCTATGTCTCTATAGAATCCTCTACATGTAGTAGATCATAAAAAAACTAGTCTCTTGATGCCATAATTCTTATTATTTGATGCATGAAAATTTGACTACAATAACAAGTCAAAACACAAATTTGATTAATTGGTTCAATGGTAAATAAATAATTTAGACTAGTGAATAAAAACATATACTATAATTTAAGACTTTGAAATCAACATTTAAATCACTACAGTCATATAATTTCTCTAAACTATCAATTAAAGTAAAATTAAATTCAATTATCTCAACTATTTTTATTTTATTTTCTAGAGATATGTTCTACAAATGCTGGTCTCATAGGAAATTAGGAGTCCTACAAAATCAAGATAATAAAGGAGCCAAATTACCCACTTTTGGATTAGAATATAATAGGTAAAATAGAATTGATATAAATTAATATATAACAATTGGAAAACACAAAAATGCATACAATAAAAGGAAGTTAGATATGTAAATTAAAAAATTACAATACTAAACATAAACTTATCTACTACAAAAAAAAATATGCCACCACTGAGGCCTCTTGCATTGACTGAGAATGATTCATTATGGATGAACCAACTATGATTTCCTGTATAATTTTTTATAAGAATGTAAGACTACGTATACATATAATCATAATAACATTGAAATTAACATCTAAATCACTATAATAAACTATAAGTTCTTTAAAATTTCAATTCAATTATCTCAAATCTTTGTTGTTCTAAGATTCATTCTGTGAATAATGGTCCCTTAGGAGGATTGCGAGTTCTACTAAAACATATTGAAAAGGGTGTTATCTCATTCATATTTTGAATAGATTATAAAATTAAAATAAGATCAAGATATAGATTAATATATAATTACTCACAAAAATGAAATGCATACAATAATAAAAGACTAGACATGTAGAAAAAAATATACCATCAATTTAGGCCAAATTGAATGACAAAAAGAGTATCATGGTGAAATTATCTAAAATCATTTATTGTCATCAATTGTTATCCACTTATATACATTACTAATAATAATTGTCACATTAATTTCAAATGAAATATATACCACAAAGTAAATTTAAATTTTACCTCTAAGAACGATTGACCTTGCTCCTCTTCTCTACCCTCTGATGGCCTTGCCTTTTTTCTTGTTCCGATGCCTTAAATTATGTTCTAGACTCTGCTACCTCATCTTATGAAGGTGACATATGAGAGACATCATATTCTTATGCGTTTAGGGATAGCTCATTAGTCTCTTTGAAAGAACCTAAACATAATTTACTGTAGATAATGCAACAATGAGGCACACAAATATGTGTGAACAAGATGGCTCCACACATATCAACCAATCCACTAGGAGCATCAATATCATGTGGTTGTTCTTGATAATTATATGTAATCAAATGGACAATCAAAGAGTCTATAGCACATTGATTTTTTTATCTACAACAATGATTGGGTGTTGAATTGAGGTGGAGAAGGGATAGCAAGAGGAATAAATGAACCTTACATCTATTGCATTGACCTAGGTATAAAAAAATTCTTCTAGTTTCTAAAAGAACTATTGAATATGAACTTTACATGAGAATATGAATCCACACAAACAATATGAATATCAAGTTTGGGTGCATACAAATATGTGTTTGCATTGATTTTAATATTTGTCTGGCTTGGTTTTCATATAAGAAGCTGATATAAATGCTGTTATAAAATTAAATTCTTGGCGCAATAGAAACTTCTTATGGTCATCTTTCTTTCTTCATAAATTCCTTACCTCAAAAACCAAAAGTATTAACACAATCCTCTAGGTCATTCACTTAATGTTGTGGTATGAATGAGTGATTCTTGAGGGTGGTACGATTTTGTCAATTTTGTTACAACTTTTAGCTACTGATTTTTCATCATTACATCTATCCAACTCAAATGCTACTTCTTTTGATTCTATTTCTAGCTTGGGATTCTAGTATGCTTCAACCTCTCTTTCAGACATAAACTGAAGTATTATTCCAAGGCTTGATCATCAACTACTTTTTCTTCAATTTTAGTATGCTTCAACCTCTCTTTCAGACATAAACTGAAGTATTATTCTAGGGCTTGATTATCAACTTCTTTTTCTTCAATTTTTAAGGTTTCCTTTTTCTTCCTACCCCAAGAAATATATGTTGCTATGCCATTTCTGGGGTTTTCTCCTGGGTTCATGCCTTGAATTTCAACATCATATACCCCTTCTGCAAACACTTTTAGTTAATGTTTGAGCTCATATTACATATGTGAATTACTGTGAGCAACTAAAATGAGAATATTTTATGCTCTTCGCATTATAATATTCATGGATTGTGGATCAAAAATACATTATGAAGTCTTGTATTTTTCATACAAAAGAAATGTCACATTATACTCTTTGGATTTTAAGATATGCATGTGAGGCTCTGTGTATTATAATGGGACCCTAAAGGTATAACTATAACTGAAGTTCGGTATATTGTACTTGTACCATATAGGTACAACTATAAGTTTTGTATATTTTATTGAAATCATATAAGTCATATTGATGATCAAATTCCATGAGACCATATAGGTCTATAAATCTTGGCAATACTTTGTACATTTTTAATGGCTTAAGGAAAATTCACTGTCAACAATTCATTGCCAACAAATTCACCTCCAACAATTCATCGCCATGACAAATTCATTTCGAGGAAAATTCACCACCAACAATTCACCAGTAATTCATGGTGGTGAATTTTTCATGAGATGAATTTGTCATAGTGATGAATTGTTGGCGATGAATTGTTGGAGATATATTTGTTGGCGGTGAATTGTTGGTGGTGAATTGTTGACGGTGGATTTGCCCGAAGCCATTTCTAATATGATTGTTTAGGTTTATACTCTAAATGTTAAAGCTCTGTATAATGTGTTCAACCTTTTAGGCTAGATTTTTCTTATGATTAAGTTTTCCTAATGTTTAGAAATGTTATTTTCGGCCTTATAAGATAGAGTCTTCTCAAAGCTAAAAGTATTGTTCTTGGACTTATAGGATTGAGGACCTTTGAAGATAAATTTAAAGGATTTAAGTTGCATCAAACCATAAAGGAATTTGTTACTCTGTTTACACCTATATTCGATCCATCTTTTTATTATTATAGTTAAGAATTTTTATGGTTTAGACACTGCCTTGTGGGTAGTCTCGATAGTCCATAATTTGAAATATTTATGAAAATTTAATTGAAGTTTTATTGACTTAACCTTGATCGATGTAATTCATGAGACCACACCTCTTGAGATTGATTGAGAGGTTGATATAGCCTTGAGCAATTATTTTTTTATTTTTCTAGATCAGTACTATTTTGACTTAGATGTGATTATCCATGTTGAATTCACTCACAATATTATATGTTTTAGTCATCATAATCATGCCTTGATATTTGTCTCCTTTATACATATTGTTGCTTCTTAGAAATTATTAGAACCATACATTGCATTAATTATATCAATCTCATAAATTTCTTACAAAAATGTGGGGAGTGTTCCTATCCCTAATGATGACAAAAGTTAAATTCTTTTTTTTCCATAATATCAAAAGCATAAAACAATAATAAGAGTTCAACACTATTATGAAGGTTTCAATCGTTAAATCTCTGTGAAAATGGAGATTAATGGCATCAGGAAAATTCACTGCCAGAAAATTCACCGCCAACAATTAATTGCAAGAAAATTCATTGCCATGACAAATTCACCTCAAGGAAAATTCACCACTAGCAATTCATCGCCACAGAAAATTAATCGCATTAAAATTTTTAATATATATTTCCAAGACTTTGATTTTTTTTTTTGCAAAAGATAATGGAGGTCTGTATTTCTTGTGGTGCATTTTCCTTGCTATGAATTTGTCATGACAATGAATTTTCTTGCGGTGAATTGCTGACAATGAATTTTTCGACGGTAAATTGTTGGCGGTGAATTTTCCTAGAACCGAAATTAACTATGAAAGAATTGGCCAAGAAAACATGGATACACCTACGAGAGTTTTTGGTTCTTGTGTCTCCGTGCAACCAAAGATAATGATAATGTCATGAAATATTTGTCAGTCTCTAACTATGCTTAGACACTATAATATCGACACTTTACCACCAAATTTCAATCTGTGTTGGGAATTATGATATTGAAAGAGGTCATTAATTTTTCCTATCTCATGCTATCTTAAGATTTATCCAAGGTTTAAAGTCTTAGACCTATCTTGAGTGCAATGTTGAAATTAATTTGATCCTTAAGATGTAGTAATTAGCATTGGGGAGCTATTAATAAAAAAAATATCGACCTTAAAATGGTTGAGAGCTTGATAGTTTAGACATCAAAATTGCCCCTTGTTTGAGTATTGAATATAAAAGTATCAAGAAAGAGTTATGTTCTGAGATCGTGAACCCAATAATGGATGTTAGCTACAAATTCTCTCATGTTGGTCTTTAAATTTAATTTTATAGTAAATGAATTTGTGAATATATTGATATAAGAATATAAACATATTCATAAAAGATATTGAGGATTATGCTTATATGGATATAATTTTTTTAGAAAATAATTAAATATTTAAACAATGGTAGTCTGGTTTGATTATTTGATGGTAGTATATATATAATAATATATACATTTATATACATATATATATATACATTGAAACATATACATATGTGTAAACTTATTTGTTGTAAATGTGGTTGTATTGTACTAGTTGATCATATATTTAAACAACAATATTATGTTGTAAGTATATAAGTTCACGTATGTTTGTTCAAAACAAATATTGATTTATAAGTCATCGATAATTGTGTGATTACATTTTTAATTCATTAGAACTTTATGCTATAGTGGTTGAATAGAGGAGAAAGGACGAGTTTTTACATTATTAATCTTGTTAGGATTAGTTTGCTTTCATATTATATTTTCCTTAAAAATATAGAACATGTAGGGTTTTATTTGTATACAATAGCAATGGATATGATAATTAATTATTGATTTGATACTCCTTAATGTAGTGTTGAAAATTGTCACCCTTAACAACTTCACATTATGTTTTCCCCCCCTTAACTTATTAGACCTGATTGAGTACTTAATTTCCTAAATTATGCATTATATGACCCATTTTTAACAATTTCTAAGGAATTGCAAGTGGGAAACAAATGCATTTATCTAATACCTTTCCCTCGACACCTAAAGTCTTGAAAAATAGGTTTGGTCCCCTATTTTGGCTCCAATCTCAAGTATGTCAGTATCAACAATTTAATATTTGCAATTTAATTGTCAGAAAATTGAATAATTGCATATAAATACCTTGTTATTGCATCATTTCAAACCTAAGAGAAAATTATTGAGGAGAGTATTTTCAAGAGCAACCTTTTCAATGATTCATTGGAGGAATTCAAGATCCAAGCATTCATGATGGTATTATGCAAGTTTTTTCATGTTATGTTGTCATATTTTTTGTGAAGGCTAACCCTTTGTAGGTCTCCAAGCAATTTAAGCATTCAAAAAAATCAATCAAGCAAGATCCAAAACCTTGAGGTGATGTGCATGACTTCAGTCCTTCAAGGAATCCATTGAAGGGTGGTGAGTTGCAACACTTTTTGGATTCATCATTTCTTCCTATTCATTATCATTTTATCATTGAAATTGCCATTGTGGAAGTGGAAACACTAACACAAGGTTTGACTAAGGTAAGCCCCTAAATGGCCCAAAATTTTTCCGCTTTGAATGTGTAGATTTTAGGTTTGAAGAGGATTGAAGGAAGATTGGAGATAAGTTTTTCCATTATTGTAATGGAATTTCTACATCTTACCAAGTCACAAAACTCACCTAAAACATTATTTGATAGAGATTTGATAGATTTGCAGGTAAGAATAGGAAGCCCTAATTTGACATTAGAGGACTTGAAGATAGATATGAAAAAGCACTAGAAGGAAACTCACACCTCGAGTGCCTATGTTCTCCATTTTCAACTCTAGATTTGATCCACAGGTGCACAAAACTCTACTTTTATCAAATCTACTATCTAAATTTCTATTATAGTTTTCTAGTTATTAGAATCTTGTATTTTCAGATTAGGGCACATAGTTTAATAGTGTTATTTGGGGTAATTCAATTCCAATCAATTTTCAAGACTTAAAA
Source organism: Sequoia sempervirens (assembly GCA_007258455.2). Taxonomy (NCBI): domain Eukaryota; kingdom Viridiplantae; phylum Streptophyta; class Pinopsida; order Cupressales; family Cupressaceae; genus Sequoia; species Sequoia sempervirens. Next base: position 125,181,627 of record VDFB02379711.1, read on the forward strand.
GGACCAGATCCAGTTTGATTCACTCACCTTTATGATTGAAAGTCAGTCTAAATACCTTGTTGATTTAAATCCTAATGAAACTCTAGAAAAGGATGAAATTGATCCTAGGTTTTATACATTAAACTTAAGGTCACCATTTTTTTTTTGTTTCATTTTGGTGAAATTGACATTTTAACCTCATAAACCTTATAAAATTTGCAATAGTTCACCCTAGATCTAGGTTTTGCATTGCATTATATTGCATTTTTCATTTAGGGTTTCATTTTTTTGCATCATAAAAAGTAAAAAAAAATTAAAAAATTGCATATCATATTGCATCATAAGTTGCAATAGGGTTTGTTTCAGTCATCTTAGATTATATTTACATTCAAATTGTATTCATTAGGTCATTAAAATCTGAAATTGTTCATTGCATTTAGGTATTTTTAATTTATGTCAACAAAGTAAAAAGTTGCATTATTTTCCTTCAGAATTGCATGAAATCATCATTTTCAGAATTTTGCATCTTAAAATCATTCAATTATTCCATCTCAAGTCTGAAAATTACATTCAAAATTGTCATTTAAACATTTTCAACATTGTTACACACTTGCACTTGAAGTTCACAATTATAAATTTAACAAAATCTAGAAAAATAATCACTGTTAGATCTGTTTGCATACAAATTTGGGGACCTTAAATAGTAACAAACACAGTCAAACTTTGAATTTTCTGAAACCCTATCTAGGACACAGGTACCCTAGGCACCTCTATCCTACTATTTTTGGCTCAAATATGTGCTTATGTGCTCTTTGTTTGTTTTTATTGTCTAATTTGTTACACTTCATTTCTAAGTTACCAAATTACTTTTACTTTTATGAGTAAATATGATTTTAAATGCATGATTATGTTATGATGAATTTCAATGGATAAATGAAATGTATGAATATGCATTATGATGAAGTACTCTTTAAATGCTTTAATGATGTTTTTGATGTATGATGAATATGAATTTCATGTTATCAGCTAACTTCATTCATGTTGCACTGAGTTGGATGCAAGAAAGATTCAAACCCTCCAGTAAGGAGAGGGAGAATATCACCCAGGAGAGGAAGTTGGTATGAAAACCACTAGTGTACCTATCTAAGTAGATGCACACATTCACCACCTAGGTTAGACAAGCCTTGTCAAGTCAGTTGAGTTATGTGTCGATAAGTGTTAAACCATGTCGATAGCTTTTTGGGTTGATAGGAATGTTTGGATGATTGTCTTTGATTCCCTTTGATTGTTTAGTCGATTTGATCCATAGTGTTAAAATATTTTTGATAAGTAGGAGATATATTTTGTGTATTCATATATATATGTAAATAGATACATATATATTAAATTTATATATGTATATATGTGGTAACCCATATAGATAGAGATGTTTACGTATATATGTATGTGTGTATGAACATACATAGATAGAGATGTCTATGTATACCCATACGTAGATACATCATAATACATATTCACATGAAAATATATACTTTATATATACATATCAATATATATATATATAAAGTATGATATTAAAATGATGATAATATATATACGTATTCAATTAAATGACAAGTATATATACATATATATTAATATAATATGTAGTTGACGGATATATATAATTATGTGAACGTATATTTGTGTGTGTATGTATGTGAAATGTCATACACATATTATAATGGGATGGAAGTAAATACAATATAACATATAATAAGCATGTTATTGCTATTATAAAGTATGCAAAGGAAGCCACAATATGGCTGAGTAACCACATATTTGAAAGTCAAAATCGCTAAGGGCAAAGTGGTGATGAAAGTTTATAGCTGTTTGAAATAATTTTAAAAGCTGTTGTTATCCAATAATAAGGCTGCCAACATAGGCACCCAATTTGCAAAAATAAAGGGCAGAAAATACCATGTAGGAAACCAAATGAAAATATAAGTTTGAAATACTAGTTTGAAACTTTTAAAAGGAAGCTTTGACTTGGTAAAAGATCATGTGATATACTTGTTTAAGCCATGACTAAGCATGAGATGTAAAGTATGTTTTTCTTGGACTCCATATGTGCCAATTTATATGAGATTTTTACAGAGATAGTGAACAACAAATTGCAGGTTGAAATAATCAGCCGGTTGTGGCATTTCAAGGAGGCATTTGAGTGGTTTAAAGAGATAAATCTGCAACTGTTTTGACTAGAAAGGCCCACAGTTTGCAAAGAGAAAAGAGGTGGCATGAAACATAACTTACCTTTAGCTGAAAAGTACCATCCATTTCTATATTTAAATAGAAGGTAGTGGTAGTGTTTGGTGGTTCATTTTTGAGTGCTTTCATATTGTTCATTTTGCATTCTTTTTTTGAGTTTGAGAGCAATTTATTTTGTGAGTTGAGAGAAACATATTTTTGAGTTTTGAGAGCATAAAATATTTGTTTTAGAGTGAGGATAGGTTGATTTGTGTAGCTGAAGTTATCAATTGAGTAGTAGTAACAAGAATAGCTAGATTAGAGGAGTCAACAGGTAGAGCCATTAGCATTATGCAAGGAAGAGATTTTCTTGGAGCTAAATTATACCAGGCATGTTGATATATCTACTTCTATTTCTCTTTCTAATTCTGAAACTAAGTATTATTAGTGTCTGAAGGTGTTTGGTCTATTATTTGCGTGCATACTATTGCTATTGGAAAGTATGTGTGTGCAAGTTCAATCAACTAGATTTTTTATGCAATTAACTAGACTAATTATAAGTTGGAAGGAATATGATATTTTGTTGCTCATAATTATATTACATGATTATTATAGAAAAGATAAGCTATAATAGGGTATTATGATAATATCCAAAATACAGTATGGTATTTGTATTGTCTAAATAAGTTATGTTGCTTGGCAATAAAAGGGATGGAAATCCTAATAAAAGTATTATTCCATTATTATTTAGAGTATGATGCTATTTTATGAATACCTTTATTTGGTAATTTAACCATGGGTGGAGAACTTATGTTCTCGATTGCTTATAACCCTTTAAATTAGGAGATTAGTTTATTCCCTAGGGTTAGGGTATACAGTTGAATGTGTTTATATTGATATTCTATAATAGGGTTGAAAAAAGTATTAGAGATGTATACGTTCTAATTAATTTTTAAAATGATATTATCTTATACTTGACCAAGAGTATATACCTATTCATAGTATTTTGATCTTAAAGAAGAGGATTTTATGTCATGAAAAACCAAAGCCATAATTTGTGAGGAGACACAAACACCTCTTAAGTAGAAAATATCTCCAAATTAGATATAAAATTATCATAAATTTAAATATGTGAATATATGTATCATAATGAGGGAAAGGATATATGATTGCCACATACATACAAATGTAGGAACCTTGTATAAGTTATGCAAAGGATAACTTGGAAAGAACCATGAGAAAATTGGAGATTAATCGAAAGTTTCTGAGATGAATTATTAGAAGTTAAATAGCTTATTATGCTGACTTATTATTATTGGACATTACTATAAACATAATATTTTATAAGATATTTAATGTCAAGGATAACTAGATTTGTTGTGACATCCTAGAAGGATGGAGCCATACTAGTTTTGGAAAAAAAGCTTCTAAAGCTCAATACAAAGAAGTAATCTTCAAATCAAGTTTAATTTTGGATTATTATGCATATTGACATATTGAAGTGCTTTAGATTGAGACCAGGTGTGTCCAGTCAATGACATGGTGTCATTAGTATTAACTAATTATGCATGAACTAGGAGAGTTGTTACTTCCATGATTAAAAGATAAAACTTGAACAGGAGGCAGTTGCCAGTCCTAGATTGTTACAGGTAAGTAATAGGGTTTCAAGAGGTTGGGTCAAACCTTATTGTTCAGTTAGATCCATGTAAGTGTGTTATCACTTTTAAATGAAATCTTGTTTATGATATTTGAACCCTAGGATCAAACCAAGGGAAGATTTATTCACATGTCAGTAGAGTTTCCAAGTCAAGCAAGGGGTGGGTGAACATACGACACCGCTTCATAGAAAGTGGATTTATTATATATATGAAAACTTTGGCCAAAGTAAGTGTAGAAGTCACTACATACACTTTGTCGGTTCACTGTGCGCTAGGATTTCATAGCTAGTCAGGAGTGTCATACATAGTTGGTGGGTATCCATAGTTGTATGACCATACTAGTTATGTAGGACACAACAACATTCTTAGGTAGGAATTTCTAGAGGCTTTCCATGCCAAACTCTTCATTGAAGGGTACAACCATCTATCGGTTAGGAGATGTGTAGGGGATTGCTTAAGTCTGTGGTTGGAGGAAAAGTGTTTGGGTGATGCTCTCCCTCTTGTATTTGGCAACCGAGGCTTGTGAAATAGAAAAAGTGTGATCTATAGGTGGACACCTTGACCTTGAACTCTTGTAAGTTATGAATTTGTAGATGAACATGATCATGGATCAATTGTAATATGTATTTGAAAAGATGAATTTCATCTACTTGGAATTATGTAATGTTATTTCATTTATGCAATGATATGTGGAAAATATTTATGCAATGTGAAATGATGTTATTGAAAAGGAAAAAAATCATTTCTATGTTTTTGGGAACTTAAGTTATTCACTTTTAAGTTAAAACTTAGGTGAAAAATATTGGGTAAACATTGGGTATGTTACACAATTTCTAATTTGATTTTTTCAATTGTGAAAATTGTTGTTACATTTGAAAGAAAGGTGTTACTTTTCTTAGTCTATTGCACATTTGTAAAAAAATTGTTGCATTTTTGTTTTGAAAATTATCAAATATATAGGACAGTGGTTTACATTTTTTGAAGCATTTCACAATTCAAATAAATTAGTTTTCATTTTGGAAAATTTTCAAAATCTTTGGCCGTTACAAAACATTGCAAACTTAAAAAATTTCAAAACAACAACATAATTAATTTCAAATTTGGGTTTCAACACTTTCACGCAACCACCTTCTATCACTAGTTCCTTTGAAACTGAAATTTTAGATAGATCCCTAGTTGGACATAGGTGCCTTGGGAACCTTTGTCCTACTAATTCTACCTCATATTTTGGGAGCAGATTCATACCTGTTATCAATTTGCAAATCTAGAGTCTAATTTCTAGATCTATTTTTATAATAGGTCTGTAAGTATGTTCCTAGTCCTATTTTTCCTTGGCACACATAAACCTAGATTTCAATTGAAGTTTAGTGATTGATCTTGGAGAAAACATAATCATATAATCATGTCAAGTCTCTTTATACAAGTACATTACATACCTACCAAGCCCTTGAGTTGTGATGACTTTGATATGTTAGATGAAGCCCTTGAGGACTTCATCTCACCTAGATTGTCCACTAAGGCTTCTAACATTCCAAAAAATACAATCATTGATACTCATAATAACATGGTGGCTATTTTCATACTATCCATCTTAATTGTGAGAGTATCTTAACACAAAAAAATGATATCATTGACACATTTCTTAATATCACTTTGCTTAATCTCCATTCACCTCCCAATATCCTCCGAACTTGTGAGAACACTTTGGTGCAAGAGGATGAAATCATGGACAAGCATGAAAATCATAGTTGTTCTTCTCCTAATACCTCATCTATTTGTAAAGAAGGTACCTTGGTGTTAGAGGATCCAATCATTGAGTTTCATGAGAATCTTGCTTGTTTCTCTCCTAGTAGTTCTCCTACTTGGGAAGATATTATGGTACAAGAAGATGAAATCATTGATACATTTATTTCAAAAGGTAGTAAGATGGATGACATAGATGAAGATGCTAAATTGACATTAGACCCCCCCTCAATAGAAGTTTATCAACAAGTAGATAACTCAGTTGAGGTTATGAATACACAAGTAATAATTGGATCAACTCTCATTATAGGACCTCCAAAACCCCCTTGCCATATCTTGAACTTCGCAAAAAAACTCACTAGTAAGCATGTGTTGCAACAAATAAGTTATCATGCAGTTGCTCACACATATAACATTCCTCAGCGTAGTGGTAAGGAGTATGATATTTTTGAGTAGCTTTGTAGTACTCCAACACAAATATCCCTTTGGGACTTGATTCAAATATCACCTACACACCATAGGATTCTCCAAGAGGCTTCATAGAAGAGTGATGTCCCACCTTTTGTTAAATTGAATGATGTAGCCACCTTATTTGATTGTATGCAAGTGACAGTTGGATGTTAATTCCCTCAACATGAATTACCCTTGCTAGAGATCCAAAATAAACACGAATCCTTAATGATAAAGGTGATCATAAATGAAACTAGAGTTAGACGTACTCTCATAGACAATGGAGTGGGTCTTAATGTTTGTAGTATTGATCTCCTAGATTAAATTGGTGTGGACAAGAATCTTATAGAACCCAATTATGTTAATATTTATGGCTTTGATAATGTTAATAAGCAATCATTAGGAACAATCATGCTACCCATTGAGGTTGGGCCCGTGGTTTTACCTACCTCTGTCCATATCATGACAGGACCTCTTTCATACAACCTTCTCCTAGGTAGATCATGGATTCATGTCATCAAGGGAGTCCCATCTACTCTTCACTATGATATATTAAGTATGAATATAATAATACGATATACATGGCTAAAGAAGATGAAAAAATTTATAATTCAAAAGTTCAAAATGATTGCAACACTTCCAACTCTCTTAATACTTTGATTCCAACATCAAAGGTAGAACTTAGACAAGTTAAAGGTAATCCTAATTGTCTTTCACCCACAACAAAACTCTTAGATGATGATTGGGGGTTGTTAGATTTTATACCTTGTTTCAAATCAAAATCTAAAATCTTGCCATCGAAGTACAAAGAGTCAAATACAAATGATTCATCTTCAAACACATTTTTTAGGGATGATTGGGGTTCATTAGATTTTACACCCTCCTTTATTGGAGAGTACAAAATCTCACAATCTAAACCAAAACAGTCTTGTGTTTCATTTTCTCAACTTGGTTCTACATCAACAACATCACCTCATGGTGTTGATGGGGGATCTTCAGCTCCTATCCCTTATGATAGGAACATGTGTAACTTTTAAAAACATAAAAAATATTTGTGTGCTCAAAAAGTAGTCAATATTTCTTAGAAGCATGTAGATAAAATCTCTTAATTTGAGTTGGAAGCATGTTATGGTCTTGGATGCAAAATTATTTCTAAACATGGATGCAATGAAAACATGAAACATAATGATAGGGATCAGGAAAATTCTATACCATAATTTTCCAAGCAGGGTTTAGGTTTTCAACCTTCATCTCCATCTTCATGTAATGCTTTATCATCTACTGTATGTATGCCATCTTTTGATAAGAAACCAATATTTTCTTCACAAAAGAAAGAAATGTCCCCTGCTATTGATCAAGAGAATATCTTGTTGAGTCTTCTCAAAGCCTTCCTGATTATTCTTCCTCCAAGAACACAAAAGAAATTCTACAACAAAAGCTCATTTTGTGCATATCATTGAGTGCATGACCATTCTTCTAATGGATGTCAGGCCTCAAGTAATAAAATACAACATAAGGATTGTGGTGCTCTTCCTTGTGTTGATGCACCTAATTTCTCTAATCAATAATGATCTTCACCCTATCATGTTTCTCATCACTATGTGGAATTTTTAGCTTTACGTGTTTACTCATTGCCATTCATGGTGGTACAATCTTAAGTGCAAACATATTTTTCATGACAACATGATAGTCCTTGTTGTGGTTGTCCTTGTCTCTACACCTAGTGGGCAAGGATAACTAGTTTTGGGAGGTGTACATTCTTTTCAAGGATCCCCTCTTCCCCTCTTTCTCCTTAAAATACCAACATAGCATGTATGTTGACATTTTAAGGGGGACATACATTGGAATTATTTGCTTCACTTTGGTCACATGTGTTGGACTTAGTGATGCATTGAAATTGAAATTTTTGCTTCACTTTTTTCACACATGTTGAACTTAGTGTCACTTTAGCATAACATCTTGATCTTTTTTGTAGCACCTTATCAAAGTTTCCGGGGAGTATAACTCTTGGTATGGTTGTCAATGGGTGCACACCTAGTGAATATCAGACTTCACTAGGCCTAGTGCATTTCCCATTTTGCTACCTTTTCTTGGAGGCTCACCTAGTGAATATCAAACTTCACTAGCCTATGTTTCCTTCCAATTTGTAATTCACCTAGAAAATATTAGACTTTGCTATGGTGTGAGTCATGAACGCCTTTTAACATGGCCACCAAAAATAACACAAATTGCTTGCTAATGGAGCCATGTGTTTCATGAGTGTTTTTAGCATAACACAACTTGCTAGCCTTATGGAACCCACAATAATGCATGGACACCTAGCATAACATAATTTTCTTTCTAGTAGATCCATGTGGCTCATAAGTGATTTTACATCCTTTTGAGAGCATCATTTTGTTTAGATAGCACATTTGATAGATGACATTTTGTATTTGAGACATTTGAAGACTGAGGTCTCTTTTCCTTATGGACTCGAATCCTTTAGTACTGACTTTATGTTTTGTTTTATGTTTTTGTGTGTCTTCTTCATGTTTACATTATGTTTGCATTGTATTTGTTTTCATTTCATCATTATGTTATGTTATGTATTTTCATCATGTATGCTTCATGTTTTTGACATGTATGTTTGTGTATGTTATCTTGCTACATATCATATATATGTGTGTTCCTTTGTTCTTATGTTGGTTTACCATGGGATCTTGGATCCTGGGGGCTTGTGCACTCCCCCTAGATTCTTTTTCATCCTATTTTTTCAACATTAGGACAATCAAAGCCCTTTTAACATTTTTGTACTTTACTGTGAGTCTAAGCATTAGTTCATACTCTCACTAAAGTGGGGGCTAAATATAGCGTCAAAGATTTTCACCCCTAACAATTTCACACTAGTTTTTCTCCCCTTAATTTATTGGACCTAATTGAGTACTTAATTTCCTAAATTATTCATCCTATGACCCATTTTTAACAATTTTTGAGGAATTGTAAGCAAGAAACAGTAGTATTTATCTAATACCTTGCCCCCGCCACCTACAGTTCCAAAAAATAGGGCATGAGTGTCCCCTATTTTGGCTCCAAATTCAAATATGTTGGTGTTGGAAATTTAATATTTGTAATTCAATTGTCTAAAGTTGGATATCAAAATCTACTTGTTGGAAAATTGAATAATTGCATATAAATACCTAGTTATTGCATCATTTCAAATATAAGTGAAAATTATTGAGGAAATTATTGCCAAGAGTAGTCAAAAGCAACCTTTTCAGTGATTCATTGTAGCAATTCAACATCCAAGAATTAATGATATTATTATGCAATTTTATTCATGTTATGTTGTCATATTGTTTGTGAAGGCTAACCCTTTGCAGGACTCGAAGAAATTCAAGCATTCAAGAAAATCAATCAAGCAAGATCCAAGACATTGAGGTGATGTGCTTTACTTCAGTCCTTCAAGGAAGCCATTGAAGGGTGGTGAGTTGTAGCACTTTGTTGATTCATCATTGCTTCATATTCATTATCATTTTATCACTAACATTGCCATTATGGAAGTGGAAACACTAACACAGGGTTTCACTAAGGCAAGCCCCTAAATGACCCAAAATTTTCCCTCTCTTTGAATGTGCATATTTTAGATTTGAAGAGGATTGAAGGAAGATTGGAGACAAATTTTACCATTATTTCAATTGAAGTTCTACATCTTGCCAAGTCATAGAAGCTCATTGTGCACTCCCCCTATTGAAGTTCTTCATGTTTACATTGTGTTTGCATTGTTTGTTTTCATTTCATCATTATGTTATGTTATGTATTTTCATCATGTATGCTTCATGTTTTTGACATGTATGTTTGTGTATGTTATCTTGCTACATATCATATATATGTGCGTTTCTTTGTTCTTATGTTGGTTTACCATGGGATCTTGGATCCTAGGGGCTTGTGCACTCCCCCTAGATTCTTTGTCATCCTATTTTTTCAACATTAGGACAATCAAACCCCTTTTAACATTTTTGTACTTTAGTGTGAGTCTAAGCATAAGTTCATACTCTCACTAAAGTGGGGTCTATAATATAGTGTCAAATATTTTTACCCCTATCAATTTCACACTATGTTTTGTCCCCCTTAATTCATTGGACCTAATTGAGTACTTAATTTCCTAATTTATTCATCCTATGACCCATTTTTAAAAAAAATTGAGGAATTTTCTTATGTTAGGTTTTGTTCTACTATTTCTGAGCAAAAGGTTGGCTATTGCTTTGCGGCTTGGTTGCCTGAGTGTTTCAGGTGGTTCTTATAGTTAGAATTTGGTTGGGGTTTCTGGTCCTGGATAAAACCTGGTTGTATTTGGGCTTTGGGCCCATGCTTGTGTGTCCTTTGTAGCTTGTGTTGTCATGAATATTGTTAAGTGATTGTTGTTGAGCTGGTGGTGGTATGTGTGTTATCTTTTGTAGCAACTTGCTGTTGTTGGGCTAATTTTTGCTTATTGGTTTTCTCATGTATATTAACTATCTTCTTTTGTATAGGGTTCTGAGCCCCTTCAAAACCCATTTTTTACCTCTAATCAAAACAATTTTTGAGGAATTGCAAGCAAGAAACAAGTGTATTTATCTAATACCTTGCCCTTGCCACCTATAGTCCCAAAAAATAGGGTGTGAGTGTCTCTGGTTCCAAATTCAAATATGTTGGTGTCAACAATTTAATATTTGTAATTCAATTGTCTAAAGTCGGCGATCAAAATTTACTTGTTGGAAAATTGAATAATTGCATATAAATACCTAGTTATTGCATCATTTCAAATCTAAGTGAAAATTATTGAGGAAATTATTGCTAAGAGCAGTCAAAAGCAACCTTCTTAGTGATTCATTGTAGCAAATTCAAGATCCAAGCATTAATGATATTATTATGCAATTTTATTAATGTTATGTTGTCATATTGTTTGTGAAGGCTAACCCTTTGTAGGTCTCGAAGAAATTCAAGCATTCAAGAAAATCAATCAAGCAAGATCCAAGACATTGAGGTGATGTGCATGACTTCAGTCCTTCAAGGAAGCCATTGAAGGGTGGTGAGTTGTAGCACTTTGTTGATTCATCATTCCTTTATATTCATTATCATTTTATCACTAACATTGCCATTATGGAAGTGAAAACACTAACATGGGGTTTGACTGAGGAAAGCCCCTAAATGGCCCAAAATTTTCCCTCTCTTTGAATGTGCATATTTTAGGTTTGAAGAGGATTGAAGGAAGATTGGAGACAAAATTTTCCATTATTTCAATTGAAGTTCTAAATCTTTCCAAGTCATAGAAACTCACCTACAACATTATTTGAAAAAGATCCAACATTAGAGGACTGTGAAGATAGATCTGAAAAAAAAACTATAAGAACACTTACAGCCTGGGTGCTTATGTCCTCCTTTCAACTCCAGATTTGAACCACAGGTGCACAAAAATCTTCTTTTCTTAGATCTATTGTCCGTATTTCTATTACAATTTTCCAATTATCAAAATCTTGTATTTTTAGCTTAGGGCACATTGTTTAATAGGGTTATTTGGGGCAATTCAATTCCAATCAATTTTCAAGACTCGCAGTATCAGATGTAGGTCTAATTGAATCACCTTTATGGTTGAAATTCAATCTAAATACCATGTTGATTTGCATCCTAATGAAACCCTAGAAAAAGGTGAAATTGACCCTAGGTTTTATACATTAAACTTAAGGTCAACATTTTTCTTTGTTTCAATTAGTAATAAGTGGTTAGTGATGAAAATAAATTTAATAATATTTTTTTATTAATTCATGTTTTGATTTAAGTATTGATTACCCCTTCTAGTTCTAGTCATCCTAACGTATTCACCTTGAGGACTATCTAAGAGATATTGTGATAATATATATTTTTTGTATTCATTCTATAGTTAATGGATATGATACATAGAGTGTATAGAATTGAATCATAAGTATGTCATTTGATTGGTTATAACATGTTACACATAGAAGGTGTTAATAATAGGAGAAATATCTCTGTAGCTCTATTCTACCACTTCTCTTAATTTATTTGTTATAAGCAATGATATTGGGATAACAATATATATTTATATTTTGTGATATGGTACTTAAGAATATGGTTAGAGAATATATAGATGAGGATCATGTCATTCCTTGTTGCAAACCAAGTGGGGTCACTCTCATGGGTAGGTTTCATGGTAAATATTCTTCTACTACATAACTCTATTATAAGGCGAGGAGACCTATCATAATTTAACCATTATGGTCCATTACTTGCATTAACCAAATTAGTGGTAAAATAGTTGTGAATTAAACCTAGTTGATATGCATTATTATGATCAATCAAATATTAGTTGGTTCAAACTCAAGTTGTTGAACTACGAAGCCTCCGATTTCATTATGTAAGGCCATCATGGATGAACTGCTAAGGCATAGGTTTGGCCCCAAGGTCTTGTACTTCTATTATTATTTTGGAATTATTATTGATATGTTTTATTGCATAACATGTGACATGATTATCTCTTTAGATTATTAATGTGTTAGTAGAAAAAAATAGTTTATCTGGATGTGATTTCATATCTTCTTTTTAAAAAATATGATTGTGATCACCAAGCAAATTTATTAAACAAACTAAGGAACTTTAAATTATTATTCAAAAGTTGTTATGTGTCATGCCCAAATTTGATTGTGGATCTAACACAAACATCAATTTTTTAAAAAAATAACATAGGTTCATAAACTAACATACTCACAACATGCCACCATTGCGCAATGTGACCTCTAAGATCTAACATTGTTTGATAGAAATATATTGATTGATGAACACCACAGTTTAATTAGATATAGGTTCTAGTTGGGTGAATCCCTTAGTCGAGTTTTATTTGATAATCAACTTTAAATTCTTGCAATGCCTTGATAAATAATGTTGCTATTAGGATCTCGCCAATTACGTGACACTTAACTTAAATCTGCACTCTAAAATTCTCTTAAGATGCCACAGTATCTCTACTTGATCAAATTAATTTAAGTGCAAATTAGTTGACCCTAATTAGTTGATTCAAAATTTACCTATATTAGAAGTTAGAGTATTGATTACACTAACACTCAAATATGCCCCTTACAATTACACAAAAATATATTGATGGCATTGCTGAGTTGGTTTTCTTTGCTCCTTCAATGATAAGAGTATTGAACACCAAATGGTTTTTCATATGCCTTATAAGATAGTGTAAACGTGAACTAGTTATTATGGAAGAGTTATCAATAATTATATGAATTCAATAGTAAATTAATGAAAAAATTAATTGATCCACCTTGTTATTTGTGAATTCAAAATTCAGCATGCTCCCTTCAAGTTTGATTTTTGGCTAAGTGTCGGCCCATGCCTTCAACGAATTTTATTGGCCCCCTTTTGGTTGTCACTGTGGCTTCTGCCACGTGTCCGCTCATCGCTTTCTGGAGAATTTTTCTCCTTGCTCTTCTGTTGGCCCCCAAAATGCTCACATGTGTCTTCACCGTGGGTTATTTTGATTGCTTCATTTTCGCTTCCTCATCTGCCCCCACTTGTGTGCCACGTATGTCCCATTTGCATAAAGATTTGGTGGGCCCCATAGGCGGCGTCTATAATGAGCAGTTTTCTATGTGTCATCTTGGAACAAGTTATCCATAAAGAAAAAAGAAATCGACCACGAGTAGTGAAATGCTGCTACGCGTCCCTTCAACGCAAGCTTCTTCATCGAAGGATTAAAGCAAACCAAGGGCTATGATATGCTGCCACATGTTCTAACCGCCTATTCCAAAGATGTGACACTTGTCTGCATGGGACTCTGTTGGACCATTACCATCATTCGTAGGGGATGCACCTAAATGGAGGGCAACCATATGTTGTGTCTCGAATCTTTTCTGTAACAATGGCCAGGGAAAATCATTTCCTTGACATCATTGCTAGGATTCTGAATCTTTTTAGTTGCTACTCGCTAGGTGATGAAAGTCTTGCTATAAATATTGCTCTTTGCTTCTAAGGAAGGGTTCTCAGTTCCATCCTGAAGGTTCCATGGTTCAAGGTTACAAGTTTGGAGATTACATTCTATTTCACTAGTTTTCTAAAATTACAGGATTTTTGGAGAGACTAGGCTTTCATATTGTTTAGATTATTGCAAGAACTCATAGACTGTGCCATGGTTCGACCTCTTTGTTTCTTATGCTATTGATAAACTTTATGCTATGTCATTATTGTTTGAGTGGTTTATTTGTCGTACTTCTATAATTTGAATGCAAGTTTGCTGGTTTAGATCATGTCTTTCGACTCTTATTTTCAGTAAATGGGCATGATTATTATTTTATGTCATTGAATGAGCTATTCATGCTACAATCCTTCATTTCTGTTATTTTAGGACATGGTAAATTGCTAAGCAATCCCTTAAACTATATACAAAAGATAGGTTTATCGTGCCTTTCATATAAATTATGGCGTATCACCTTAATTAAACTCTTTATTTTTATATCTGCTTCCTTTTCCCATTCCAAAACCTCATTATAGAAGAAGTCGACTTCTTTAAAAATCTGGAGGTCACTCATTTTAGCACAATAAGTCCCCCATAAACTGAGTTTCCCACAAAGGGTTGTTACCTTGCCAATTTTTGGCATCAACAGTTTTTTCTTTTTCCTGGCACGCTCGGTGGGACTAAGGTTAATGAATCAAATTTTTAGAAGGGTTTATGAGCCATTAGCCTGTTACTAGGTCCCAAATAGAAAATAATCCTAGTTTATTAGTACCACCATTAGGGATAGTACAACACACTATCCAATTAGTGAATGTTTTGCTTCCTCCTCCCTTTCCGCTAACCATGTTGCCCACTGCTAACATAAATTATGTGGCATGGGACACCAGAAGCCCACTTGTTGCACCAGTAGCACCTATCATTTGGGCCACTATCCTAGTTTCCACCCTAAAGGGTATACCTAAATTCACTGGAGATGGATTAAGAATGATGTCTAAAGATTTGTAAGATGTTGCAAACGTATGTCTGGTACATGGGGTTACAACCCAGAATGTGGCGTTGAGTCTACTTGCCACTTCTTTCAGGGGTAGGGCACTGGATTGGTACCACACATTTCTGAAAAACACTATCAATACTTAGGATGAGCTTGGAGATCCTTTTTACCAAAGATTCTGAAATGAAGGAGACCGGTCATCGCTATATTATCAGCTCTCGGTCATAAAGTGAGCCTCACACGAAGCCATGGATGACTTCAATGCTCAGTTCCATACAAGCTGACAGAGGATTCAAGTTGATATCCGCCCATTGCCTGATCTGGCATTCATGTTTTACTTGAATTCTATCAATCCTGACATTTCCATGATGATCCAATCTCTCGGCGGAACCACACTACCGGGTGCATATAGCATCGCGGTCAAGGCGGAGAACAATTTGATAGACACTGAGAAGTTGTCGCCTCGGCCCATCATCCCCATATTTCTAGAAATATTGGTCCCTGCTTAGGAGATTCCTTCTAGTAACACACTGGCTCCTCCTCAATCCATGTACGTGTATCTGAGCATGCTGTAGAATTTTGCCTCTACATTTGGCTCTTCAAAGGAAGAGATGAGTGAGTTCAAGGAGATGTTGTAGACTATTGTTAATGAGATAACCATTATCAAGCGCAACTAGGTCATACCTCTGAAGCCTACCTACCAGAATTATCAAAGTGAAAGGTCCTCTTAGTAACAAAACCAGTTCCAAGGAGGCACTCGTGCCAATCCGTAAGCCCAAACAACAAATCAAATGGTACTGGTACCTTCTCCACTACAGGGTGCCAATCTCAGCTCGAGCAGAGAGTTGACCGTGAGACAAAACAATTTAGTGGATGACACCAATCCTTGGTGCTTCCCTTGCGGTGATTCACATATGCCCCAAAATTTCCCACGCGACAACCTACAAAAAAAGGTGGCAGAGCAACACAATGAAGCTACAACGTCAGATCCCGGAAGCTATGTGTACACCTCTTCACAGAGGGATAACGCGGTGTTGAACGCACAAATGCAAGGGATGTCACTAGAGCAAGAAGTGGACATCGCTCCCAAGCACACACTCTTCTCATGGATGGAAGAAGAAGAAGCGATTTTTGCCAATGATACATCCATATCTAAAACGCCGCAAGTACAATCTGACTACAATACTCACTCTAAGAGAAGATTTATGGGCGAACCAGTTGTCCCGCAACTAGTCAGTCCACAACCTAAAATTTCTCCTGACCAAATGCCTAACACCTCTGCAGCATTGCCGCAATGCCCATCGCAAAAGGAAATTGTTATAACAAGAGCTAAGGAGCAGAAATCTCTGAATCTGCCACCGTTCAATGTGGTGGAACAATTGAAGAAACCATCTGCTAATGTGTCTCTGTGGGATATTCTAGCCATCCCAAAATAGAAGATGCTACTATAGAAGGCTCTCTAGGAAGATGTAAGCACAACGCCAATGGAGCAGTTGCCCAAAGCAAGGGTTGTTGATCAACCATCTTCGTCCAAAGTTCTTACAAATAGCACAGCAGAAGCCCCTATTGAAGTAAGAGATAATTCGAAGCCTTAACCCTTCTTCTTAACTCACATTATAGGGGATAAACTATTACACAATGCCATGATTGATTTCAGTGCTAGCACCATAGTTATGCCTAAACAAATAGTTGAAGCTTTAGGACTCAACTATGAACCCTTAAAAGGAGGAGTGATGCAACTTGATGGAAACAGAATTGAAATCATAGGTGTCATTAAAGCACTTCCCTTAACCTTATTCACTTGCCCTAGTATCACAGTGCCACAAGACACTATGATCATAGATGTTCCCCCCATGTTTGGCCTTTGTCTATCCTAAGAATTTACTTCAAAGGTGGGCGGATATCTGTCCCTGGACTGGTCACATTTGATCCTTAGAACCAAGCATGGTGCGAAGATGAAGATATAATCCAAAGCTTTACATTCAAAACATGTAGCCAATGAAGCCATGATCAATTTTGAAGCCGTGCATACCTCTATCACCAAGAAAGAAATGTATTGCATTGAGCTACTAGAAGATGAAAAAGTGACCGGAGACCAGAACAATCAAGAAGATGTTCTCCTAAGTGAACATATAGATAACTATCCTTTTGGAAACTACCATGCTACCGGGCTGGAAACCTATGTAATCTACGATGAAGATCAGGTGCTCCCAAAGGTTGTTAAGGAATCAGAAGGCGATCAAGCCTCAAAACTATGGGAATTGCACTTCGACGGAGCAAGATGCAAGAATGGTGCAGGGGTTGGGATATGTCTAATATCCCCACAAAATGAAAAGAATCTGAGGTCTTTCCACTTCCAGTTCACTTGCTCGAACAATGAAGCTGAATACGAAGGACTAGTGAAAGGTATTAGCCTTGTGGAACAGATGGGCATTAAGCAATTAATGGTGTTCAGAGATTCTGAACTAGTAGTCAATCAAGTCTGAGGGATTCTTGGCCAAGAATGTCCACATGCGATCCTACAGACACCGAGTTTGGGACCTGATTGAGGGTTTTGAAGCCTTCAACATTCAGACGGTGCCTCGAGGATAGAATACAGATGTGGATCACATGGCATCAATCGGATACCAGTTTGATCTTGCCTCCAATCTCATTAACAACAAACACTTTGTATAAGTGATATTCCGACCAATGATTCCAGACAATGACCAAAGCTGGCAAGTGTTTGACAGTGATGAACACATTGCCTCATTCATCCAGCAGTCAAGAGAGTTTTCCGACTAGCTCCAACCAAAGATTGTTGAGGCCTATGAAGGACAGATTGACCAGCTAAAATCTAACAAGCTCCTAAAAGGATTGGTCACTCTCAAAAACCTTTTCGATTGTGATGATGCAAGAAATGACAAACAAAATTTTGTAGCAAACAAAGGTGACTACATGGACCTTCAGGTCGAAGATGGGAGAAAGCTCAAAGTCGGGAAAGATGTTCCACATCATGATAAAGAAAGGCTTATCAACTTTTGCAAAAAATACGAAGGAGTGGTGGCCTAGTCATACAACGACCTCAGAGGATATGATTTCGATATCATCCAACATACAATAGAGTTGGCAGAAGGTACGAAGCCCATCTGTAAAAAACAAAGACTAGTCAATACCAAGATTGAAGCGCTTATGGCGCAAGAATTAAAAAAACTAATCCAGTCACAGATTGTCTTCCCAATAAAGAATAGCACATGGGTATCCAATTTGGTCTCGGTCTAAAAGAAAAATGGAGATATTTTCCTATGTGTGGACTTTCAGGACCTAAAGAGAGCATCCCTGAAGGATCATTACCCACTACCTTCAATGGAGTCAATCTTGCAAATGGTGGCAGGGTCGGAGATGTTTTCCCTGTTAGATGGCTTCTCCGGTTACAATCAGATCCGGTTCAAAGAGGAGGATCAACATAAGACAATGTTCACTACCAAGTGGGGAATGTTTGCATACGCTAAGATGTCGTTTGGCCTCTCCAATGCAGGAGCTACCTTCCAATGGACAATGTATATCTCTTTCAACGAACTAATCAACAAGATTATCCTAATCTATTTGGATGATTTGACAGTGTTCTCCAAATCCAAGGATGATCATTTTGATCATTTTGAGATGGTGTTCAAGAAATTCCAAGAGTTTAGGATATCCCTGAACCCCAAAAAATGTGTCTTCGGAGTACCGCAAGGAAAACTACTTGGGCACGTAGTTTCCAAAGAAGGAATTTCAATTGATCCTGAGTAGGTGAAAGTAATCAAAGAGATTCCCCTCTCGGTCAACAAGAAAGGCGTTCAGTCCTTTTTGGGGAAGGTAAATTTCATTAGCAAATCTATTTCTAATTTTGCATGAATAATTAGGCCAATTACCCTAATGCTGAAAAATGATCAAACATTCAAATGGACAAAAGAAGCTAGAGAATCCTTTGAGAAAGTGAAGGATGCTATCTCTTCCACTCCTGTTCTAGTCAACCCAGACCTATCAAAGTACTTCATAATGTATGTATTCAGTAGAAAATTAAGCATTGCCACTGTCTTAACTTAGAAAGATAATGAGGGCAAGGGGGAAAATCCGATAGCATTTCACTCCTGGACCCTGAAAGAATATGAAACAAACTACAATTTTGTAGAAAGGCAGGCATTTGCAATAGTTAAGGGGCTCAAGAATTTTTGACACCTAATCTCCTACAATAAGGTGATTGTCTATGTTGCACATTCTAGTGTGCACAAGTATATCATGGAGGGGGAAATCATCGAGAAAAGATACATAGAGGTCAAGCCTACAAAGACTGTTCGAGGAAGAGGACTGTGTGAATATCTTGCGCATAAGGAAGAAGTAGCCATTGAAGAAGAATAGCTGGAGCTAGTCCTAATGAACGAGCTGGAGTCCAAAGGTTTTTGGCTAGCGGATAGAATAAGATTTATGCATACAGGAAAGTATTCACTAGACCTTCCTTCTCAGAAGAGGAGATTCTACCGATTTCAAAACAACGAATTTGCGCTCATTGAAGGCATCCTTTTCAAGAGGAATTTCAACAACGTTCTATTGCGATGTGTTACCACAAAGCAAGAAAAAAGGATCCTCGACACTTACCACAGTAGTTCCACGGGAGGAAATTTTTCCGCAAAGACAACCACCATCAAAATCATGTGTCCAGGGTATTTTTGGTCGATGCTATTCAATGATTCCTACTCCTTGGTGAAAACTTGCAAGGAATGTCAGTTCTTCACTAGAAGAAGAAAGAATCCTGTAATGCCTCTCAATCTGATAGTGGTTGATGAGCCATTTGCGCAATGGGGTTTAAACTTCATCAGAATGATCAACCCGACCTCCAGTGTAGGACATAAATGGATCTTAATGGCCATAGACTACTTCACAAGATGGACCAAAGATGTGCCACTAAAGAATGTGATCCGAATCCTCAAAAGAATTGGGTTAGAATATCAAAGGGAGTGGCAAAAAAACCTCTGAGTAGCACTCTGGGTGGACCAGATAACTCCAAAGCGAGTCCTCAAGACTTCACCATATGAGCTAGTTTATGGAAAAGAGGTGTTATTTCCTATCTCTATGGAGATTCCGACGCTGTAATTGCTAAAATCTCTCGAGGTCGAGAAAAATGGCGCAATGGAGGAGCGGTTAGCTGAGTTGTTAGAAGTACAAGAGAAAAGGGAAAAGTCCCTAATGGCCATGACTAACCCCCAACAAGTGGTTAAAAGGCAGTTTGACAAGAAAGCGTCCGACCAAGGCCTAAAGTGCAGGGACTTGGTGCTTAAATTTAATGAAAGGGTTGCGAAGCCGGGATAGCATAGAAAGTTCAATAGCCTTTGGGAAGGCCCATTCAGGATAATTCAATGCAAGGAGCACAATGCATATGAGTTAGAAACTATGGAAAAATAAGCTTTGGGAATTTCGGTTAACAAAATTCACTTGAAAATATTCAATTAAGCTTGCTTACCATGCCCATGTAAATATGTTTATATGCTTTTTCTTTCTTTCCCTTTTGTTTTGTTGGCCGGTCTTTTTTATTTATCCTGTGGTTTGAGGTAGAAAGAAACAAGTAACCCATTGTTGCAGAGAGTAAGGGAAATAAACTCATAGTAGAATAGAGAAAAAATTAAACACCCACATGCAGTATACATATATACATGCTAAAATGAAAAAAAATAACTCAATTGTAGAATCCAAAGGAAGGCAACGAGATGATTATATAAGGATATATTTTCATTATATATGCTTTGATATTTACATTTTCATAATGGCTCATAGGCCACTCTTCCAAAAGTATATAGGTCTATCCTTCTTATATGTTTTATGAAAGCTTTTTTTAGGTATGTATACAAAAAATAGGCTAATTACTATGAGATTTTTGAAAACAAAGAGAAAAACACAGGTCTTCAGTTCACAGCGTGAGCAACAACAACAAACACTTGAATGGCAGCATCCAAAATATCCTTGTCAAATAGGGGCATTATCAGCAGCAACAACATCATCCAATGGAGCAAACATAGGCGAAGGGAACAACAAGTTCCTGAAGTCCGTGTACCAATCGATGTTGTAAAATGACACCACATTGTAGATGTGGAACATGAAGTGGCAGGCTTGAGTTACCCTTTGGTGGTGCTCATCTCCCATCTGGAGGTGAAAGAAACTCAAAAATGGCAGCCACGACACGACTGTGTCCTCTTCTATAAACCTTTGGAGGTCGCTTGCAGTCGGAATTCCCCCACCATATGCAGTGTTTGCAATGACCTCACCGAGGACATTCAGGTATTTCTTGGAGAAAATTTCCTTCACCAGACAAAGAATCAATGGCTTGGGAATTCCTATATCTAGCATGGAGGCCACAAAGTGTGATCACACGTCAGTGTTAACTCGATACTTGTCCTCGTACTCAAAGCAGTCCCGTCCCAAAACCCATTTTATTGCTATGATGGACAAAGAGTGCTTGTTCTTCGTCATCCTCTTTAAATGTCGGGTTGAAATCTCACTTAGGAAAGCAGTCTGTGACTTATGTGACACTAGCCTAATGGGGGTATTCGTCTTGTCAGACTTTCTACGAATAACTTAAAACTATCCCTACAAAGCACCTAAGTCTAGTCTATGAAAACACTATGCAACTGCAAATGCTAAACTAATACACCAATTACCTAATACCAATTCTGCTCAAATCGCTAAGTGTGATATCACTACTGCTTAAGAGGCCTATTTATAGAAAAAGCAAGAAGAGGCGTGGTAATCTACTTACCATAAACGTGATGTTAATTAAGTACCAACTTGAAAGTTGTGCCCTGGCCTGCTCAAATTTCCCACCTAGTTGTGTCTGCTGAGTATGGCTTGCTGCATGCAAAAGTAATAAGGGCTAATTAATTAGCTTAAGCTGGTGGCAACAATCAGTGGTGTTATGCACGGCTAAGGATTGAGGTGTTGTTCTCTAGGTGTTTTTCTCATTCTGAGGTAGAGCTCGTATCTTTTCAAATACTGATCACATCTTTGGCTTAATCATTCCTTTCGGGATATTAATTGCCAATGCATATGAATGCTTAGGCTGCTTGCAAAGCATTGGCTCAAGTTCCAAGAAAATTATCTTGTACAATACAGTTACTAATCGCAATTATGAATTCTTGTCAAATCAAAATGACAAGTAATTCATCTAATGCAAGCCAAAGGGTTGGCAGTACATGCTGCATGAAATGCAAAAAAGGTGATTCTCATCTACCACCTTGAGAAAAGATCGCATGATATTGCATGCAAAATTTTTAAAGCACTTAAAAGTTTTCTTTTAAATGCTACTCAAAGCAGAAAGAAAAAATTCCTAGAGCACTAAGAGATGATGAGAAATTGCAGAAAAATTCAAGCTAAAGCAGAAAGCTTCTCGCAAATTAACAATGGTGGAAGGTTCAAGCCAGGGAGGTAGGCTAGTGGCGACGAAAAGATTAGTTAAAGCTTTGTGAGGAGCACCAACCATTAATGTCTTTGAGAATATTTCTTATGCTACGACCAGTATTCCAGACAAGCCAAAATGGGTAAACACAAAGGCGTTGGACAAGCCCAAAATCTACAGAGACCAGAACTTAGTTCAAAAAGATTGGGATAATTTTCATGATCCCTTTCTTGCAAAGAACCCTAAAGGATTGAGGGAAGTGGTCTGCACATGATTGAAGGTGTCCAGAAGGGAAATGTCGGCTGTAGAAAAAGTATGGTTTAGTGGGTTTCCTCAATATATGGTCCCATTTGTGCACTATTGCCCGGAATTGGTCGATGTGGCCATTAAGCATTTCAACTCAAGTACCAACACTATTGAGGGTCAGACTCTATCGGTTAACATCAGCCCTGCTTCCTTCTAGTATATGTTGTGAATTCTAGACCCTATGCAAAGAGGGATGGAAGTGGAGACATTCAATCCTAAACATGGAGATAAAATATGGAACACCAGGGATAAGGCTCATGAGTTTTTCAACGAAGAAATTGGAAGAATTGAAGCAGAATGTGGGAAGCCGCCAAGAATTCCTGCTCCGCACGACACTTTCAAGGAAGACCTGCAAGATGCCTTTTCAATGATGGCATTTTTTTCGGTCTGGACACTGACCAAGAGGTGCAGTATTTTCAATTGGGCCTAGCTTTCCAATTTAACTACCAAAAATCTTATTTCTAGTATGATTTCGCAGAATACCTCTTAGAGGAAATGATAGAGCAAATTAAAAGGTACCTGGTTGAATGAAAGTTCAAATTTGTCTCCTATCTTACTTATATGTTTTTATATCAAAACCCTAATTTCTTTGCTGAGTGTATGGAGTTGTCTATCTTTGATGAAAATAGGAGGAAAAATATAGTTTCTGTCTGGACCCCTCTCCTCTCTTCTACTTTTTATTATTATGCATTTTTAGATTATTTCTTGACTCCAATTTTGCAAGATTCATTGGGAGAGGAGTGTATCAATCGGTTCACCTTGACTTAGACGAAGTTTATGCAGAATTTCACTCTAAAGTGTGACTGGTTTTCATAGTGGATTTTACATTCATCTGAATGCGAGGCTTCACTAGGGAACCCTTCTGCCTTCCAACATGTGTGACTAATCGAGTGTTGGCTCTAGAATTGTTCTAGCAGGTGTATGTTATTGATGTTACCTTTTGTAGTGGAAAAAGAGTCAAGAGGAAGGGATTCTTCACCTGTCTACTAAGTTTCAAAATAGTGGCCCTGAAAAAGAAGCAGACACATCCGCTATTATAGGATAAGCTGGCTCATTTGGGGTTGGTGATGATCTGTGATGAGTGGGATTAGAACCCTTTCAATGATTTACCTTATGATCACCTCAAGGTAACTCACAGCCCCCGACCTTACTGGGAGCGGAGGTGCAGCCCGCTTGAAGATGAAGATGAATTGTTGGTTGACCTGATTCATATCCCCGCGGAGGACATTAGGCTTCCATGGAATAGGTTCTATCTCGTGTTGGCAGATTATAATGAGAACCTCAAATTGGGAAAAACTATGTACAATCAACTAAGAAATGTAGAGGAATGGACCAATGAGAGGATCAAAGCCTTTTGGGTGTATTGGTAGAAAACAAAATGGCTTGATAATCCTTATGATAGCATAAAAGAGGATAAGCGGTTTGACGAGCTTTGGGATGAGGAGCACCCTACTTTCGACTGAAGCACTAGCGAAGGTGACGACCCTGATCAAGGAGAAGAGCAGGCGGAAGAGGAAGTTGAGACATCAGCGTCCTTTGCCTAGCAAAAAAGTATAGGGAAGTTTTCCTATGTCACTTCAAATGTGCAACTGAGTATGTCACGAGTCTCACAGACACTCACGTGGGCCTCAAAAACAACAAGAGTGCCCCAAAATCAACAAAAAATTATAGGAGTAGGAGACACCCTGCCCGCTAAACGACAACACATGGAAGCCATTCCAGGAGAAGGATCACAAAAAGTTGCCACAAGTCAAGTGCTTGCAGCAAGCCAAAAATTTGAAGTAATTGAACAACCAGTGACAAGCGGAGCACCACCAACATCCAGTCAATAGGTAATTTCACTTCCGCTTTTCTTACTTCCCAATCTTTGGTATCCTCTTCCATTTCCGCAGTGCCCATTACTACAAGTGTAGGCCCTGCCTTCGCTACCCCTACCACAATGTTTGCGGGAGGTTTCTCCCAATTCACCCAAACTGGGCCATCTATCTTAACACCTCCGCGAACCTTAACTTCCACCACCGCTGCTCAATCTATCCTCACCTCTCTTATTGAGAGTTGGACCGCCATTGGCACCCCTATTGCCTTTACTACCTTGGGTCCAACCCAGCATGCCTAGCAAACGGATTCGATTATGACCACCCCATTTCTACAAAAAATGATGAGCCCTTCTGCCGGTTCACAAATCGAACTATGGAAGATTCCCTTTTTCTCCCCAAAAACTATCAATCTCCCATCAAAGAAAGCGCAAGGACCCGCTACACTGGTATTTCCTTTTGCCTTGCCTCCTGGTGCACCAATTACTGGCGAACTAGTTTAGTCGCCATCTAAATTCATATCCCAAGGAGATGCCACAAAGCAAATGTGAGCCTTTAGGATCCAAAAGTGAAAAGAAAAGGATGATAAGAAGGAAGCGGAGTCCAAAGTATATACAGTTTACAATGAAGAGCAAAAAGTGTTGAATTTTGCCACCATGTACCCAAATCTTACCAAACTGCAAGGCGAGATGTTGTCGAGCAATTACAACATGTATGCCATGGGGCTTGATCTGGATGCAGCCTAACCACAGAACAAGGTGGAACTCATGGAGGAAACACAGCGGGTAGCGACAACTGACTTTCTGAAGTCTGGCCGTCAATTGAAGAAAAAAGAGGAGCAACTAAAGCTGGTGAAGGAAAAGGTCAATTTCTTGGAAACAAAGGAGAAATTGCTAGAAGCAAAAGTTGTGCGCTTGTATGAGAAAGTGCAATCAGGAGAGTTGGAGCGGAGAAAACTCTAGGAAGAGCTCAATAGGTCCCAATCCGTTGGCCCTGCGCAACTCAGCGAGTTGCAGGTAAAGAATCAGGAATATCAGAGCCAATTAACCTTGGCAAGGAAAAATTTGCAACAAAAGGATAAAGAGTTGGTAGCTCAATGTGATCTATATAAGTAGTAATTAGAAAAGAATCATATGAACTTTGAGGGCCCAAATTCCCAGTTAGAAAATGAGCTTCAAGAGACAAAGTCCTCTCTCGACATAGAATTGGCGAACCATGCCCGAGCCGAGAAGAATTGGCATAAAGAAATGAGTAGCTTTGGGAGCAACTAGCATCTGCAAAAAGAAAGAGTGCATAATTAATAGAGGTTATTAACTCAAAGGATGATGAGATCTCCTCTCTAAAGAGTTCTCTCCAAGCCTCCTCTGCATAGCTGGACATCATCCCATTGGCTCATCAACTATATATTTCTTATTGGGAAAAGGTTAAAACCTTCTGCCTAATGCCGTAACCAACGCTCAAGGCCATCTCAGAGGCAACACAATTGAGCCAGGAGGTTCATGGAACATTTGAGCAATTCCCACAATTCATCTCATAGAAGGTTCTGAAAGCAAAGAGCTTGCTGACCAAGCTATATTCAATCTTTGATGAAGACCTGGCCAAGGTAGGGATCGAAGACCAGGATATTGTTGCCTAGACAACAAACAAGTTCATCCATTACCACTTGGCCTTCTAGCGAACTAAAGCGGCCGCAACTACTTTGAGCTAGATAATGGATGGCATGCAAGAAAATTTCTCCCAGCTGTGCAAGATGGGTCTGCCTTCTCCATTTCTTGAGGATGGGTTGATCACCACAATCGAGCAGATTGCAAAAAGAATTGAAGAAAAGAAGTGCAATCTAACCACTTTCCAGAGTTTTGACCATCCTCCTACTGTGGTAGACATTAAAGGTGTCATTCATCCTCTTACGCAACTACTTTTCCATTGCGATGCAACGGCCGGTTTACCTAAGACACTGCCTTATAAAGAAACGCTTGACTTGGGTAGAGTGCAAGAGAATTTGCACAATATAGTGAGACCATTCGAGGACGATTGGCTGACTCTGCAGGCAGCCCTTTCCAAGCTCTAATTTTTTTGCCAATGGATGGCACTCTGGTCTGCGAACCAAAGAAAATTTTGGGTTCCTCACTCCTCAATGCGAAACGCCCCTGATAGTTGCCAGAAGCTGTGAATTCAAAATTCACCATGCTCCCTTTGAGTTTGATTTTTGGCTAAGTGTCAGCCCATGCCTTCAACGAATTTCATCGGCCCCCTTTTGGTTGTCACCGTGACTTCTGCCACGTGTCCACTCATCGCTCTCCGGAGGATTTTTCTCCTTACTCTTCTGTCGGCCCATGAAATGCTCCCATGTGTCTTCACCGCGGGTTATTTTGATTGCTTCCTTTTCTCTTCCTCATTAGCCCCCACTCGTGTGCCATGTAGCTCCCATTTGCATAAAGATTTGGCAGGCCTCGCAGGCAGCGTCTATAATGAGCACTTTTCTATGTGTCATCTTGGCGCAAGTTCTCCACAAAGAAAAGAGAAATTGATCGTGGGCAGCGAAATGCTACCATGCGTCCCTTCAGTGCAAGCTTCTTCACCGAAGGATTAAAGCGAACCAAGGGTTGTGATATGTTGCCATGTGTTCTAATCGCCTATTCCAAAGAGGTGATATTTGTCTAAATGGGACTTTTTTGGACCACTGCCATCATTTGTAGGGGATGCATCTGAATGGAGGGCAACCATATGCTATGTCTCAAATCTTTTCTGTTACAACGGCCGGGGAAAATCATTGCCTCGAAATCATTGCTAGGATTCTGAATCTTTTCAGTTGCTACTCTCCAGGCGGTGGAAGTCTTGCTATAAATACTACTCTTTGCTTATGAGGAAGGGTTCCCAGTTTCATCCCAAAGGTTCTAGGGTTCAAGGTTACAAGTTTGTAGATTACATGCTATTTCACCAGTTTTCTAGAATTATAGGATTTTTGGAGGGACCAGGCCTTCGTATTATTTAGATTATTGCAAGAACTTATAGATTGTGTCATTGTTCGACCTCTCTATTTCTTATGCTATTGATAAAATTTATGTTGTGCCATTATTGTTTGAGTGGTTTATTTGTCATACTTCTATAAGTTGAATGCAAGTTTGCTGGTTTAGATCATGTCTTTCGACTCTTCTTTTCAGTAAATGGGCGTGATTATTATTTTATGTCATTGAATGAGATGTTCATGCTGCAATCCTTAATTTTTGTTATTCTAGGGCATGGTAAATTGCTGAGCAGACCCTTAGACTATATCCAAAAGATAGGTTTATCATGCCTTTCATATAAATTCTGGCATATTGCCTTAATTAGAATCTTTATTTTTATATTTGCTTTTATTTCCCATTCCAAAACCCCATTACAGAAGACGCTGACTTCTTTAAAAATTCAGAGGTCACTTAGTTTAGCGCAATAAGTTCCCATAAATTGAGTTTCCCACAAAGGGTTGTTACCTTGCCAATTTTTGGCATCAACGTTATTCATCATTAAGAGGGTCCTTCACTAATTAACTAGGCATGGTTCATTAAAATTGGTCTACTTCTCCTTTCATACATAATAGTTTTGCTACTTTTGATTAATTATTTTATTCAGTATTTACAATGTTTGTTGAATTATTTTCATAGGCCTTATATAACAATATTCATGTCAATTGAACATCATAGGTGATTCTCATTAATCACGTGGCTTAATATCCAATAAATGAATATTTCAATCAATCATCAACACTTTTATCTAGGTAATAATGTAGTTGATAATGGTGAATAATTCGAATTATACCATTATAAAAATATCTTACAAACATAACTTAATTAATTCAATTAATTAATCTTATCTAAGTCTACACTAAACTAGATAGATTTAGTTAATTAGAATAACAATTTCTACCTGGAATTAAGTTTCTTTCCACCTTTAAATTAAATCCCATTTTAATCCAAAATTATAAATTAATATTATACATAAATTTGTTTTCATGGATGAATTTAACTGAGCACTTATTTTAATGGTTAAATTAAAACATATCAGAATTTTAACTCTTGTCCAATCATTACTTAATAATTATAATATAATACTTTAGTCGCTCACCATGTTTTACCCTACCTTTAATTTATTTTATCTAAGGCCCAGTAGTTGAATTAAAATAGTTTCCTATTATGTGGTTGAGGATTAAATTTATAACTGATATTGACTAGGTCAGAACACAAATGAGAATAATCAATAAAGTATCTCATATACAAAAATTATATGATTTGATTAATGAATATTATTCTAGGTTGCACTAAGTTGGTAGATTTATTAACAATTTATAATAGGAAATAACTTTCTCTTTAATATTTAAGTAAAATTCTCTTTCATTTTGTATACATAAAATTAAAAATTAATTATCTCCCTCTATATCTCTCTCTCTCCCACTCCGCCTCCTCCTCCCCCTTCACCTCCTCCCCCTCTCCCACTACCACTCCCACTCTCACTCCCACTGCCCCTCTCCCTCTCCCTCTCCCTCTCTCTCCCCCCTCTCCCCCTTCTCTCCCTCTCCCACTCCCACTCCCACTCCAACATTGCCCTCTCTCCCCCCTCTCCCCCCTTCCCACTCCCACTCCCACTCCCACTCCCTCTCCCTCTCCCTCTCCCTCTCCCTCTC
>VDFB02379711.1:125212042-125234355 GCA_007258455.2 Sequoia sempervirens
TCCCTCCCTCCCACTCCCACTCCCCCTCCCCCTCTAAACTCCCCCCCACTCTCCCTCCCCCTGCCCATCCCTCTCACTCCCCTCTCCCCCCCAACTCCCATTCCCCCACCCTCTCCCTCTCCCTCTCCCACTCCAAAATCCCCCTCCCTTTCGCTCTCCCTCTTTCCCCCCTCCCCTCTCCCTCTCCCACTCCAAACTACCCCTCTTTCACTCTCCCTCTCTCCCCCCTACCTGTTGCTCCCTTCTCACCCCCACTCCCACTCCCTTCCCCCTCCGCCTCCCGCTCTCACTCTCCCTCTCTCCCCCCTCCCTCTCCCTCTCCCACTCCAAACTCCCCCTTTCACTCTCCCTCCTCCCTCTCCCTCTCTCTCTCTCTCCCACTCAAAACTCCCCACCATTCATCCCTTTCTCTCCCACTCCCACTCCTACTCCCACTCCCACTCCCACCCTGACTCCCTCCCCTCTCCCTCTCCAAACTCCCCCTCTCCAAACTCCCCCTCCCTTTCACTCCCCCTCTCCCCCTCCCTCTCCCCCTCTCTCTCCCAATCTCTCCCCCTCTCTCTTTCTCTCTCCTCTTTCTCTCCTTCCCTTTCTCTCTCTCTCCCTCCACTTTATATATTAATTTATATTTTATAACATAATTTATCTGAAATTATAATATGTATACTAAAAATATATTATAATATATACTAAAAATATATAAATATACATACAAATACAAATATATATATATATATACATATATATATATATACAAATACAAATATACAAATATACAAATACAGTATATATAATAATTTATATTTTATAACATATAATTTATTTGAAATTATAATATGTATACTAAAAATATATAAATATACATACAAATACACATATATACAAATACAAATATACAAATACAGTATATATAATAATTTATATTTTATAACATAATTTACCTGAAATTATAATATGTATACAGTATATATTATGTAACCACATGATGCATAACTAATCATTTTCAAAAGAGAAAAGTAGATAATTTTAACTTAAGGTTATTATCATGTGATTACACAATATATTAGCTCTTTTCTTATCATAGATGTGCTGGTTTATCTTTAACTGCTCACTGGAGCTCTATAGTTTTTCAGTGCAGAACAAAGTAAATATACATCATAGTAATTTGCATAAGAAAAAAGACTTGTACTTGTTGAAGCTTGGAGACTTTGGTTGGCCTTCTTATATACGCCTCCTCCCTCGTCGGCGTTAATCAATGGAAGTTTAAGTGGATTCATTAAAAATATTAGAGGTTTCAGGTGAAGAGACCCCATCTCTCTTTCTTATGCATCATTGTGGCTTAAGCCTTGGGGAGGGGCTTGAAACATCTTCATCGATTGTGGATTAATAGTAG
Source organism: Sequoia sempervirens (assembly GCA_007258455.2). NCBI lineage: Eukaryota > Viridiplantae > Streptophyta > Pinopsida > Cupressales > Cupressaceae > Sequoia > Sequoia sempervirens. The sequence continues at coordinate 125,213,436 of VDFB02379711.1, forward strand.
GTCTCTTCCGTATTCGCTCCAATTTGTTGATGATAACCTCTTGGCTGTCAGCCGAAATCTGCAGGAAATTAACAAAACTAAAAGCCTGTTTTGTGTTCATGAATCTGCCCTGGCAACAGATCAATAAATTAAAATCCAAATTGTCTATGGAGAAGAACCTCTAGAGTAGTTTAATCTCGAGAATACTTGCTGGTCATGATTATCTATGGAGCAGAATCTTTAGAATAAAATACTTGGATGGGGATGAACTGGAAAGAATAGTGACTGCTGAAAATACAATAGCATTATAGAGAACCGCTGGAATTATGAGGAAGAAAATAGTACAACTATTAAATGGTGGAAAAGTGTTGCTAATGTACCACTCTAGCTTTGCCAGGCCTAGGCTGTCCTTAATTCTCTCCTCCTCATATTTTGATTAATGGCTACCAAAGGTGACAATGAACTAAAATGGTGTCTCTTCTTCTCAGGAGAACACTGTTAAATTAGCCTACTTTTTTTCACTGATGAACCTATTCACACAACCCCTCCAATTAAAACGATGTCTCTCTTCTTCTCAGGAGAACACTGTTAAATTACCCTACTTTTTTTTCATCGATGAACCTATTCACACAACCCCTGTAATTGTGTGGAAGAGAGTGTGGAACTCATATGCCTGGTTGTTTTCTTTGGTTGGCTCTTTTATGATAAATTTCATTAAGGGGAACAATTGAAAAAATGAGGCTGGCTTGAAATCCTCAAATGTTTTGCATGTGGTAATGTGGATGAAACTAGCCCTCATTGCCCCTTTTCCTTCAAGCTATGGGGGAAGTTAATGGAAAAATTTAAAATCTCCTAAGTCATGCCTCCATCTGTTGGATAACTATTGGCTGAATGGAAAACTCCCTTCAAAGGAAAGGTTATTTTTTCTTATAGAATTTGATTCCAGCCATGCTGGTCTGGATCATATGGCTTGAAAGGAATGCAAGATATTCAGAGAACTCACTTCCAACGAAGAACAAATCTGGAGAAGGTTTGAAGTTCATACAACAAAAGTCGGTTCTCAGCACAAGAAATGGAAATTTTAAACTCTTGGGAGGTTATAAGATCTGTTGTTGACAAAATTCAGTTTAGCACCAAAAGAAACAAAGCTAATGTTGAGAATAATAAAGATCTGTCTTGGATCAAACCTATTAATGGATTTTGAAAACTCAATTTTTATGTCACCAGCAGGGGCGCAATCCCTCTCCAGCTATTTTTCATTAGATCTCACGAAATAGTCAAGGCTTTCCCATTTCCCTCAGAGCAGGGTACATTGGCCAAAATACATTGGCTCCGCTTGGTTGTTCCTGATGTTGTTTGTGTGGAAGGTGATTCATATCTTATTATTATAACTTTGAAGGAAAACTATTTTAAGATTGGGTATTGGCTATCAAGATAGAGGAAGCATGCAAAGTTCTTTTCAAGAGTCTATTGGTCACCTTCCATCATGTTCAACACTTGGCCAATGAGTTGGAAGACGGGTTGATTGGTTAATTGGGCTCTCGACAATAGATTTCAAAAAGAGAGAATTTTCTTTTTAGATGAGATCAATCAATGAGTGGAGTTTAGAGAATTTCTAGACTTAATTCAAAATGATGCAAGTTAATTTGCTACTAATCTGTTTGCTTGGTATTTCAGTTAGTTTTATTGTATCTATATATTTGTTTGACTTTAACACCCTTCGATCTCTAACTGTTTGTGACTTGTTCTTCCAATACTTTGTTCTCTTTGGTTCTAAAAAGCTTTTTCCTCTACATATTTGATTAGTACTAATAGAGTTTTTTTATTATAAAAGAAAAAAAAAATGTTAAATTGTTGGTTGCATCAGATGATTGAGTATTTAGAAATATAGTTCTGGACAATGGGAAAGTTAAAAATAGTTAGTCTATCTCTATATGAATGTTAATAATATATTTGTATTTGTAGAAGCCATACTTGTGAGGTAAGTTGACATTTTCATTCATTTCAATTTTTTCGAAGGAATGTGACTTACCATAAACATTCCTTTGATGTCCTCCAGAGTAAGTTGTGTACCATCTTCTGTCAAATCCAACATTACATCCAAAAAATCCTTTACTTCATTGCTGTTGCACTGCCCTCTGTTCTAGTCACTCCTCAATAATTCTGTCAAACATGTTATCAAATCGTTGAGCCTAACTCTTGCTTTTTTATTCAGTACCTAAAGATCAAACCTCGCAAGAAAAGGAAAAGGGTCAGATAAATTCAGAACGCTTGTTAATTTGAGGACTTCCTTAAACTCACAAACGCTTGTTAATTTTAGGACTTCCTTAAACTCTGCAGCTTGTACAGAGCCTATCTCAAACACTTTTTTTTGCTGCAAACCATCTTACTTACAAGGCCAAGAGAAATAATAAAAGCTCTTTTATCAATATTTACAATGTTCCCCAGTTTAGAATCCTTCAAGATAGATGTAATCAATAGCCGTAAATACCTCGTCTCTTCTCAAATGTTGTAGAGCATCCATCCTTTTGACACTAAAAATATCTGTGGTGTAGATCTTTCTAAGCAAGCGCCATCGAGGTCCATAAGAACTCCATACTAGACTTGTTGTGCCTTGGTGGCCTGATGTCCTTGCAGCTATATTGACTATTCTTTAGCACTTCTCTTGCCATGGATGGAGATGACACAACCAGACTCGCCTGTCTGCCCAATCTGATAGTCATGAGAAGCCCAAATTTCTTGCTCTTCTACTTCAAAAAAATGATTAGTACCAGAAGGAGAAGTACTAAATCAAGGAATGCAATGAATTTTTGCATCAAGAAAGCATTCAATGTGTTCAAATGGGTATGTGATTAAGGAAGGTTTCAATGTGCTCAAATGGGTATCTTGGCCAGACCTAGGTGGTCAGAGGGTATATAATATCAACTACAATACATGTGGGATGACGTTGTTGAATGCATAGATAAATAGTTTTATTTGGTATTCCCCCACCAATGAGACCTTCCCTGAATCGTGGCTCCTACCCTTACTTTCTCCAACTTTCTTGTGGTGTAGTTGAGACACTCATACTTCAACAATTGGGTTGTATGTACAGAGTGTCATAGTACTTTGCAGTGTTGAACAACGTATAAGCCAGCTTGAATCACCTTGAACTTTGACTAATATTCAATATTTATAGCTTTCGTATAGCTTTTGATAAAGAGTTGCATGATTGTAAACTGTGGATGACAAGTTGGCATTAGCAAAACTATCAAAGGGGAATAACAAAGCATGACAGTCTAAAAAGACATTGAAAGACATCTCCAGAGAATTAAGAAAACCTGATCCAACTGCCAAAAAATTATAAAAGCCCAGTCCAGATCCATGCCACCATACACATAATGGCAGATAATTTAACAATCCTGAATGTACATTGTGACTGCAAGAAAGAAAACCTGAAGGAAATATTCAATATAAAAATCAAAAGTGGATGAACAGGCCATCAAAGTTGTCATTGGTGAAAAACATCTATAGAGGGTGAAATCCATAATGCAAAGATTTTGGAGAAGATTTTGTACAATTTAGTGAGGACATTGAGCATCTTTGAATGGGTGGTCCAAAGGTAGTGGATAGCTTTATGAACCCTAAATACTCAGGCGGAGGCCATAAACACTCTCTCCATATTGAGCAAAGACCCTAAGACCAGCCTAGTTGGTGATGCAACAACACGAAAAAGTGAGAACATGAAGCATGCAATCACATTTCCAAGGGAGGGTTCAGTCGTTCGCTTGGCAGTAGATGCGATTTGGTGATGAAGCGTTTGCCAAATCCATTCACATGCCTATCTCCCCTTGCTTAGCTGATCTTTGGTTTTAGAACTTCCAATACCATATCACCCCATCCCTGATTTTTGAATGTGTCTCACGCTTACTTGTACCTCCAACTTAACTAGGGTTCTAGGTTTAATACACTTGAGACAACTTCTCGCTTCCATATGACCCTTAGCTAATTTTCTAACTTGTTCAAGATTGATGAGGAAGGCAGAGGATAAGCAGAGATTAAAAAATATAGACATAGAAAACAGAGGTGAACTGAAAATGAAGACATAGGAAGTTTGATCACATATGCTCTTTCATGTATTCAGAAAACTGAAAATAAAAAAAATCTCTCTTTTTTATTTTCACACAGACTGCCAAGTTTAGCCTGAGCAGAGAAAAAAAGAGAAAACAAAAAACAAATTAATTACATATAATTTCTGAGATTATGAGTTAAATTCTCATTTAAATTTGTCCTTGATGCAGAGAAAGTGGAGACAGGTGAAGTGGAACAGGGCTAGTTACATGCTATGGACTCTGTGAACTAGTCGACACTGGACTAGTTACGTGCTATGGACTCTTGAGCATGGCCATAATCGTGGTTATTGCTAGCTAGCTTTAGTGAAAGTAAACTACACTTAGTAAACACTGAATTTTCTATGCCATGCGTGGGGCCCTTCCTGCTGTGAACTCAAAAACTCACCAGATCTTCATTCAGCCAGATTGTAGAGCATCTCCCATGATTTCAATATATTTTTTTCTTTTAACTTACAAAGTTTATTGTCATTTTTTGGAATTTTATCAAGAAAAAGCAAATTACTGTCAGTATAACTATAAAGGCAAGCAAGGGGATTACCATCAGCCAAAACAACAACAGATTTCAACTCCAAGTCGTCAAGCAATTTCCATGCCTCAATTTCAATCGAGCATTCCAGCAAGTTTTCTCTACATCCAAATGCCTAATAGAAGAATTGGAACCATTAGAAGTTGGCGTTGCAGTAGAAGGTCGTTGAAGAACCCCTAACAGGACCAGATGCATTTTATTTAGTCTAAAGCAGGCTTAACCCTAGGGCATCACTCAAGTGTGTCAAAGATCCGACATTCACATATTTAGGAGGTACTATTGCTCCCTGCATAGTGAAGTCTACCTTCTTCAATTCTGCCAGATAAATCTGATTGGAGTGATTGAACTAATGAACAACCACCTACTCGTTGGTAATCCTTATTGTAGTACAGTTGTAATCTAAGGGCATACTAATGGAAGACATTGTTGTAAGAATTATTTATTCTTTCCACATCTAATTTTCTCATTATCTACAGAATTGACCGTGGCTTTATTTAATTAAACTTAATTAAACTTGAGTGCAATGAATAAAGCATAATCGCCACAATTCTGATAGTCCTTTCCAGATCTACAATTATTTTATTACCATTTACTAGGTTTAACAATCATTGACAACAATTATTTGATGTGCTTTGAATTTGGTTTTTCTTTAAGACCCGACCCTAAGGATATAACATAGAAGAAGCTTAATGCTTTAGTGATCACATTCAAAAGTGTAGAGGCATGCAAGAATAATGATAGGAACTGGGGAATGTCTTTGGAAATCTCATAAATGCTCTTACAGACAACCTGATGCCTTAGGCTAATCTACAAAGTGAAAGAAAGCCTAGAACATAACAGACGATATTGGATCTCATGATCCATCTGTGCTGGTCATAGTATTAATAGATCATCAGAATGGTCAAATGTCTAATAAGATAAGCAGTGGTGAACAGGCAACAGCTGCAAGAAACATTAATACCAAAATTCAGAAATAATTCGATGAAGAAAATAGGTTTGGGCAATGAAGAATGTAACAAAACACTATACATGCGAATGTCAAACTGATATGGCAGTTGGATTCAAAAATTAGTAATAGAATTGCAAAAGGAACCTGTATTGTGATGAAGCTGAAAAAATATTCCACTAAAGAAACGAAGCATAAGGCCCAATCAAGATATACTATCAGAAGAAAAGCGATTAAGAAAAACTAAATAGAAAAATGTTTGAAGAGGAGAAAAAACTAGAAAGGGCAATTAAGGGCCCAAAAGATGAGGAAAATAAGAATGTTCAAAAACACAATAATCAAAGGTGTTTATAAATATGTAAATTTACAGCAGCATATAGCGAAATTATCACATTTTTGTATCAAAAAACATGATAATGTGTCTATAAGGTTAGTATATATAATCTGAAAAGAAAAATCAACACAAGGAAAGAAACATGGCTGTAATGATATAATCCAAAATATTTCAATAATTTTTTTAGGAGAAGAGAGGACTAAATGTTGGGTTATTTCATATGATTTATTAATATGAAACCTGCCAGGAACACTAAATAGAGTTTTGTCAAAATCCCATAAATGATTTGTATATGAATCAGTTTTGTTTTAAGTAACCCAAGTAAGTGTTTCGAAAAACACAGAGGATATCATAAAACAGAATAGATGAGCCTCTTCTTAAAATTCAAACAGCATGTGCAAATATCCAAATGCAAAACGTTATTTTTTTATTAATGGTTAGGTCACACTCAAAGCTAGTGTTGCATCCTCCTTTAAGCCCAAAATGTCAATAATTCTGGAAGAAAAAAAATAGGAAGAAATCAACTAATACCATCACAAATTATGACTCTTATCTGAAAACCAACAATCCTAAGGTATGAAAGTGCAAGACTAGATAACATTCAGAAAATATTAGATTATTTATACATCTTGAAAGTAATCTAGGGATTGAAAAGAATGCAACACTCCGTGATCCATTATCTTTTATCCTTTTTTCTGATAACAGGCACGAAATATGATACAAGAATCGTATACAGTTTTATGCCAGAAGCATTATGATACTCTTTCATAGACTGTTGAAATATCATGTCCTTAATAATAAGATTGTTGAGGTTTCTGATCTCAATGGGGATGATACTAATTTTATTTCCCAAGCTCAAATAATGTTATTATTAGGTCAAATAATAATAATATAGAATACTTCTTGGGAACTTTGCTTAATCCTGCAATATTTTAGTGCAGAAGATCAAGCTCATTGTCGTGTATGGAAAAATAATTGCTCCAACTAAAAAAAGCATTGAATTTGTTTGTTTGAGTAAAATAAGTTTATAAAGTTTGAATTTAATGAAAAACCAATGGCACTAGTTGTAGAGCAGATTTCACCATCTTTAAAGTAAATTGTGATGTCTCATTGGTATTCTCTTTTGAGAGCTTTGTTTGAAAAATCTATGGAAGCTAGTTTTTTGCTTGCTTTTCTTCTGTCTTAATAAAGGCAAGGCTTATAGGGTGATCTTGAACTTTAAATGAGCATGAAGGGATGTCGTTGATGCTGCTAACTGCATAAAATTTTAACTACATTTGATTGCATGGAAAAAAAGAGAGAACGATGAAAAAGCTTTATAGCAACAATAATTAAAATATAAATAATTTAATTTGTTCAAAGTTCATGATTGACATTTTTTAGTTAGAAAGTAAAATTATGACCTATGTTGTACAAACAAATTAATTCATGGAATATTTTCTCATGGCAACATATTGCTTTGATCTTGCAAGTTCTATGCTCTTTTAAATGTGCTAACTTTCAGCATGTAATGCTTTCTCACTATGAATGTGGAAAGAACAATCTTCTGCTCTGCTCACTCATTTTTCCCTTATATTTTAACACTAAAAAGGAGAATATGATAAAGTTGAGGCTATTTAGGAGGAATAGCTAAATTGTGCTTGATGCTTGGGTTTGCAGTTCGCTAATGTTAAAACATATGATAAATGATATTGAAGGGAGATAACAGGAATGAATTTGTTGTTGTGGCAACTATTTGCAGCACCATAATGAGACTACTTTATTGCAGGATCAAATTAACAACAATTTATTGCAGATTTGATAGAATGACAGCAAAAAATAATAGCAGAATAAAGCAGACCCAAAGATAACATAACCAACATAAAAAATAATAGTATGCAATGCTTTCTCACTAAGAATGTGCATAGAGACAGGAATCTTCTGCTTGCTCGTTTTTCCCTTGCCATTTAACACTAAAAAGGAGAGGAAGATAAAACAAGAGTCCATTTAAGAGGCTATTCAGTTATAAGAACGTCAATAGGCTAATTATGCTTTGAAGGCATAACCGGTATGCCAGGATCATCAACAGAGGACTGATAAAACCGGTATGCGAGGATCATCAGCAGAGGAATGATAAAACCTTTATGTTGGACATATTTCCAGGAAATAATGTAAATCTCACTTTGACAGCTTACCTAATGGATATCATCAGTAGGTACTTGATAAATCTCTATAAATGAAAAGTAGCTTCAGAACAGGGTAAATGTAAATTTTAAAATTGATCTCTGGCACTCCCTATAATGGGTGTGCCTTTAGGCATCGGTATGTTTGAGGATTTTTTGCAATGTAGTTTTGTTCAAGCCACAGAGTAAGCTATCCCTGTTATCAAAAGCAAATGCATTCGACAAGAAACAAATAGATCTGCATTCAGATGTTGAAGACATACCTCAAGGCTTGAATATATTCAAGAACAGACATCAAAGCACCAAGTTGTCCAGGAAAGAAATCAGACATCCCCCTTCTATTCTGTCACTGCACCAAAATTCCATGTAAAGTAAGCCTTACGCAAAATGTGTTATAAATTATTTTTTTGTTAAGTACTAATCACCCTACATGCAATGATCTTACCAACTAGCTAGATTCAAGAAATTAAATTGCATGACCATAGGACGAGGCCTGAGATAGAAGTAATGGGAAGACAAAATTGAGAGCACCATCCAATTGAGGGTTTCTTAACCATCCATCATAAGGAGACGCAACCATTCCAGATAATTGGTCATGGAAAATAAAGCACCCAAAACATTGAACACACATATAATCTCATACACAATCAATCCAAAGAACTTTGAAAATAGATCATATTTACAACACAGATTTCAAAGTACTCATGATTTATTCTGAATGGCGGGAAAAAATAAGGCTAAGTAGGGTTCAAGCATGAATACCTCCATAACAGATTCTGTCATCCATTGATGAAGCTTGTCTGCAGTAACAACAACAGCCCAAAACAGATTCTGTTTCATGACAATCGCCATGTCCTTCAGAGCACTATCTACCTTGTCTCCTGCATTAATTGCAGCCCAAAACAGAGCTATTGCTCTGTCAGGCTCTTTGTCCACCAACTGAAATACACAGAAGAAACCCCATCATACATAAATATTGTAATTTATTCCCTCATTAAATGCATACATTCAACCAACATAAATTCTAACCAGGGTTTATGCATCACCATTCATTTCAGCCAATCAGATCCAAATATACATTAAAACAAAGCCAAAAAATAAAATCGGAAAGACAACACATGTTTCACCCACAAAATTCATTTGAACCAATCAAATCCTACTCAAGCTTAAGTCCAATATCCTATTACACTTTGAAACCCAGCGGGATGTTCCTTTATAATAACTTTTCTAAATAACTCATATACTAGCACTATCACAAAAAAGAAACAAGAGTATAACAGAGATCAGAGTAATTTCTTCTCTTTAATGTAATTTTTATTACAAGCTCAAGTCATAACCTAAACACATTGTATAAGGATATTTTCACATTATCAAGCGAAAGAAACAAAATCTAACATGTGAAATAAAGCATTGTCGTGTTCCAGAGAGGAAATTCCTTGCAATCAGCACAAAAGAAAAGACAAAAGTCACTGTAAGCAAGACAAATCCTCATTCATCTCATAAAACCCACATCATTTAAGCTAGTCTCAATATTTTATAGAGGCCATCTAGTCCTTGAAAGCATTCACCAAAATCATATTTTGTAAGATCCCAATCCTAAAAGTAAAAATGAGGGTATAAAAAAGAATTCAGATCAGAGTCATTTCTATTAATATTATCTAGACCCTGACCATTCCAAGGGAAAATTGAAGTATATCATGGATAGCAGACCAACTCTGATAAGCCTTCAGACACCCTTCATTCCTAAACCATATCTGCGAATAATCTTCCCTAACAAATACCCTCCAATCTAATTCAAAATCCTAAACCATATTTACAAAAACAATCCAAGATGATGAACAAAAACCCAAAGCCTAACCATTTCAAGACCAACCAAAGGGAATAATTGAAAACAGTCTTAAGCAAAACAAATCCCTCTTTCCTTCAGATACCCTGAAACTCAAACATTCTAGAACAAGAGAATAATTCTCCCCCAAAAACACCTTCCAGCTTAACTTAAAGCACTAAACTATATTTGCAAAAGCAATCCAAGAAACAACATCACAAAACCTGAACTCTCATCAGTAAAGACAAACCAAAGGAAGTCGTTGCAAACCAAAAAATCCATTCCACCATACACAGAATGGCAGATAATTTAACAATCCCGAATTTACATTGTGACTGCAGAATAGAATCGACTTGTGCAGAATAGTTAGAATAGCAGCATGCTTCATTGGAAAGAGGATAGAATAGCTTGGCTCCACCATCTCGTACAGTTGTCAGCATTTTCTTGAATGGCAGCAGTAAAAAGAAGTGTTCAGAAAAAATCCATGAAAAGCAAACAAGAATCAAGAAAGCTGGAATATCCTTGGGCTGATTATCCTCCTCCCTCTACCATAGTTTTTGCATTTATCAGCATCCATATGAATTAAATAAGATCTCAATAAAACCATAAAACAATCAGAATGTTGCTGCAACGGCTAGTTGCTTTCTTGAGGTGACTGTTATTCCTCCTAAATTTAAATTGCATACCCATCTCCATTTCCCTTACAATTTGGCCCCTCCAATTAATGAGTTTTTAATATAATAACAAATTTATAAGTATTAAATTGTTTGCAATATCATTTTAATAATCTTACTATTATTCATTTTTAGAAATTGGTTTCAATTTTCAATTTTTTATTTAGCATTGTAGATCAAATTTATGGCTGTAAAATTGGTCCATAGTAGTTTCTAATTATAGATTTAAATCATAATTTTTTTAACTTTTAAAATTTATATTTACATCTACCCAATCACTAATGTTCCATCTAGAGTAGCTTTGTGTTGATTCAAGTGCGCTACGTTGTTGTATTTACCATTCATTTATTTGTTTGAAATCATTGGGGACATCTTAGGAATCTCACAATAAAGGAATAATCAAAGAACATCAAGAGCACCATGCAACATTATTAAAAGAAACATCATCTTAGGTCAATTGAATGCTTGATTATTTTCCTCGACCATTATTCTTGTTATAATCACTTCATCTAGGATTCTGACTTTGGAGACCATGGCCTTCATGATTAAGTAGATTCCCCAAATGTGTGTGAACACTGCCTATTCCTTCTTAATATTTATACATCAAAAGATCAAGATGAAGTGTTTTCAATCAACCACATTTATGGCAATTCATTCTTGTTGATAAAGGTTTAAGTCTATGTGCCAATTCACTTTTGTAGGAATGGATCTAAACTAGAGCATTATATAATCAATTTATAAATATTGAAATATATTTTTAATCAATACCTTAAAATTCTAGCATTTAACAGGGAATGAATTCCTAACATCTTTAATATCTCTTTTTCATCTTCAAAATTTATCTAACTATTGTATTTTGTTCATTTAAATTTTATATTTATAATTCCATTAATAGCTATTAAATCCTTTATTTCATTATTTTCTCTAGGCAAATTGTAATGGAATAACACTTATTTTTCATTACATTTTTTGAGAACCTAAATTTCTTACACAATAATGTGTTTTTTCTACTTGGTGGCTTTCATCTACTTCAAGTGCAAGTTTGGGTTACCATAAAGAAGAATATTGTTCCATAGGAGAACAACAAATGGTACCCTAGGCATCCTTCACAACATAGGTAGGAGATCCTTTAGTGCAATGAGTTCTTCATCAATCATGTCTTTAAACTTTTCCATGGTACTAGATTCAATGCTTACCTTGTGATAGCATTAGATGAATTCTCTGATCAACCTTTCTCCTTGGGACTCCAAGGTGTAGTTGTACTCACCACTCCTCCTACATCACTTTGTTGAGATCCTCTATCCAATGTTCTAAGAGGTTTGGGCTAGTACATTTGAGTCCACTAGGCTCATGAGGTATTCAATGTACATAGATAATTCACCCTAGTTACTACAAATTTGGTTTTCCTAATAACATTACATCTTTCATACTATCTTAATCAACCAAACATATTTTATCTAATTTGGAAGTGCCAACTTCAAAGCCTTACCATCCATAGTCATGACAACAACTCTATATATCATGATTTATAGTTACACTAAAATATGGTATTCTCATAATGTTAGGATTATCACTAGACCCAAACCTAAACATCGAGGACTCATTCATAATGTCCCTTTGTACATATCACTTCCTAAGAATTAGAGACTTTACAATTCATACACCAATAACATAAATTTGTCATCCTCACATTTGGGATTAAGTCTCTAAACTTTCATTAAATTTAAGCTAATAATTAAACTAATGCTTCAAATCAATCCATATATAATAGTACTCTAACAAATACTTTCTAGTCAAGTATTACCTTTATGCCAACATCAATGTATGGACACACAAATCTATATAGTGATTAGCTAATACGTGCATCATATTTACACATTATGATTATCTTATACATACAAAACATGTACACAATGTGACTAAATCATGCATGCATTATTTGAATTAAATGTGATAACTCATGGATGCATAAAATATACATATTGCAAATTTATCATGCATGCATCACATAAACATAGTGTGACTAGCTCATGAGCACAACACATTTACTCCATGTACATAATGAGTAACTCATCCATAGACACACATACACAATATGAATAACTCATGCGTTATCACATATGCATGGTGTGGCTTGCTCATGTATACAACGCACATACACAATGTGAATAACTCAATATCATTATATACACACAAGTGACCAACCAGAAAAATGATGTGGTTAGAACCTTACTACAAGCAACTTCCCCTTTACCTATTTCTCTAATGCATAATCCCTTAAATACATCCCAACCAAAAATAGTATTAGTTCATCCTATACTACACTATGGGCCCCATCATTTATATTAGTTCACTACCAACTATGAAGACAAGTGAGCATCCTTACTACTTGTGGTAATCACCAAAAAGGAACTGTAACAACAAACAACATATTTGGTCATTAATAATATTTTCATAGCTTGTTGAACCATTTGAGTTAATGGATGTTAATAGACATTACCTAAATTTCATTAGTGAAAGTTAGTCCCACTCAATATGAGGTAGCTCTTGCCATCTATCACCTATATGGTACTATTGAAATCTAGTTAATCCATGTCATACCATGAGTGAATCTTAGCCTCCATCATCTACATTCCATTAGTGATAGTTAGTTAAACTCTAAGATATGGTAATTACTCCTAACATATTTCACCTACATGATACTAGTGATATCTAATAAAACCACTTGTGTATCATAACATACATAGCTCCTAGAAAATTGCATCTCTAGAATATTGGTGAATGACATCTAATCCTTAATTTATTATGAATAAATATATAACATCCCTCGCCTACATAGTATCAGTGATATCTAACTACCTATGTACCTATATTAGACTCAGCTCTAACATGTGGGTCCATCTTATAGTCAAGTATGCATAATCAATATATCACAAGGATGCACAAGCACTTGGTAGGTTATCTTTTTTATATACAAACATAAAGTGATCGATAAACCTATACACATAGTCTCATACCTGTTTTTGAAAGATAAATAATATACCATATTCAACAATGATCACTATTACTTTCCCACTATTTATAATGGAAATTATAAGGAAATCTATGTTAAACTCAACATATATCCATGATAATTAATATTTATAGTAGCTAGATCATCCACACATATTAAGGGTTGCTCAAACCATTAGATGAGAATGATTTAATTCAAAATAATCTTAAACACAAAGTTTGTAGGTTTTTATAACTCATTCATAGCAATGTCATATCTAAGTTTATCATGCTAGATTATTTCTTGGAAGAATAGAACTCATTAAATTTTGAGCCTAACATATACCTTCCTATACTCCTCATTGAGCCAAGATACATTGTCATAGTGTTCAACATATAAATTCTAGTTATTTTAGTTCTAACAAGTCTAAAGGCATTCTCATACATTCACATTAGATATAGACCATTGTGATGGTGAAACTAAAACTCCATCCAAGAATAGAGGATATGTTTGAAAGGAAAATGTACTACAAACCTCAAAGTAGATAAACTAGATGAGGATGAATGCCTTTTTTGGCTCAAACCTATATAGTGGGGACATATTAATTGTGAAGATGAATTCACAAATATTCAAGGAAAATTTTAGCCTCAAACTAGAAAGAATACTTGGAGGGAGAAATGATTTATTTAAGTACAACAACCCCAAACCTTGGATTTTTCCCCTAAAACTTTTGGACTACCAATTTAGGTTCATGACATCCTTTCACCCAAGGATTGTTTACGTACCTATTTCCAAATGGTATCAATGTTAGATGTAGTTCTCTCCACTTTAATCTCTCAAGGATCAAATACATAGAATTCTTAAACCTAAGCTTTGATAACCACTCAAGAAAATTTCCTCATAGAAGTGAGATAGTATATGAGGAAGACCATAGAAGGGACTAAAACCATCTAGTGCAACAAATCACCATTTAACAATGGCCAATACAAAATATTCATTGTTCCTAAAGTTTTATTAATTAATAATAAAACTCAAAATTCCTAAATTATTATTTCATATCTCAACAAAGTTCCTTTAAATTATTCCCAACAAGTAAAAATTCTTACTAGTATTAAATAATCCAAGCATGTTCCTAGTTTAGCGAACATATCCTAAAGAATTTTCATCCAAGGGCATCAAGATCTCAAATTAAACCTCACCTTGTTATAATTCATAACTCAACATGAACCTCCTAGAGTCCCTTACAAAATCATCTCATTAACATATAGGCTAGGTTGGTTACTTATAAATAATAAACAATCAAGTTGTGACCATTTCATAAAACTCATAATGCTCAAAATTCTAAAGTAATCACTAGTTCAAGTCTCCACACAAACCCATTAGGATAAATAGAGTTTTATACTAGATCTCTTTGAACCTTTTCAAATTTCCCACTTGGTATGGAATGTTTCACTTATTTATGTCAAAATTTATGATAATTATTATATCATCCCATGTTAAGTATAGGATTGTATAAATATGTATAACTCAACTAACACTAATACCCACTTTATATGAAATTCTTATTATAAAAAAATTAGGTTTCATTGTCCCACCCAATTTTATACTTACAATTATTAACCTTACAACAATCAAATCCATAAACAAAAATTATGCATGTTAATTGATAAAAGATAAGCATGGTTGTATCAAAGCATAGGGAAAAATGAAATAGTCAATATATTGTCACAATATAAAAAGTATGCAAACAAGCTTTTATGTCTCCAAGTGGAGTCCTAAGATAATATGATCAATTAAATATCAACTATCATAATCGTATTATATTATATATCTTTATTGAAAAAGCACATCATGCATCAAGAAGGGCGCACAAGAATCATCTAAGGTTCAAGGGACATACAATAGTAATTATAAACTTTCTTTAGACATGATTGAGACTTAATTTATAATCAAATTCAAGATAGTGGGCAACACTATATCTATTAGATCACCATATGAAGATATATGCCCAATAATTTTACTAATAATATTATTCTTAACTTTTTAATTTTTTATTTCCCTACGGTGAAACCAAATTATTTTATTGGTATAATTCATCATCTAGATTATATTTGCACTTGGTAATTATAATAAATGTGACCTTAATGGTTATTACTTGTAATGATCCCATATAATAATGATATATTTATAAATCAAAACATATAATCACATTATTACAATTGAACCTAAATCTTCATGTGCATGGTCATAGTAGAATACTATATAGGGATAAAGTTAGTGAAGTCTAGTATAAAAGGAATCCCAAGTCAATTATGTACTCTAAATACATATAATTGGTCAATTTCACCAAAATCAACCTTGGCCAAGGTTTAGTGAATAAGACATAATGATTACATATTTAATACAATAAATTTGAATGACATAATATTATTTTACATGTTTAACTCATATTTTGAAACAACCCACCTACACATGTAACTACAGTACAACTATACAATATAATACAAGCACAACTCACCAAATACCTAGAGTTCTTCAAAAATATTATCCCTTAAGTAGTATTTCTAATTTACAACCATAGTATACTACGAACGTAGTAGTAAATACATCTCTCTAATAATTTTTTTAAGCTCAAGATAAAAAATAGTATACTAACATCTCTCCATTTTAAATAAAAAATGTAACATTATTCAAATACAATCATGACAAAGACATACTCATAATCCTAGTGAAATTCATACAACCAAATTCAATGAGTGTTAACTCAGTGATACCATCCATAATATCTGCAACCTAAAATATTGGTCACATAAAATATAGAAATCTATCATGAATATGTAAGACATTGAAATGAGATCTAGCCTAAATGAATTAAGCTAGATCAATTCTCTTTCACCATAAACATTAGGGAGCCAAAACTAACCATGTAGTACTATTTGGTTGTTGTCATCAAAGTAGAACCAAATAGGTTGGTTAGGGTTTTGGTCCCTTTTTTTTGTGTATGTTGTTACTGATATGATGGTTTATATTAAAATAGGTGAATTAGGATCAAATGAACTAAGTGTACCAATTTTTTTAAAAATTACAAAACTAAATGAAAGAAATAGAAAAGTGGATTTGGAGAAGAGATACAAAGAGGAACCTAATATTGAAATCTACAGAAGAAGTGGAAAGATAGGGGAATTAGGTGCCCTAGTTTAGAAGTGTTGAAATCTATGCTTTTAGGACCTACACAGGTGTACCAGTGTCTGAAGCTCTCTACCAATAGAAATTAGAATTCAAAGCCTGATAGAGACTGGGTAATTAATGTGGCCTAATTTGTTGATGATGAGTCCTTGAAACATGAATTAGTTTTTAGGATCCTTGAGATTTTAAATCCACTTCAATTTGTAGCAAACCTATAAACCTATAAAATAGTTAGAGGGAGAAAGGTTGATTCATATAGGGGCTTGCCTTGGGCAAACCCCATGTTAGTGTTCCCACCTCCACAATAGATATGATGATAGATGATAAGGAGTGTGTGCTCTCAAGGGACTAGAGGCAAGATAACTGAAAGAATAAAAGGGGTGTCTTACCACTCATATTTGAAGCCCCTGTTGGACTGATATAGCTATATCAATCTCATCCAAGGAGGATGAAGGAGTATCCTTAATATCCTACAAATTTTAGTCCATATGATAATGATAATAAATAAGAAGCATCTTACAATCCTTGAACATAAATTTTTATTTAGGTTGTAGACTATAATTTACTATAATTATGTTTCTTATCTTATTCTTTTCTTTCTTTTGATGTTGTATTAATTACTCTAGAGTTGCTAGAGGGAGATTAAGATTGATTAGAATTGATTAGGGGTTAAAAAGGAGGGAAGAAATTATATATATGAATCTAAATACATTTCAAATTATCCATTTTGATAGGCTAAAAAATGAATTTGAATTATTAAACATATTGAGGCCGACAATCAAATTTGAATTTTTGGGCATGAATAGATAAAACATGGGTGTTAGGTGTGTTGGAAATATAAAATTTTAAAATTTTATAGTGATTTACACTCATAAGTCTCCCAAAAGAAGCCCATATCTTGAATGTAGAGTTGATATAATATCCTCTGCACATCATGACTACCAATGATCACATAGTCTTGACCATTTGATACCATAAATTTCCTCTAAGCCCAAGCATTTGAATAAATAAGTCATATCGGCAAGAGATGGTGTAGGTCTATCCAATTCATAAATCATTATATTCTTATACATATTTTCCAGCATATCGGCGAGAGGTCGAGAATGTCACACTGATCAAATTTCATAAGAAGATGTGCATCGGGAAGATACAGTTCATGGTCTCACTGATGAAGAAAGTCGTCGGCAAGACAAGCATCATTGGGGTGAGATCAAGAAGTCATATCGAGCATATATGTCTTACCGATGAAATACCATCGGCAAGAAATCTGTCATGTCTCAGTGATCAAGCACAAAGAAGCGTATCAACAAGACAAAAGGCTATCAAGGTAAGTTTGAAATGTCCCCCCAAGTCTCCATGTCATGCTGATAGGATTACATCAGCAAGAGTCTTGGCGATATACTTAAGATCAAATGAATGAGCATCGGGGAGACTTATAACATCGGGGGAACAATTGAATGTCTTAGCGATACATGATCTCTAGCCGATAAAGAATACAAATGGATCAAAGGATTCATCGGGGTGACTCTTGGCGATGTCTATGCATTATGGATTAGAAGGATGAATTTTATGATATTGGCGAAAAGGACATAATGTCTCCCCAATCAACAGGGTGTTTAGTGAACGTTGGCTGAACCCGAATAAAAAGGATCGCCCAGAGTTTGAAATGTCTTGCCGACATAAAGCATTTGATGTGACAGTGAGAATTTCAAAAAATTGCAAACTCGTGCTTAGAGCTGGAACATTAATGGCGGCATGAACACACAAAGAAGTAGACAATTTCTTGAATTGAACAACAATAATTGAAGGAGATCTTTGGCAGAATTGGTAGTGGGAGAAACAAGAGAATGGATGAAAAGACCAGAGAAATTTGTAGTTGAAAGATTTCAAAAAAATCTTGTGAGTCCTTTGTAATTTCATTTTCTAATTCTATAATTTTAAAGAAATACAATGGAAGAAATGAGCTTAGGGAGAACAAAAGGCAAGAGACAAGGTGAAAGTAGCCGACCTAAAGGGAAAAAGTAGAAAAATGAAACCAAAAATGAACTAGGGGTAGCTGAAAGGAAATTGAACCAAGACCTAATTGATCAATTGCCCGGCTCGGAACCTAAGGGCTTGGCACTCTGTGCAACTTAGGGCTGAAGTAGAAAAATTAGAGGATAAGTGCAAGCATATAGGAGATATATGGACCTCGATTAGGGGATATGAATTGTTTATCTTTCATTACCACCGAAGGAATCGATATGAACTAGTGTGTAACCCTTGGAAATATAACCTAGGAAAATTAGTCTGCCCAAATGTGTTCATGGACATAGAACTGGTAAAAGTGTTAGCTATTCATTATGACCCAAAGCTCAAAGCTATTTGTGATCCGTCAGGAAAACCATTCATACATATATCAGAGGCTGCAATTTTTGAGGTGTTTAACCTAGAAGGAGTATGTGATGAGAAGATTGTACATGAAGAGTTGGAAAGAGAATTTTGGAGAATGGATACCATATACAAGGGTTGGAGGTTGCCATTGCAATGATTCAAGAAGGATGGCAACCCAATTCCACTGGAAGATAGTGATGGTCCCCCATTTCATGTTGACCTGTTTGAGTTTAGTACCCCTCTATTTTGTTTATGTTTCTAGACAGTGTGTTTTTACTTTGATAGACCTTGTTACTATGTTGTTATATTTGATCGCTGACTATGGAGCGATGATAGATTTATTCTATGATGTGATGATACACTATATGTATGGTGATTATTTGTGGCATGCTTTCAGTTTAGCATAGTTGTTTATTTGAGTGGATATTGTTATATATGCTCATTGTATTTTAATTGATATTTTATTTTGTCAGTTTGATGTGACATTATATTGGTGAAGAGAATGGGATTGCATCACTTTCTTGCGAGCACCCTGCGATTCCATGATTTTCTCTTCACGGTGTGTTTGATTTATGATGTATATACATGTTCGACATATGTTTGATTGTAGGATTGCAAGTACAAGACATCGTCTCCACCTGACTTTACAGGTCTGAGTGTGTCCATTGCCCAATGATATTGTTGATTGGGAAATAGTAACAAGGTTTTCCTAGTCAAGCCACAACCCTAGTCACAGTGTGTCGTCAATCCATGTTCGGTATGTTTGGTTGTCATGTCCATGTTTGCTTTGTCAATTATTATTTAATTATGCAAGGTTTATTTTATGAAAATTAATGTTAACTTAATGCTTTTAATGATTTTAGTGTTATTTAATTAATTTTAAATAGTATTGCTTGAAGCCTTGTATTTAATTTAATTAATTAAATTTAATTATTTTGTAAAGTAATTTAATTCTTATGATTAAATTTATTTTATAAGGTAATTAGATTAATTAGATTAAATTTATTCTAGATATTATTATGTGAATTTGAATTTTAAATTGCATAGTGAAGATGATATTAATTGTGGAATTTTAAATTATTAAAATAGCATAAATTCTTTGTAATTATCAAAAAGGGAAAATATCAAAGAGTTGGTTAAATATATTTTAGAATAGCCATGTGTGTGAGTAAAATTTATTGAAAAGTCTTGTTGAGAAATTATTCTCGGAGAGAATATTTGCCAGAACTGTGGGAAGTAAGAAGTTACTTCACATGAATGGAAAGAGAGATATTTGCTGAGAAAATTGTTTGTTGGAAAATGGAAAAAAGGTTCTCGGGAATATTGTGGGCTTTATATTTTGCATATTTCTGGAAGTGGTGATTTTGGAAAAAGCTTTGGAAATTGAATTCTAAAGACGAGGCTCTGCTCCAATCTTCATTTTTTTTCAAGCTTCAGGAAAAAGGTTTTTTTATTGTTTATTTAATTATTTTGTTGATTTGAAAAGATTGCCTGTACAAATTCTACTCTATAGAGGTTTTGTTAATTTTGTAAAAATTGAGGGATTGTCTGTACAAAAGAGATTGTAATTTTAGTAGAAGCTTTTAAATTGTTTTTGAAAATTTGCAAGGCTTCTATGTTTAAAGATTTGTCGTGATTATTTTAGTGCTTCTGTAGAAATTTTTATAGTGAAATCAGAGAGCCTCTATGAAATTGATATTTTAAACAATGGAAAACCCAGAAGGAAATATTATAAGATTTATAAAATTTATCGAAAGCTTATGTGTAGAAAATTGTTGAAAGTTTCTGAAAGGAATTGATTTTAAACAATA
>VDFB02379711.1:125234455-125287138 GCA_007258455.2 Sequoia sempervirens
CGAACCTAAGCCTTCAACTGGTTGACACATAGGTTGAAGGCCCTAACAATGTCAAAGAAAAATACCGACTTTGGACATATGGTTGACGACCTTTTTTCCAAAATTTTTTGACGAAATTAAAACGCACTTTAGATCAAACAATGTAGATTCTAAATATGTAATTTGTTTTGCAATTGAATTATTTTTTCTATTTTTCAATTAATTTCTAATAAAATTGGTCATAAACTTTAAATATCAGGGGTTTTTACTATTTTAATAACTTTTGATCAACTTAACATTTTGACAAAGGCGGGATTTAGAGGCAAACTTGAGACAATTCTTTTTGGTTGAAAAAAAAATCAGAAAATGATAAGTTTAGGTCATCTTATGCATGTATCGTACATGATGATTTTTCAAAACGACAAATCTACCTAATAAAAATTTAACAAAAAAAAAAAAAATTCAATAAAAATTTACAAAAAAATATCAAGAACAAGCTTTAGTGAGTCATAAAACTTTTTCTAAAAGGATTTAGAAAAATACGATAATTTAAGTCAAAATATGGATGTCGTACATGTGCATGGTATGGTAAAAAAAATGACTTTTAAACAGTGGTTTTTTGAAATGCCTATTAAAACTCAATTTGTGCAATCTGGGTATTGAAATAAATTACATATTTGGAAACTAGACTCCGAGCACTACATTTTATGATTGTGACTTTTTTAAAGATTTCATCTCTAAGTGCTTCAAATTTTAAGGTCAAATGTGTCAAATTCTGAAAATCAGGAAAACACTTCCACTTTTTGGCCAAAAAGTGGACTCAACTTCTTGCACACACCCCATGACAACAACTCTATATATCATGATTTATACTTACACTAAAATATGGTATTCTCATAATGTTAGGATTATCACTAGACCCAAACCTAAACATCGAGGACTCATTCATAATGTCCCTTTGTACATATCACTTCCTAAGAATTAGAGACTTTACAATTCATACACCAATAACATAAATTTGTCATCCTCACATTTGGGATTAAGTCTCTAAACTTTCATTAAATTTAAGCTAATAATTAAACTAATGCTTCAAATCAATCCATATATAATAGTACTCTAACAAATACTTTCTAGTCAAGTATTACCTTTATGCCAACATCAATGTATGGACACACAAATCTATATAGTGATTAGCTAATACGTGCATCATATTTACACATTATGATTATCTTATACATACAAAACATGTACACAATGTGACTAAATCATGCATGCATTATATGAATTAAATGTGATAACTCATGGATGCATAAAATATACATATTGCAAATTTATCATGCATGCATCACATAAACATAGTGTGACTAGCTCATGAGCACAACACATTTACTCCATGTACATAATGAGTAACTCATCCATAGACACACATACACAATATGAATAACTCATGCATTATCACATATGCATGGTGTGGCTTGCTCATGTATACAACGCACATACACAATGTGAATAACTCAATATCATTATATACACACAAGTGACCAACCAGAAAAATGATGTGGTTAGAACCTTACTACAAGCAACTTCCCCTTTACCTATTTCTCTAATGCATAATCCCTTAAATACATCCCAACCAAAAATAGTATTAGTTCATCCTATACTACACTATGGGCCCCATCATTTATATTAGTTCACTACCAACTATGAAGACAAGTGAGCATCCTTACTACTTGTGGTAATCACCAAAAAGGAACTGTAACAACAAACAACATATTTGGTCATTAATAATATTTTCATTGCTTGTTGAACCATTTGAGTTAATGGATGTTAATAGACATTACCTAAATTTCACTAGTGAAAGTTAGTCCCACTCAATATGAGGTAGCTCTTGCCATCTATCACCTATATGGTACTATTGAAAGCTAGTTAATCCATGTCATACCATGAGTGAATCTTAGCCTCCATCATCTACATTCCATCAGTGATAGTTAGTTAAACTCTAAGATATGGTAATTACTCCTAACATATTTCACCTACATGATACTAGTGATATCCAATAAAACCACTTGTGTATCATAACATACATAGCTCCTAGAAAACTGCATCTCTAGAATATTGGTGAATGACATCTAATCCTTAATTTATTATGAATAAATATATAACATCCATCACCTACATAGTATCAGTGATATCTAACTACCTATGTACCTATATTAGACTCAGCTCTAACATATGGGTCCATCTTATAGTCAAGTATGCATAATCAATATATCATAAGGATGCACAAGCACTTGGTAGGTTATCTTTTTTATATACAAACATAAAGTGATCGATAAACCTATACACATAGTCTCATACCTGTTTTTGAAAGATAAATAATATACCATATTCAACAATGATCACTATTACTTTCCCACTATTTATAATGGAAATTATAAGGAAATCTATGTTAAACTCAACATATATCCATGATAATTAATATTTATAGTAGCTAGATCATCCACACATATTAAGGGTTGCTCAAACCATTAGATGAGAATGATTTAATTCAAAATAATCTTAAACACAAAGTTTGTAGGTTTTTATAACTCATTCATAGCAATGTCATATCTAAGTTTATCATGCTAGATTATTTCTTGGAAGAATAGAACTCGTTAAATTTTGAGCCTAACATATACCTTCCTATACTCCTCATTGAGCCAAGATACATTGTCATAGTGTTCAACATATAAATTCTAGTTATTTTAGTTCTAACAAGTCTAAAGGCATTCTCATACATTCACATTAGATATAGACCATTGTGATGGTGAAACTAAAACTCCATCCAAGAATAGAGGATATGTTTGAAAGGAAAATGTACTACAAACCTCAAAGTAGATAAACTAGATGAGGATGAATGCCTTTTTTGGCTCAAACCTATATAGTGGGGACATATTAATTGTGAAGATGAATTCACAACTATTCAAGGAAAATTTTAGCCTCAAACTAGAAAGAATACTTGGAGGGAGAAATGATTTATTTAAGTACAACAACCCCAAACCTTGGATTTTTCCCCTAAAACTTTTGGACTACCAATTTAGGTTCATGACATCCTTTCACCCAAGGATTGTTTACGTACCTATTTCCAAATGGTATCAATGTTAGATGTAGTTCTCTCCACTTTAATCTCTCAAGGATCAAATACATAGAATTCTTAAACCTAAGCTTTGATAACCACTCAAGAAAATTTCCTCATAGAAGTGAGATAGTATATGAGGAAGACCATAGAAGGGACTAAAACCATCTAGTGCAACAAATCACCATTTAACAATGGCCAATACAAAATATTCATTGTTCCTAAAGTTTTATTAATTAATAATAAAACTCAAAATTCCTAAATTATTATTTCATATCTCAACAAAGTTCCTTTAAATTATTCCCAACAAGTAAAAATTCTTACTAGTATTAAATAATCCAAGCATGTTCCTAGTTTAGCGAACATATCCTAAAGAATTTTCATCCAAGGGCATCAAGATCTCAAATTAAACCTCACCTTGTTATAATTCATAACTCAACATGAACCTCCTAGAGTCCCTTACAAAATCATCTCATTAACATATAGGCTAGGTTGGTTACTTATAAATAATAAACAATCAAGTTGTGACCATTTCATAAAACTCATAATGCTCAAAATTCTAAAGTAATCACTAGTTCAAGTCTCCACACAAACCCATTAGGATAAATAGAGTTTTATACTAGATCTCTTTGAACCTTTTCAAATTTCCCACTTGGTATGGAATGTTTCACTTATTTATGTCAAAATTTATGATAATTATTATATCATCCCATGTTAAGTATAGGATTGTATAAATATGTATAACTCAACTAACACTAATACCCACTTTATATGAAATTCTTATTATAAAAAAATTAGGTTTCATTGTCCCACCCAATTTTATACTTACAATTATTAACCTTACAACAATCAAATCCATAAACAAAAATTATGCATGTTAATTGATAAAAGATAAGCATGGTTGTATCAAAGCATAGGGAAAAATGAAATAGTCAATATATTGTCACAATATAAAAAGTATGCAAACAAGCTTTTATGTCTCCAAGTGGAGTCCTAAGATAATATGATCAATTAAATATCAACTATCATAATCGTATTATATTATATATCTTTATTGAAAAAGCACATCATGCATCAAGAAGGGCGCACAAGAATCATCTAAGGTTCAAGGGACATACAATAGTAATTATAAACTTTCTTTAGACATGATTGAGACTTAATTTATAATCAAATTCAAGATAGTGGGCAACACTATATCTATTAGATCACCATATGAAGATATATGCCCAATAATTTTACTAATAATATTATTCTTAACTTTTTAATTTTTTATTTCCCTACGGTGAAACCAAATTATTTTATTGGTATAATTCATCATCTAGATTATATTTGCACTTGGTAATTATAATAAATGTGACCTTAATGGTTATTACTTGTAATGATCCCATATAATAATGATATATTTATAAATCAAAACATATAATCACATTATTACAATTGAACCTAAATCTTCATGTGCATGGTCATAGTAGAATACTATATAGGGATAAAGTTAGTGAAGTCTAGTATAAAAGGAATCCCAAGTCAATTATGTACTCTAAATACATATAATTGGTCAATTTCACCAAAATCAACCTTGGCCAAGGTTTAGTGAATAAGACATAATGATTACATATTTAATACAATAAATTTGAATGACATAGTATTATTTTACATGTTTAACTCATATTTTGAAACAACCCACCTACACATGTAACTACAGTACAACTATACAATAGAATACAAGCACAACTCACCAAATACCTAGAGTTCTTCAAAAATATTATCCCTTAAGTAGTATTTCTAATTTACAACCATAGTATACTATGAACGTAGTAGTAAATACATCTCTCTAATAATTTTTTTAAGCTCAAGATAAAAAATAGTATACTAACATCTCTCCATTTTAAATAACAAATGTAACATTATTCAAATACAATCATGACAAAGACATACTCATAATCCTAGTGAAATTCATACAACCAAATTCAATGAGTGTTAACTCAGTGATACCATCCATAATATCTGCAACCTAAAATATTGGTCACATAAAATATAGAAATCTATCATGAATATGTAAGACATTGAAATGAGATCTAGCCTAAATGAATTAAGCTAGATCAATTCTCTTTCACCATAAACATTAGGGAGCCAAAACTAACCATGTAGTACTATTTGGTTGTTGTCATCAAAGTAGAACCAAATAGGTTGGTTAGGGTTTTGGTCCCTTTTTTTTGTGTATGTTGTTACTGATATGATGGTTTATATTAAAATAGGTGAATTAGGATCAAATGAACTAAGTGTACCAATTTTTTTAAAAATTACAAAACTAAATGAAAGAAATAGAAAAGTGGATTTGGAGAAGAGATACAAAGAGGAACCTAATATTGAAATCTACAGAAGAAGTGGAAAGATAGGGGAATTAGGTGCCCTAGTTTAGAAGTGTTGAAATCTATGCTTTTAGGACCTACACAGGTGTACCAGTGTCTGAAGCTCTCTACCAATAGAAATTAGAATTCAAAGCCTGATAGAGACTGGGTAATTAATGTGGCCTAATTTGTTGATGATGAGTCCTTGAAACATGAATTAGTTTTTAGGATCCTTGAGATTTTAAATCCACTTCAATTTGTAGCAAACCTATAAACCTATAAAATAGTTAGAGGGAGAAAGGTTGATTCATATAGGGGCTTGCCTTGGTCAAACCCCATGTTAGTGTTCCCACCTCCACAATAGATATGATGATAGATGATAAGGAGTGTGTGCTCTCAAGGGACTAGAGGCAAGATAAATGAAAGAATAAAAGGGGTGTCTTACCACTCATATTTGAAGCCCCTGTTGGACTGATATAGCTATATCAATCTCATCCAAGGAGGATGAAGGAGTATCCTTAATATCCTACAAATTTTAGTCCATATGATAATGATAATAAATAAGAAGCATCTTACAATCCTTGAACATAAATTTTTATTTAGGTTGTAGACTATAATTTACTATAATTATGTTTCTTATCTTATTCTTTTCTTTCTTTTGATGTTGTATTAATTACTCTAGAGTTGCTAGAGGGAGATTAAGATTGATTAGAATTGATTAGGGGTTAAAAAGGAGGGAAGAAATTATATATATGAATCTAAATACATTTCAAATTATCCATTTTGATAGGCTAAAAAATGAATTTGAATTATTAAACATATTGAGGCCGACAATCAAATTTGAATTTTTGGGCATGAATAGATAAAACATGGGTGTTAGGTGTGTTGGAAATATAAAATTTTAAAATTTTATAGTGATTTACACTCATAAGTCTCCCAAAAGAAGCCCATATCTTGAATGTAGAGTTGATATAATATCCTCTGCACATCATGACTACCAATGATCACATAGTCTTGACCATTTGATACCATAAATTTCCTCTAAGCCCAAGCATTTGAATAAATAAGTCATATCGGCAAGAGATGGTGTAGGTCTATCCAATTCATAAATCATTATATTCTTATACATATTTTCCAGCATATCGGCGAGAGGTCGAGAATGTCACACTGATCAAATTTCATAAGAAGATGTGCATCGGGAAGATACAGTTCATGGTCTCACTGATGAAGAAAGTCGTCGGCAAGACAAGCATCATTGGGGTGAGATCAAGAAGTCATATCGAGCATATATGTCTTACCGATGAAATACCATCGGCAAGAAATCTGTCATGTCTCAGTGATCAAGCACAAAGAAGCGTATCAACAAGACAAAAGGCTATCAAGGTAAGTTTGAAATGTCCCCCCAACTCTCCATGTCATGCTGATAGGATTACATCAGCAAGAGTCTTGGCGATATACTTAAGATCAAATGAATGAGCATCGGGGAGACTTATAACATCGGGGGAACAATTGAATGTCTTAGCGATACATGATCTCTAGCCGATAAAGAATACAAATGGATCAAAGGATTCATCGGGGTGACTCTTGGCGATGTCTATGCATTATGGATTAGAAGGATGAATTTTATGATATTGGCGAAAAGGACATAATGTCTCCCCAATCAACAGGGTGTTTAGTGAACGTTGGCTGAACCCGAATAAAAAGGATCGCCCAGAGTTTGAAATGTCTTGCCGACATAAAGCATTTGATGTGACAGTGAGAATTTCAAAAAATTGCAAACTCGTGCTTAGAGCTGGAACATTAATGGCGGCATGAACACACAAAGAAGTAGACAATTTCTTGAATTGAACAACAATAATTGAAGGAGATCTTTGGCAGAATTGGTAGTGGGAGAAACAAGAGAATGGATGAAAAGACCAGAGAAATTTGTAGTTGAAAGATTTCAAAAAAATCTTGTGAGTCCTTTGTAATTTCATTTTCTAATTCTATAATTTTAAAGAAATACAATGGAAGAAATGAGCTTAGGGAGAACAAAAGGCAAGAGACAAGGTGAAAGTAGCCGACCTAAAGGGAAAAAGTAGAAAAATGAAACCAAAAATGAACTAGGGGTAGCTGAAAGGAAATTGAACCAAGACCTAATTGATCAATTGCCCGGCTCGGAACCTAAGGGCTTGGCACTCTGCGCAACTTAGGGCTGAAGTAGAAAAATTGGAGGATAAGTGCAAGCATATAGGAGATATATGGACCCCGATTAGGGGATATGAATTGTTTATCTTTCCTTACCACCGAAGGAATCGATATGAACTAGTGTGTAACCCTTGGAAATATAACCTAGGAAAATTAGTCTGCCCAAATGTGTTCATGGACATAGAACTGGTAAAAGTGTTAGCTATTCATTATGACCCAAAGCTCAAAGCTATTTGTGATCCGTCAGGAAAACCATTCATACATATATCAGAGGCTGCAATTTTTGAGGTGTTTAACCTAGAAGGAGTATGTGATGAGAAGATTGTACATGAAGAGTTGGAAAGAGAATTTTGGAGAATGGATACCATATACAAGGGTTGGAGGTTGCCATTGCAATGATTCAAGAAGGATGGCAACCCAATTCCACTGGAAGATAGTGATGGTCCCCCATTTCATGTTGACCTGTTTGAGTTTAGTACCCCTCTATTTTGTTTATGTTTCTAGACAGTGTGTTTTTACTTTGATAGACCTTGTTACTATGTTGTTATATTTGATCGCTGACTATGGAGCGATGATAGATTTATTCTATGATGTGATGATACACTATATGTATGGTGATTATTTGTGGCATGCTTTCAGTTTAGCATAGTTGTTTATTTGAGTGGATATTGTTATATATGCTCATTGTATTTTAATTGATATTTTATTTTGTCAGTTTGATGTGACATTATATTGGTGAAGAGAATGGGATTGCATCACTTTCTTGCGAGCACCCTGCGATTCCATGATTTTCTCTTCACGGTGTGTTTGATTTATGATGTATATACATGTTCGACATATGTTTGATTGTAGGATTGCAAGTACAAGACATCGTCTCCACCTGACTTCACAGGTCTGAGTGTGTCCATTGCCCAATGATATTGTTGATTGGGAAATAGTAACAAGGTTTTCCTAGTCAAGCCACAACCCTAGTCACAGTGTGTCGTCAATCCATGTTCGGTATGTTTGGTTGTCATGTCCATGTTTGCTTTGTCAATTATTATTTAATTATGCAAGGTTTATTTTATGAAAATTAATGTTAACTTAATGCTTTTAATGATTTTAGTGTTATTTAATTAATTTTAAATAGTATTGCTTGAAGCCTTGTATTTAATTTAATTAATTAAATTTAATTATTTTGTAAAGTAATTTAATTCTTATGATTAAATTTATTTTATAAGGTAATTAGATTAATTAGATTAAATTTATTCTAGATATTATTATGTGAATTTGAATTTTAAATTGCATAGTGAAGATGATATTAATTGTGGAATTTTAAATTATTAAAATAGCATAAATTCTTTGTAATTATCAAAAAGGGAAAATATCAAAGAGTTGGTTAAATATATTTTAGAATAGCCATGTGTGTGAGTAAAATTTATTGAAAAGTCTTGTTGAGAAATTATTCTCGGAGAGAATATTTGCCAGAACTGTGGGAAGTAAGAAGTTACTTCACATGAATGGAAAGAGAGATATTTGCTGAGAAAATTGTTTGTTGGAAAATGGAAAAAAGGTTCTCGGGAATATTGTGGGCTTTATATTTTGCATATTTCTGGAAGTGGTGATTTTGGAAAAAGCTTTGGAAATTGAATTCTAAAGACGAGGCTCTGCTCCAATCTTCATTTTTTTTCAAGCTTCAGGAAAAAGGTTTTTTTATTGTTTATTTAATTATTTTGTTGATTTGAAAAGATTGCCTGTACAAATTCTACTCTATAGAGGTTTTGTTAATTTTGTAAAAATTGAGGGATTGTCTGTACAAAAGAGATTGTAATTTTAGTAGAAGCTTTTAAATTGTTTTTGAAAATTTGCAAGGCTTCTATGTTTAAAGATTTGTCGTGATTATTTTAGTGCTTCTGTAGAAATTTTTATAGTGAAATCAGAGAGCCTCTATGAAATTGATATTTTAAACAATGGAAAACCCAGAAGGAAATATTATAAGATTTATAAAATTTATCGAAAGCTTATGTGTAGAAAATTGTTGAAAGTTTCTGAAAGGAATTGATTTTAAACAATAAAAAGATCAGAAGAAAATAATAGAGGAATTAGAAAACCTCGATTGAAAATGGATTTCTCTAATAAATTTGAGGAAATTGAGATCCTTTGTTAAAATTTGTGGAAAATTACTATCCTCTATTTAGATTTGTAAATTTTCTTCTATAGGAAATTCTGTGAAAATTATATGCCTATCTGGAGTAATTATTTGATAAATTCATATATATAAATAAATATATTTTTATTTTAATTGAAGCTTCTGGTAAATTTTTCCTATTAAGGAACTAGGCTGTAGAAGTCCATACGCCATTTTTTTTTTTATCAAACCCGGAGAAATTATTTATAAATTTTTTATTAATGATAGTAGGGGGGTGCGGGGGGGCGGGGGGCGCTCTGCCCCCACAATGCCACCCATAGAGGAGGCGCTGTTGTGGAGGCAGCGCCGCTGCCTTCCACAGCAGCGAACCTCCCCTGTGGGGAGGGTTGCGTGGGGAGTCCACCCACTACCACAACCTTTGTGGCTGGGCACAGCTTGCCGTAAATCATATTTAATTTAATTTAATTATATATATATATATTAGATATTTATAATATATATTATATATAATATATACATTGTATATATATATATTTATAATATATTTAGAATAATGATAATTGTAAATTGGTTGCGGATAATTAAATAAAATAAATAAATATTTAAATATAATTATTTAAATGGTTAGTTTAATATGATGAATGCGAGAAGTGCATAGACTAGGAATTTGTTTTGTAATGAAATGCTTTAAGTAGGGAAATTGATTTTTCATTATTATGTATAAATGTAAAGTTGGAGTTAAACAATTAGTGTTAGCTATATTATTTACATTGTAAATGGAATTATAATTAAAATGATTTATTTCATGCAGTGTGTAATTGCTTTAATTGGATTTAGGAAATCCTAATATTAGATTATCATTTTGCCTAAATTGCTTATAAGTTATATTTTCTCTTATTCACGTAGTTGGGAAAATTGGGTTAATTGGATTTGCAAGTCTTCCAGATGTATTTCCTTTATAAGGGAATTGTTAAGTGTTATGGTTTATCTTTTGATTTTCCTTGGGTAGTGCACATGGATGTAGTCCAGTTTGAACACCCAGTTACTTTGAATGGGATGTTGATCAGTTTGAACACCTAGTTACTACGAACAGGATGTGTTGTCCTCTGCAGTATGGTCGATATTTGTTATCGGATTTTGTGCACCTTTTCTACCCATGGTTTGTGGTTTGACCCTAGTGTTGTCAGTAGGAGAGTGGCTCTTAGTGGGGGTCTGACACACAAAGGGGCGCCAGGGTATCTCACTCAGGGTTTAATCAAGTGATAACTTAAAAGAATTAATAGGAAACTCTCACATAAATAAAGATAGTATATGTTCTCTCATGGCTCATGCGCTTGTTTAGGCTTGAGGTGAGATGAGAAGCGTAGTTTGTATGGGGGTCCGATGGCCAGTAGAGGTAGCCTAGGTAACCCAGGATGGGGGTTCGGTAGCCTAGGAAGGTTACACCAGGGTAACCCATAGAAAATTATGTATGATACTCTTCCTATGACAACAACCAGTAGCATTGTACAATGGATGTACTTAATTCTCTTATTTTGGAAGCAATGTAACCATTATATTATTTCTTGTACTTGTATTGTTTAGTCTTGAGTTTGCCTATGTCTAGAGGTAGTAGGTTATGCCTACGAAACCTTTTTACTATCTCCTGGCACGGGGGTGGGCCTACGGGTACCACTTAGTTGGGTGAAACGTGCACCTTACACTGTTGGGTCCCCAGTTCTTGTTCATGATGGCGGGTACTTCCTGATTGGAGAGCTTGTGTGTACCAGTGGATATGTGCTTTCTCTTATGTTTCATTTGTATTAGTTGGATATAATTTGTTTATGTATCACCCCTCAATTGTATTCAAGGAGAATTCTTGTAATTTGTAATTGTAACTCTTTTGTATGATCTACCTCATTTGAAAATGAGTATTGTAATTATTATATTGAATGCAATGTAAGAATGAATCATTATTGTGCTTTATATTTTATGTGATGTATTTTAATGTTATTGAATGTATGATCTTAAATTTATGAGATATAATTAAATTCGTTGGATAGTTTATTTTGGTATAGTGGGATTTGAATGTAATACCTTGTCATGTATCTTAGAGAATGTATGCGTTAGTGATGTTCATATCACATGTTAATATTACATTTAAAAAAATAAAATTGATATGCTTCTATTGTGTTTGCGCCATTCTCTAGGGTTACGTGGTGGGGCATTACATGAGCCATACCTAAAATATACTTATTTTTCAATATGCCAAGTGTTGGGGATGGAGGCCCCTGAATACATGTCAATTGTGCCAATGGTAATTGCAATAGATGTCCAGTGCCATAATTCTAGACCTTTCTATTACGCCTCACAAATCTTCAAAGGGCTTGATGCAGGACTGATGGTCATAAAAAGGGGGTCTCTCATTCTACACTTGAAGCATTAATACTCAATCCTTATGCATATGATACTCTATTATGGACAAGAATTGAATATGTGGCCTGAAAAATTAAGGATTTCACAATTTGATAAGGAAGGAAGACTATTACCAGTGCAACTCTGGACTGACATCTGGGATTGCAGATTTTCCAACTCTTGTTTTATACATTTTGAAGAGTTTTTTGTGAAACCACTATATAGATTATATAATAATCCTTGTGAATATTCATTGTATGATCAGATAAAAAGATTTCTTAGGCCCAAGGACTTCAATGGACCTGCTAACCATAATTGGGGAGATTGGTATTGCTTGGAAGGTGCAACTATGATCAAAATATATGGGTTTGAAGACACACCCTTTATCCTACCCAAAATAGTGCCTGATAGGATTTCTTACTTGGAGATTGCTAGGCAGTTGGATTACTCAGATGTAATGAACTTAAGTTCTTTTGGAAAGTAGGCATTTATGCCTAGCACATTGTGTTTTGGTGACTTCATTGTATTATCAAGGAATGGGTATGATATGGTTCTCAATAAATTGTTGCAATACAATATGAAAAAAGGTCCACCACGAAAAGGATTTAACCCAGAGGGGTACATCAATTTTGCTAGGAATAAAATGAACTTGGGTGGGTATGATCATATGCCCTATCTGTATTATGATTTGATCAAGAATTTGGAGGAGGAGGAAGCAGAAAGAGTTGTTGATGAGTACAACGGGGGATTTCTAGTTACAGAATTGTTGTCCTCTGGGGAAGAAACATCTGGTGATGATAGGACTCATGGCACAATTGATAAAATCTCTAGGCTGAGAACCCAAGATTACAAATGTCCTCCTAGGGAACCAGATGCTGAAGAGAGTTCAGATGCAGATACAAGATAGATGGCCTACAGATCATTTGTGGCTAATGATGAATTTTTCAAGACTCTAGAGTTTAAAGATTTTTTGTACAAGCAGAAGGGGAAATCAATAAGGGATTTAGTGGAAAAGATAACACCAAATAATGAAGGGAAATTATTGAGTAGTTTAAAATCAAGTGTAGAGAAAGAAATGGAAGACATGACCCCTGAGAAGGGAAGAAAGCTTTTGGAGGATGCAGGTGTTATGATTTTCCCTGGGTTAGATTTAAATTCTGCTTTGGTTTTTGATAGCTTCTTGAAAAATAATAATACCACACACAAGCTCAACCTTGAAGGGGTAACAAAGATATATGTAGGATCCAAGTATAACCCAGATGAAGGATCACTCATGATATGGGCCTTGTATCCACCACACAAGAATTATGTTGTAATTGATATTGAGAAAGCTTTTGGGCATGTAATGACATTAAAGGTTGGAGAGGTTGATCCCATAACTACAATAGATATTGGCATCAATATTTCCAAGTTGAATAAGACTCAGATCCATATGTTGGTTAAGGAGAAGGAAATGTACAAAGCTAATAATGAAATATTACTCAGGGAGAATGATCACCTAAAAGATATGATGGGAATTACCCTAGGATCCACTAAGCAGTTGACACAAGGTGAGAGTTCTCATGCAAGAGACCAATGGAAAGGATCAAATGCATACTCACAGGGTAAATATGATGCACTTACTGCAATGATAAAGAAGAGGCAAGCCAACTTGATGACTTGGTTGAGTAGACTTTGGGGAACACATTCAAAAAATTATGCTGTAGATCAAGAACATAAGAGGATTGATGGGAGAATCCAGGAGAAGTTCCAAGAGATAAATATAAGAGATGTTCCAGATAATGTGGTATTGATACTGCCAACCATTTCATAAGAAAACACAGAGACTTCCATGAAAAATTGCAGGGGGATGAACAGGGGCTAATCGATGCCACAAAAAATGGATTACCAGTGCTATTTGAAGATGAAGGCGAATTGAAAGAAAAGGATAGGTGGATCAAGGAATGTGAGTCAACGCTGCAAACAATTCTAGAGACGGCTACAAGAAACAATTCGACACTGGACGAGGCTTGTGAGCAGAACGAAAGGATGGTGATAATGGAGATAGCAATCCAGAATGCGCTAGGAGATGCTGATACACATGAGTGACATGATTACGTGGATCATTTGTCAAAAATACATTTATGGCTAAATAGAGCCTAATTTCTAGTTTGTTATTGTTGTTTAGCAAAAAAAATTATGAAGGGACGTGTCCTTTCAGGGTTTTGTTGTATTTATGTGTATTTTATATTGTCAAAATAGATATAGGTGGATAGGAGAAATATACAGTAGATAATTTGGAATGATGTTTTCATCTAAAAGGACTCATATGCATGTATGAATCTTGATGAAGTTAATGAAAATATCTGAATTTGTGGCTTAATCTTGGTATCAACTGTTTGTTGGAATTATACAGTTATTTGGTTGTCTCCATTCTAATACATTTTTGTTGTTTAAATTGATATATCAAGCATATATTCAGTTTATCAATACACATTTGTTGTACTTGTGTGATGTGATTATTTGGTTCTTTCAAGAAAATATTAAATCCTTCTAATCAATCACAGTAACTGGGGAGTATTAATTGGATCAATAAGAAGAATAACATAATTAGGGTTGTCATTCTGTCTCAAGTAGAGTTTGTGAACCATTTATTTGCACGTTTATACAAGTTATAAACTACATTTTTGTGCCAAACAGTTTGAATTATTGCCATCATAGATTACACTTTTCTAGATCTTCATTAGACTCCATATACCCAACAAGGCACTGGTCTCACATATTTCATCTTTTAGTTCATCTATGTTATTTTTTACATCTATTAACTAAATATATTTCTTAATATTACTCACACAATTTATGTTAAATTAGGATTACATCTGTTCACTGTAAGATTGCCATTATGAATTAATTTTTGTAACAAAATCACATCATTTAAGTCTACTCAGTTCACATAGGTAGACCTACCTAGGTTTAGCAGCACCTGAAGAGAAGAAGGTATAAACTATTTGGCCTTGTATGTTACCCTGAAACATACCAAGAGTTTGGAAACCTCTTGAGGTAGTTTTCTTGCATTTTTGAGAGCTAACAGGATGTGTTGGCATATGGCTTCTGGTGTTGTCATTGATGGCAACCTAAGTCATTGATCTGGTCCACACTTCAGTATTTGTCCATACTAGAAGAGAGAGTGAAGAACAAGGTATCTGACTAAAGTTGAGTTTGTCAATCCATATGCATTACCAATTTATCAGTTTGGGTTGTGGATTTCAGGGAAGGTTGTTGGGCATCTGGAATATCTTATTCTTGAGTTTTGTGTCATCGCATCAATTGGTGTACGAGTTAGGAGATCCGGTTGATTGATTTTTTCTATAATAGTGCTAGAAGGCCGACTAAGTGAATGTGGCGTGTTGCGGATGTTTGAGGCGAAATTGTTTGAAGTATTTTTGGGTTTGAGGATTTTGTTTTGGGTCCTCACTATGCTGTGGTCGACTTTGGATGGTGTGCATTGAAAATGCTTTGTGGATTGAGTTGACAGTTTGGAAAATATTTTATGTTTAATTGAAGCCGACATATGGTTGATTAAATCTTTTGTTTTGGATATATATAAGCAATCATTTATATCATTTTGGTGTGTGAATTGAGTGTGCGAAGTATGTTGTGAAATTTAGAAGGATAGTATAGCGATTATGCACAGTTTCTCTTGTGCATAAAAGGATTTGTGATGTGAATGACTACAGAAAGAGCAGAAGAGCAGAATCAAACAAGCAGGTCAAGAATGTGACTGATGAGCTTAACCGAAACTGTAATCAGGTATTAGTAGATGCTATTCTCTCAGTTCAAATCTTTTGGATGTAATTCAATCCTTTGTAAGATAGTGAGTCTTCTTTTTGTATTTGAGCAGTGAGCTCTAGGCAGTGTTCCTGAATGCATGTTCATTCCCCATTTGTAAAACCCTTTTATTTGAGTACTCAAATTGTGGATTGACCTCCACCGTGGTTTTTCCCTTAACAGGGTTTCCATGTAAAAATACTTGTGCTATGGTGTTGTGGGTGATTGCTTTATGTGCTTGAATCTTTCCTTTGGTTCAATGTTGTAAGTGGTTTAAAGATCAGATTAATAAAGTTAAATTTTATAGAACACTGATTCACCCCCCCTCTCAGTGTTCCCTGATTCCAACAATTGGTATCAAAGCCTAGTTCCTCGGAAGAAGTTTAACAGCTTAAGGTGGATCTTGGAATGTAATGGACTCTGGTAGTCTTCAATAGCAGCTCTTGGTGGCACTTGATGATCTTTATCATTCCAAAGTAGAAGTCCAAGAATTGAAATCAAGTCTTAAGGATGCTGAGAAATTCATTCAGACGTTGAGGGATCAAATTATTAAGTCCAGGGAGAAGAGAAAGGATCTCTGTGATCAGATTAAACAAAAAGAGAGAAAAAGCATGGATGATGTTCACCTAAATCGAACCTTGAAGGAAATAACTGAAGAATGTGAGAAGCTTTCCAGAGACAATGCTACCCTAAAGCATGAGATGGAATCTATGGTGATGAAGCTAACTAAGGAGATTGAAGAGAGAAACAAGAATGGGGATAATCTTGCTCAGTCCTTAAAAGAAAGATCTGATGAATGCAACAAAATTAATAGAGGATTCATTTAGTTGGAGATTGAACTGCAACAATCCAAAAACAATGAAGAAGAGCTTGAAAGACAGATTGTTATTCTTAGGGATGAACTTGGTATTGCAAATGAATACAAGGAGAAGTTCAAGATTTTCTACTGCAAATGAATACAAATTGTTATTGATGAGTTGACTCAAGGTCGGAAGAATGGAAATGACAAGCGGGGTCTTGGATATTAGAAAGGAGAAAGTTACAGATCTAAACAAAGGAATTTCAGGCAAGGAAATCAAATGAACAAAGCAAAAAGGCACCTAGTAAGACAACCTAATGCTCAAAAGTTTAATGGATATTGTTTTGCTTGCAATAAATTTGGTCATATGGCTGCTCAATGTAGAAGTAAAATGAAATCAAGTGATCCATCATTCTCCGGCCAGTGTTTCAATTGTAATAAGTTTGGTCATAAGTCAATTGAATGCAAAAATATGTCAAAAAACTCTGTCAATAGAGGGAATATTAAATGTTAACCCTGTGGAAGATTTGGGCATATTGCTAACCAATGTAGATCAAGAAGAAATAAGTGGAATGACTGGTCTAAACAAGGAAATGTTGTGTGTTACAACTGCAACAAATACGGTCACATTGCAAGATTTTGTAGAAACAAAAATATGGATAGAAGAGGTCCGACATACAAAGGCATAAATATGCAAAAAGATGATAAAGGAAAAGGGAAAGTGACTGTGGATGAAATAAGAGATTAGATGAAGAAGAATGGGTAAGAAAGAGCAAGTTTGATGTAGGAAATGGTTCCATACTAGAATCTAGTGTTGGTAATTCCTTCGGGAATTGATCTCAGGCCATTGGCCTAGGGGGAGTTTTTTTCAAAAAAATCCTTTTCCCCCTGTCGGTAGTTGGTGCTGGAATGCGATAGATTGTCAATAGTTGTTTAATGATGCATCGAAAAACACTCATAAAGAAATTCAAGCAATTAAAGGTCTGCAAAATAATTTTTCTCTCACTGATTGAGAAAATAGGGTATCCGAAACACCTAGGGTAAAAGCATTTAATACAACAAAAGGTTAGGTGTTTGATTTATAAAAAGCAAGTTGGAACCCTCATTTGCCACTTTATATTGAAGAAAAGAAGGAGAGAACTCTGCAACATATTTTCGAAAGTGGGAAGATAATTCAACGGTGAAAATCTAATCCAATAGGTACTTTAGTTGTATTGAGAAATTTTCATTTAATTTGGTGTGCGGTTGAAGAACTTCTTTGGTAGAATAAAGACATGAGTACAAAAGATAAAATGGAACAAATCAAAGGAATGATAAACCTAGATGAGTCTAACAGTGAGAAGATTAGAGTTGTAAGAAACATGTTGTCGCTTGATGATTTGAAATGGTTGAAAGAATCAAAACACAAAAGCTTGGATATTTGGAGTGAATTCCCCTATTTCGAGAACACATAAATCGTTAAGTTTATTATGGATAGATTGAATGATGATATTCTAACTCTAGATAAACCCTACCATATCTCGAAAGAAGTGATTGGAACTGTAACTAGGTTATGCAAAGTTGGGGATGTGCTGAGAAAGAATTCAATTCGAAATAAAGAAGTTGAAACCCTAATTGGAGTAATTGGAGATCAAAGGGCATTAATAATCTCAAAAATCAAAGATTCAGTGATAAGGTACAAAATGCATGGAGTATCTTACAAACTCTTTTTCAGAAATAGAGAAGGTGCAACTTCGATAGGTGCTATTTACATTTCACACAAGATGATAATGGAAGATCAGGATTTTGACCTTTACGGATTACTAAAAGATCAACTGATGGAGAACGCAAAATTGAAAAAGATGACAGATTACCCTTTTAGGTTTGGTACTTTGGTTATATGTCTTGCGATGTACTTTCTAAATTGCTTACCACTGAACAACAATGCAATATGGGAAGAGAGTGAACCAGTTTGCAAGCAAATTTAAATACATTCTAACAATTTGGAAAAATGTGATCAAGAATATGAAAGTTTCTTTAAAGGTTTGATAGGGAAGTTTGGCTCAATTGGTATTCCCCTTCCGGTAAGGGAACTTGAAGTTGGTTCCTCCTCCGGTGAGATGGAGAGAAAGAAGAAAAGAGCAAAAGAAATTGTTGTTTGCACTCCATTGGCATGCAAGACTCCAAGAGTTGAAGGG
Organism: Sequoia sempervirens; assembly: GCA_007258455.2. Lineage (NCBI taxonomy): Eukaryota > Viridiplantae > Streptophyta > Pinopsida > Cupressales > Cupressaceae > Sequoia > Sequoia sempervirens. The sequence goes on from VDFB02379711.1 coordinate 125,253,390, forward strand.
AAAGGAAAAGAGCAGGTGATTGTGGACATACCAGATGAGGAATCTAATAAGGAAACTAAGGAAACCCAAAGAAAAGAACTAGAAACATCTGAACCAGAAAAAGAAAAGGAAATGACAGAAGAAAGTGAAGAAGAAGGTGATTTAACCAAAGAAGAGCTATTGCAGCTTATTCATGAGGAAGATGGAATGCAAAAAATCGCAAACATATGGTCTATCAAACCTTCATATGAGCAGGACATGATTTTAAACGTACTAAGTGTTCATCTTGTGCACAACCATACTAAATTAGAGAGTTTACAAAATATGTTTCCTAAAGAGATGATTGAATGCATCAAGGAAATCATGGGCTTTGAGTCTCAGAACAAGGAAGAAGAAGAAGAAATTCTACACCTGAAGAAGCAGTACAAATTATCACTCACCAAGCTAAAAGGGAACATGAATCAGCTAAGGAAATGCATAAACACAACAAACAACATCTATAACTACTGTCTTCGATGGCCTCATGCAATCGAAAAATACAAAGAAAATTTGGAACAAATTGAAACAGAGTTGAACAGTATTGGACAAAACTTTAACATGTTTCAGGATCAAGATAGTGCAATTAAGAAAAGGATTCAAGAATTACAAAAAGAGCATACAACTGTTCAAAACACTAGAAATAGGACTGTTGACACCTTTTGGAAGGTGAAGGACATAGCAGAATGCAGACTGGAACAGTTGATTGAGATACTAAGGAAAGGAGAGATATTAGAAGAATCCATCATCATTCTGAAATCCCTCATCAAGATTATCAACCGAACATCTAAAAACAACAACATGATCATAATCTAAGAGATTTCAGTAGAAGATTGGAAGAAATTTCTTTTGGAGATGAAGGAAAAATACAAAATAATCTTCTAACACAAGTAGCGGTTGTATTTCTTCAAAATTTTGAATCAGTAAGTTTTTGGTTACACTCCAAAAGGGATTACTGTAGGAATTTAATCTCTTTTTTGGTTTTTCATTGATGTCAAATGGGGAGAGAGATTAGTGAAAAATTCCTTATCAAATTCAGGGGGAGTTGTGTCAGCTATGACTTTTTGAAGTCTTGAAGGATTGCAGTATGTTGGTTCCAACACTTAGTCATTTTTCACTAAGTGTTGTCATCAATGCCAAAGGGGGAGATTGTTGGCATATGGCTTCTGGTGTTGTCATTGATGGCAACCTAAGTCATTGATCCAGTCCACACTTTAGTATTTGTCCATACCGGAAGGCAGAGTGAAGAATAGGGTATCCGACTGAAGTTGAGTTTGTCAATCCATATGCATTACCATTTTATCAGTTTGGGTTGTGGATCTCAGGGAAGGTCGTTGGGCATCTGAAATATCTTATTCTTGAGTTTTGTGCCATCACATCAATTGGTGTACGAGTTAGGAGATCTAGTTGATTGATTTTTTGTATAATAGTGCTAGAAGGCTGACTAAGTGAATGTGGCATGTTGTAGATGTTTGAGGCGAAATTGTTTGAACTATTTTTAGGTTTAAGGATTTTGTTTTGGGTCCTCACTATGCTATGGCTGACTTTGGATGGTGTGCATTGAAAATCATTTGTGGATTGAGCCAATAGTTTGGAAAATATTTTATGTTTTATTGAATCCGACATATGGTTGATTAAATCTGTTGTTATGAATATATATAAGCAATCATTTATATCATTTTGGTGTGCGAATTGAGTGTGCAAAGTATGTTGTGAAATTCAGAAGGATAGTATAGCAATTATGCACAGTTTCTCTTATGCATAAAAGGATTTGTGATGCGAATGAAAGCAGACAGAGAAAAAGAGCAGAATCAGACAAGCAGGTCAAGGATGCGACTGATGAGCTTAACAGGAATTGTAATCAGGCATTAGCAGATGCTATTCACTCATTTCAAATATTCTAGATGTAATTCAATCCTTTGTAAGATAGTGAGTCTTCTTTTTGTATATGAGCAGTGAGCTCTAGGAAGTGTGCCTGAATGAATGTGCATTCCCCATTTGTAAAACACTTTTATTTGAGTACTCAAATTGTGGATTGACCTCTACCGTGGTTTTTCCCTTAACATGGTTTCCACGTAAAAATCCTTGTGTTATGGTGTTGTGGATGATTGCTTTATGTGCTTACATCTTTCCTTTGGTTCAATGCTCTAAGTGATTTAAAGATTAGATTAATAAAGTTAAATTTTCCAGAACACTAATTCACCCCCCTCTCAGTGTTCCTTGATTCCAATAGGGTGCCTAGGTCTAAAGAAAATTTCTCTTCAAAAGTATGACAATTAAGGATGTAATTATGTTTCCCAAAATGGTAGAAAAATAGGTACATAACAAACACAATTAGACACATGCACTAAAGAGGGCACCAAACCTAGTGTAAAATTGTAAGGGGTGGCCATTTACCACATTATATTTAGCCCCCTTTTTAGTGAGGGGATGAAATTGCATTCATACTAACACTAAAATATTGAGAAGATAGATATCTTTATCAAAATTTTAAAGAGGTAGGATGACTCCAAGCTAGGAGATGTGATAGCCTTGAGATATAGGATCTTGTAAAACTACAATGTCAAGATAAAAAGGTCACACACATAAATATATCACACACACGATGAGGAAAAAATCAAACATATGTGATGTATACATAGAGAAAAAAATAGAGTGCACATAAAGAATACATAAAGAATACATGCATCATACCCAAAGTATACATGAAGTGTACATACAAGCATAAAACATATATACATCATAAATAAAGAGCAAAAAAAATATAATAAGAATGTTGGTACATAAGTCTCAAGCAAAATTTTTGATTCTACAAGGAGACCTCAGTATGAAAGGTTGTCTCAATACCAAGCATCATCCCCTAAATACAACAAACACAAAAAGGAATTCTAAAGAGAAAATAAGCATGTAGCAAGTCGATTGATTGCTTCAAAGGAAGAATGCATACAAATTGACAAGGAGAAATCAATACAAATGAAGAAGGGTACATGTCTCTAGAACTAGATTACTTCATCACAAGGGGTCATGCACATTACAAAAACCCCATGGATCATAGGCTAGAAATTGTTGCTATGGAAGGTGACCATGAATAAAGAAGGGTACATGACTTAGGAACTAGCTTGCTCTATCACTAGGGTTCATACACATACCATATCCCCCATGGATCATAGGCTAGTAAGTTGTGTTATGCTAAGTGACCATGTGTGTGACAAATCAGACCCTATAAAGCACATAGGATATCAAGTTATGTTATGCTATACTTGGCTTATAGAGTACATGAATTAACAGGGTAGGAAGTTGTGTTATGCTAGGTAATCATGTATTGTTAATGCCTCAGGTAGCATATAAATGGATGCCACATGGGATGAATAAAAAATTATGCCTTAGGGAGTGCAAAAATGAACAATGTTACAAGGGAAAAATTTAAAATCACACATCAGAGAGCCCACAAATGAACAATGTCTTAGGGGACGAACTAATAGTCATGCCTTAGGGAGTGCATAAATGAACATCTTAGTGGATGAATTAATAATCATGCCTCAAGGAGCACAAAAATGAACAATATCTTAGGGGATGAATTAATAATCATGTCTCAAAGAGCATATAAATAAATATCATAAGGGATGATTTGATAACCATTCCTCTAGGGGCATAATAAAAAACACCACCACAAATGAAGAATATCAATAAGCCACAACTTGAGAAGCATGAATGGATAAGGATGCATGTGTGGATGAACAAGTGGACAGGTGATATGCCCCCTTAAAATAATAGCATATTTACTATGTTGATATTTTAAGGAAAAGAAGGGGTTAAGGAAAAAGAGAGGGAATCCTCAAGAAGGATTCACACTTCCAAAACTAGTTATTCTTGCCCTCCAGTATAAAGGTGACATGGAGCTAGGAATGCCACATAGTGAGGAGCAACACATTAGAAGAAAGTTTACCATTTAGAAGGAATGAGATAAGGGTGAGACCCAATATCATGTGACGAGCCAATAGGTACATCAACAAATGGAAGAGTGATAGAACCATAGTCAAGAATTTTTGTACTTTATTGTCCAAGGCATGATATTCACTAGTGGAATGACCAACCACTTGATGATATGCACAAGAAGAAGGATTTTTTATCGTGTTTATAAAATTTGTTACGTGTTGAAGGAGGAAGAGTAATCAAGCGAGATTTGAGAAGCATCAATAAAATATGCTCTTTCTTAAATAGAGGATGAGGAGTAGGAAGAAATCCTTTCTCTTATGAAGAAAGGTTTGAGTGCTTACAATAGGAAGATTCAAATACGTAAAACAATGGAGTGGATGTAGAAAAAGGAGAAGGAAAGTAACCTAAACCCTCTTTAGAAAATTGCAGTGTAGGTTTCAAATTTAACTCCTTGTTAAATCGTTAGCATTGTATCCAAGTTTAGTAATAATATTGAAACCAAGCCCATAATGTGTCTCCAAATCAAAAGAATGAGGAGAGGCCACATTTATAATCTTGTCTAAATGAGAAGTATGATAACATTTTGAAGAAGCGGTAGAATTGAAATGAGAAGAAAAATCAATTGTTTTGTAAGAATGCAAATCCTTGTTGAATGATGAGATGTTAGGATGGGGAGGGTCAACATTATATTCAATTGGACCATAAGAGGTAAAAGCTAAATATCCCCCATCATCATTAAGATATGTGTTAGAAGAAGGCACATTATTATGGAATAATGGTGTTATAGGTTTTTATAAGTTCTTTATTGGAATCATAAGTATAAATTTTATTGATTCGATTTTGATTAACATCTATCCTTGGGGGATTCAATGTGAATTTGGAATCTTCATCTATGCATACCATGTTGCCAAGAGGAAGAGAAATAGAATGATGAGTAAGTAAAGTGATGTTAAGAAAGGTATCATTGTATCCTCTTGTACCAAAATATCCTCTCAAGTAGGATATATTGTTACACCCCATTCATGAATTACAATTTACTTTTGACCTTATGTTAAAAGCATGGATGATTTGTGTAATTATAGATCTTTGAAAGATGAATGTTATGGTGAAATATATGAGATGCAATGGATTTATGTATTTAATGTAAATATTGATGAATATGAAAAGAAATAAATGCAATATATATGATATGGCTAACTTCATGTTTTGTTGTCCAAGTGGATATATAGGAATGGATTTCGTGCCTCCATTGGATGAGGGGGAGTATCACCCGAGAGAAGGGTATGGATAAAAGCTGAATAGTAAAGCCATATGAGTTTGTTGATTTTGTGTAGGTTAGGTTTTGGATGTTGTTGAAATTGAGTAAGTTGTTCTTAAGTTATGTCTTTCGGTTACATAAACTTAGGTAAAGTCAAGTTAGTTTCCTTATAGAAGACTATAGGGTTATTGATGTTTTCTATTAGCATATTGATATAATTATTGCCAAATTGAATTTAGTATTTATATTTTCATGATGATATTCATATTTGGAAATGATAGTGTGTATATCTTGGTGTGCCAGAATGCATTATGGATATAAGGTTAACCATTTAAATACGAATAATATTGCAAGTATATATCAACTATTTAAATATTGCAAAGATGTAATTAGAATTAATAAAGTTGATAAAGTCAAGAGGCATAAAATGCCAAAATAATAGGCCAATATATGCAGCCACATTATAGCTGATAAGTAGCATGTAAAAATGCAAATAAATGGCAACATGGTTAGCCTTGAATTGGTTGTTAGTAAAGCTTAATTAGTACTTGAAACAGTTCATCACATGGGCTGAAAACTTTGCATGAAAATAGAGTTCATAATGGTCTATGAAAGGGGAACAAGACTTGGTTTAAATAGCTACAAATAGTAACCTTTTAAATCTGCTATCATTTAGCAACATGTGCATGAAAAAAGGAAGCCTCATGTGCCTTTAAAAAGATAGATTTATTTGCTAACAATAATGAAATATAAGCAACCACTATGTAGTGAATTATATTCAGCCTTTAAGGCATTGGAATTGGCTTTGAACAAGTCAACAAATGGAGTTTTATTTGCAACATTTGAACTAAATCAATTATGGAGGGAAGTTTCCAACACCTAGATGAGGGCCATTTTAGTTGACCAACATATGCTAATTTCCAACCACTTGGTGGAAAATGTTTGCTATTTAAATAGACTCTATATGAGTTGATAAAGAGCATATTTCTAACGTGGGTTTTGAGAAGACTTTGGAAGTTTAATTTCTACTTAATTTGCAGCCATCTTAGCATTGGGAAAGAAACCATAAAGACTCTTCAATCTGATTGTTAAATGTTCTTAAACTGTTTTTGCATTATGGTGAATTAATAGAAGCTAGTTATCAACATTATGGTAGTTTAATTTTGCATTAGCGAGGAGACATTAATTTACAATAGTGGAGAGCAAGTTGGTTGAGTATTTTTTCTATAAAAATAGGAGCTTTGCATTGTATTGGGGTTGGTTACCAAGATAGAAAAGGCACAAAGATTGTGTCATATTGCTCTCAAGTTTATAAAAGTCTGAAAAAAAGTCTAAAAATCAGTCTAGTTTAGCTTTGAGTAGCATAATAGAGGTCTAAAAATCATTTTCAAAGCAAAAAGAAAGTTGAGAAGGAACGGAAGATAAAAGTTTTGGAATCTAGATTTCTCAAGGAGTAATTGCTAGCAACTCGAAAGTAGAAACTGCAGGAATGTTTTAATATACATTTCCGAACTGATTTTATTCCTATTTCCAAGTTTGAGAAAAGATTGTTTTGAATGTGAAAATAAAGAGAAACAAATGAATGTTTGAGAATGAATATATTTAGTTGGGTGATAAGAGATAAAATGTTAATAAATTGTTGATATTGAATCTAAAATTATGTATAGTATGATATTGTTTATGTATTCTAAATGCATTCTAAAAGTATATGAGTTTATAAACAATAATATGGTTTAAAGAATGGATTAAAAATGTCTATATAATGCGTATATATCTAAGAGTGCTTAATAAGAAGCCATGTACTACATTACAATTATTTAGTGTAGTGTCCCTCCAGTTGTGACACTCTGTTTTAGTTTGATTATGTTTGTTAGATAGATGCTTAAGTTGATTATGATACTATGCTGTTCATTTTAAGATATGACTCTGACATTATGTTGCTTTTATACTCTATGGATGATATTGAGATAGACATGTATGTGATATGGATTATGTCACTTGTGAGTTTTTATGTGGTTATCATGATGAAATGGTCATTTAGAATATATGATGTTCGTCAGTTTTGGTGAAGAAGACAGTGTAGCACTACTCATTCGTGAGTACCCTGCTACGCTGTGATTCTTCTTCACAATGTGTTTGCTGATATATGTTTATCTATTTAACAGTGATGTTTCATGCAGACATAGGTACCGGGTATCAACTCCACTTGCTTGACAGGTTTGAGCGTACCCTAATCCAATGAAATTATGTTGATTCAGAGGTAGTGTCAGGTCCTTATTAAGCCATCGTTCTTCATTGAACGAGTACCTATTTGTTACCCTTCCTTGCTGTCTAGTCTGTTTCTGTTGTGTCGTACTTGTCTGTATTGTTTTGTTTGGGAATACATTATTTTAGTTAAATGATTATTTGTTAATATATTTATATTTGATTAAATGCTTATGTTTATGTTTATGGTTTAATTTATTAATTTAAATTAAACAAGTCATTTACTTTAAAAGTGAAAGTAAATTTTGTAAAGGTATTTAATTAAATATAATTGTTGATTTACTTGTGCAATTAATATTTATGTGCAAATAGATATTTTAAGAGAAGATGTTTTCAACATGTTATGAATTCTGGATTTGGAGTTGAAAATGTGATATGAAGTTAAAAGGGTAAGTTAGAACTGATTGATCAATTCTGAATGCATAATGGACTATCAGTTAAGTTTCATGATTGAGAGTTAATTAAATGCATTAAAAAGTTTTTGAAGGTTGCAATTTTCATTCACAACAGTAGCTTTTAGGAAAAAAATTGTACGACAGTTATTTTTGGAGAAGTTTTCATCTCAGATTTTGTTTGTGAGCATATTTTTGGGCCGGAGTGTTTGAATTTCTTTGTCATTTAGCCAGTGTTTTGAGTTGAATTGACAAAAGCTATAGACTTTGCTCAACTAAGCTTTTTAGCATAATTAGATTTTCTTCTTTTATTTGCGTATTTTGGAAAATTATGATTGCACTGGAACATATCTATGCTTGTCTGTGAAAAAGATTGTTTAGCTAAACCTACATGATCAAAATGAAATAATTAGAAGACTATCTGAATTAGATAGATGAAGAAAATAATTAATCTTTGCAAAACGTATACTCCATAGGTGAATCAAGAAATTATACCAGTTGTTTGATATTATTAGGTACCATATTTAGGTTGTTCAAATTATATGTTTTTACGGTTGTGTCTTTTGATCTGGGTAATGAGAAATTTAATCATAGTTATGTAATTCCTGTTTCATGTTATTACGGAAAATTGCATTGGTTTAATACTCTAAGCTCGCACTACATTTCTAGTTTCTATATTTATATCCCCAGAGTTTGATGGATGTGAACTAGATCACAACCTTATTAAATTTGTGATTTACTACTTTTAAGCATTACAAAATTTTCTAATTGTATCTCAATTTTTATTGAGCAAATATGTTATGGCGTTGCCCTTGTCATGGATTTGCATGTTAGCCAAACTTAATGGCTCTATTTGAACTGAAAATTGAAGAACGATATACTCAAAAACTTTGTTAGTTTGTTTTAGTCATGAATCGATGTCATTAGTTTATCTCTTATGATTAAATTCTTCTATATTATGCAAAAGGATGGATTTTGTGACAAAGAATTTTACAATTTATTGAATATGAGAGTTGTTGTGTCAGAAACCCATTTTGTGCATGCTCATAACACCTATTTGATATTTCAAACAGATTTAAAAATTCTCTTGGTATCGATTGGGCAATAGGAATACATAAGTTTCACTTCAGGCTGAATGCCATGTAATGAACTGTAGCTTTAGTGTGTTCTATTGTTGCGCCTTATTCTTTTACTTGTTTACTGTATTTTTCCCTTGTCATTAATCCGCACGTGGCTTGCTTGCAAATTTTGAGTTTCTTTTTAGTAATTATCTTGATTGATATGCCTTAGTTAGACATTGATGTGCATTTTAAACTAGGAGTTAGTTGATTTTTATTTCAACTTTGGCGCAAATTAAGTTCTGTGTCCCTTATTAGTACTTGCCTTTAGGCAATACTATTGCAATGAGTTTTGTTTTTCTTAGTTAATTAGTTATTAATAAGTTAGCTTTCAACCAATCAAAAACAATAATTTTTTTAGAAAAAAAACAAAATTCAATTTTATAAAGTGAACTTGCAAAATATTTAATTTTATAAATTATAAAAATTAATTTTCATGAATATGATTGGTTAAAAGATTTTGTGTGTTATTGACAGATTTTTAGGAAAAGTGAAAGTTAACTATTATTTTACCTATTTTTCATAAATTTGAACTATTACTTTACCTAATTATTTTGCTGAAATGGTGGAAATAGACATTAATTTGGAGTTAGAATTTTGAGACATTCATTGCAATTTGCAATTAACTGCAATTGTGGCCTGTAAGTTTGACTTTGTCTGCTCAACCACGATGGCCGCGGACTCGGCGAATTACTCCATGCAAACTACTGTTTGAAGTGTTCTAATTTCTTGCAGATTTGTACTCTCCAATGTAACCCTTCACACCTGGCATAAAGGCTAGGTCAACTCATCAGTAACATGGTTTGCATTTATTAAAAAAAACATTACTTTTGTTTTGTTTTCCAAAAATTACGTGCAACCTTGAACCGCCAATGGACGTCCACTATGAAAACATTGTTTTCTTCAAACTCCTTCAACATCGCATGCTTTCTGCTCGTTAGCCATGCATTCACAATGGAGGAATATAATCATTTTTACCGTTTCAACAAATGGGTTTTGATTTATTTTTTAGTTCCTGCCAAGGAACTATAGGCACGCCTCTTCCTTAACTAGTTATTAATGTTTTGAACTTCAACCAATCAAAATTGATTATTTTCCTTTATACATTATATTTAATTTTTTTCTAAAGTTAAATGCATGTTTTTTAACTTTTCTAATTTTCAAAATTATTTCTCTTGAATATTATTGGCTCAAAACTTTTGAGCGATAAGGGCGATTTTCCCGGATCCATTATCAAAGTTGCGATTATAGTGGGAGATGGAAAGGGCAGGAGAAAATTAAAATTACTTTTAACTTAACTATTCTATTTACATTTGTAATCTAAATTTAACTAAGTCTAAATGCTAATAAATTCCCCTATACTAATTTCTTAAATATTCTATGTAATTTATATATTCCCCTATACTAATTTCTTAAATATTCTATGTAATTTAAATTATATAGGTTAATTATTCAATTTGTTTATGCAATACAAACCTTGTTAATTCTTGATATTAATAAATTCAACTATGCTAATTTTTTGAAGATTATTTTTTTGTTAAATAAATTTATCTATACATTCAAACTATATTTTTTAAGATTAATTTTTGGTTATATTAATTTTCATTTGCCTTTGATAAATTAAAATATATTTCTTGAAATCTATTTTTATAATATAAAATCAATTAATACTAATATCTTTTGAAATTTGATAAATTGAACTAAACTAATTTTCTTTAAAAAAAATACAATATGAAAATAATTAATTTCTAGATAGTTTTAATATAATTACTTTTATAATAATTTGATTATTTTAATAATTAAACTATATTATTTTTGCTAATACTAAATTAAATGCTAAATTAGTTTGATCTATTTTATTTAAAAAATAAATTTACTAAATCTATTTACTTTGTCAATAAATAATAAATCCCTTTATAAAATAAAATTTTAACTAATATACTTTTGCATCTAGATAAATAAAATCTATGTCTAAATAAATCATTCAATTTTAAATTTTTTGGTTATAAAAACAAGCACTTTGTATTTTAAATTTTATTTCCTACAAATTCTTTAATTTAAAAAAAACTTTAAAAAATTGTTTTTCTTATCATAAGATGGGTTGTTAAAAGCTTTCATTAAAATAAAAAAATTAACTAAATCTTTTTCCTTATCCATTTAATTTAAGTATCATTCTAAAGTTTATTGGTCTATTATCAAAGATTTCTTAAAAAAACAACCAATTTTTTTTCCTTATTTTCTATTACAATTATAAACTTATGATTTTTTCTAGTTATTATTTTAAATTTCTTTTTTGAAATTTTAATATAAGCTTCTATTTAAATTCTTAATTTGTGGTTTTCAAAAGGTTTTTTTAGCATGATAAGGCTTTTATCTAAATTCTTAATTTATTATTTTAAAGGGAAATTTAATTAACATACAAAATGATAAATATTTGGTTTTATCTATAAATTAAATATGGTTCTCAATCATTTTAAATAAAAATTTCTACTTTTCAAATAATTTTTCTCATAACATGGATACAAAAAATTATCTACAAATCTCGGGCTCCATGGAAAATGTGGCCAGTTAATTCAAACCATTTAGTTAAATTCTCAACGGTTTGGCAGTTATTTATTTTTAATGGTTTTGGTTATGTCAACTACATTTTGCTCTCAAATTTATTGTTACTTCATTGTAACCTTTTTACTTATTTTGACATCAATTCCTTTTTTTTGCATAGAAGCTTTTTTTTACTCTTGAGTTCTTTAAAATTTAATTGATTTTTTGTTGTCATTTCCATTCTTTTTGTTTCAAAGGTGGAATAATGGATGAGAATCATGGCTTTTATTTTCATTGTTTAAATTTGGTGGTTAATAATTAAAATAGTTTTTTTCTTAAATTCTCTTTACATTTCATTTTTTGTGTTTTCCCATTATTTTTGTTGGAGCATTTAGATGGATAGTTTCTAGTAGAAATCAATTTTTTAATTTCACTTGCACTTGAAAGTAGATAGTGGCTTATCATCAATTGACTAGTAGGATGGATGAATCATGCCTTTTCCCTTTTTATCCTTTTCCACCCATGTATGATATTAGAAAGATGGTAGGAAAAAAAAATCTATGTTTCTTTTAAATAAATTTTTAAAAATCTTAATTTTTTTCTTCATACATTGGCTAGGCCCAATGAGTTAGGATTGGTGGTTTTTTTGCTCTCTGACTTCATAGTATAAATTTGCATGAATAGAAAGGAAGATTAGAAGTAGGTTTGAAAATTGTTTGCTTCCTCCCAAAAATTTGCATGAATATAAATGAAGATTAGAAGTAGGTTTGAAAATTGTCTGCTTCCTCCCAATTCAGCATGTCTATACTTTTGTGAATCTAAATATAGATGGTGTGGTAAACAAATGGATATGTTTTTATGAAGGGAATACTTTTTGGGAAGTGAGGAGTGATTGCTATAATTAGGGATTTAGGGGAAATTTTTCTATTTATCAAACTGAGATGTAGTGTAATTCAGTATGCATGAATATTGGCAAGGAAGAGGGTGGGGTGTCTTCTTTATGAATATTGGCAAGAATGGGGTGGGGTATCTTCTTTCCTTTCTTTCTGCTTTTGGCATGCTAGAAACTAACATCTCTAGATACTAGAGACAAGGAATATATCAATTTCAATCCAATTTGCATGAATTTTGTTGGAGCTTGAAGACATGGTTTGCATCATCAAGATTTTTGAGTTGGGAAAGGTAGTTTAGGACAGGAGAAAGCCAATCAAGTTATATTTGCTTAAGTTTGGTTTTTGTTGATATAAGAAAAATAAATAATGAGAGTCTAAAAATATTGAGCTAGCCTAATTCTACCCTCATTCATCTACCCCTTAGATAAACTAATTTATAGTCTCATTGCATGATTTGGCTCTAATATATGCCAAATATTTCAAATATTTCTTGTGGTTGGGATGACCAAAGGGGCATAAAGTCTTGTTTTAATGGTTTGCCAATTCAATATTTCGTTACCTATTCTTTGGCATCAAGGCCACAATAGACTTGCTAAGAGTGCATTGCATGTTCTGGCATGAACTTGAAGTTCCAATGACCTCTAATAAGATTCTCATGTGCCTCTTGAAGTACATTCCCAATCTCTTACGCACCACACACTTTAATACCTGGTTGGGCCCCAGCTTGAACAACAATCCATTGATCAGCTGGAAAGCCTTGGTTTCCCATGCTAACCTTTAGTGGTTTCTTGCTTGTAATTTAGGTATATTAAATGAGGTTCGATTAATACTTGACAGAAAATAGTGATCAACATTAATTAGAAAGATGCAACAATAAATATTGATAGAGGGAATCCATTCATATTTTTGCTCATCAGTTTCTAAACTTATTGAGTTTTGCAGACATTAGGCATAAGAGGACTTAGGACTATATGCTTTCATTTTCATTTGTGTAGAAAATTGTAACATTTAAGCAGGGTGGTTATACATGACTCTATGTACAATGAAAGTTCTAAAGATCGTTGCTTTTTTAAAGAGGATTTTTTATCATATATGTTGAATGGTTAAGGAAATATTTGAACTCATAAATATTTAAATAATGCTGACAACATGTAAATTGTGCTTTCTTCATGGCCTAAAAGCACAACCAGAGCATCTCAGAATTTTGAAGTGAGCAAAATTCTTTTGTTATAAGGGTCATTTTCTAATGAAAGACAAAGTTGACTCTATCAATGATCAAATTCCTAAAACTATTCTAAAACTTTCTGGCAGGAACTTTGCTGCTCTGCAGCTCTTGTTTTAGAAAGTTTTGTTCAACCGTTGATTTTATTTTACAATTTATTTGACTTTTTTTAGGCATTTTTTTAGCCACTTAATTAATGTTTGCACAGCGCATCAATATGACTAGTTATGTTTTTTTTAGAAAGTTTTTGTTCAACCGTTGAGTCATAGAACTTTTTCTTATTTACCAGATGCTTTAGCAATGAGTTCTTGGTGCATGCATTTAAAGGCATTAAATCTAACTTTTCAGCTTTGCATTCGCTTATAGTTACTCCCCTTTCTTGGACGCCAATGATATAGCATAGATATACATGATTTCAATTTATTTGGATTCTCTGAATTTAGCGTTTCAGAAACTTATCCATTTAGGTAATTGTTATGGAATTTATGATGCTTTGAATCATGGTTACCCAGGTACTCTTGTACTCATTTCCAGTTTTCAAAACGAAAGGTATTTTGCATCCGTAAACCGTAATATAATTCTTGTTTTGAGTTTGTGCACTTTGTTGTCTCATGTATTTTGTGTGTTGAAATGATCAGAATTTGTGATTCACGAGGCTATGCTTTTTGCTGTTTTTTGAATGTTTTGATAAAAAAAAATTGTATGCTCTATGCTTGAAATTGATTATGATGAATGAAATAGGTCATGTCATGTTCAGAGGGTTTGTAAGATACTTCATCTGGCATTTTGTTCTCTGCTCTGGTTTATGTCTGTAAACCTTTGTTTCTTTAATGCCATGCAAGTGTATTTACAAAAATACAAGTACTAAACAAATGTAAGTGTGTACCTTGCCAAAGACTCTTGTTTGGTCAAAGGTTGAGGTTCTCCATCCATGAATAGGAAGTGTTATGCTTTATAGATTCACCCCTTAAATTTAAGATTTCTTGTGATGGTTTACACAATTTTGAATTTTGTTTTTCTCGCACATACTGTAAAAAAGAAATGACGACTTAAGCAATTTCTTGTACCAGAAAATACATGTAACTATTGCCTAATTTGTTGGTATGGAGGTCTCATACACGGGTTTTAGTAAAAAGGTAAGTTTGATGATTGCCTTTGGTCTCTCAAAAAATATATATATATATATATATATATATATATATATATATATATTTTTTGCACTCTCCCATACTAAGTTTCCTATTTCTTCCATTGCAAACCAGTACAAGTTCCGAGAACTCCATTGAAGACTAGATATGAAGATCCATTGTTCCCCCCATGGCACATCACTCTATTTCCTCCATTACTCGAGCACTAGACACACATTTCCAAATTTAGCAAGCCCTAGTAATCCTTGTCATTCTTGCACACATCACCCATTTCCCCTTGCACTCTAGGCATTACAAACCTGTAAAACTTACAGTATAGTTGCTAAAACATGCATAACAAGGGCTTGACTGAAGTAACCTAATCTCCTAATTTTTCTCCCCTCTACAGACTTAGACAGGTTATACCCCATTATTGAAGGTACAGTTTCAAATTCTGCAAGCAACAAAGGTAGACCTTATTTTCAGGGTTATTCAGTCATGGGACACTAGCATCTGCAAAAGGTCACTAAAGCCTGTCAAACACAAACGCCCTGAGGTCAATAGTGTCATTGGTGGACCCCAATGCCTAGCTGAGGTCACTATCACCCCCATTAGTCACTATTGTCTGCAGATTTTACTGAGAGCCCTGTACACATCCAGAAGTTTCTCCAGTCAACTTTTTAGCCATCCACTACCAACCCTGCGATCATCCAGATATGCCTTGTCTCACCTTATTCTCCTTTTTTAAGTTCTAGTTTCATTTTGATTCTCAGATCAAATTTTTTATTACACGTTTATAATAGAAACTAAATATGCTCTATTTTTTGTTATATTGAAAGAAAATCATATTAGTTAAGTAGAGCAAACACATTGACAGTTGAAGTAAATCATACTTAGTTTAGCATTAGGTATAGCTTATTTTACACTTCAACTATATGCTTACCTTTGTGTCAGTATCTACTCAGTTTTGTTGTGCCAGTTGAATGATTAAATACTAAGCCGGTAAGACAGTCCAACACAGAGATCTTCCAGTTTGTTCTGAACAATGCAGTCATCGATTTAAGTGTCTTTCTTTGATGTTGGTAGTGCACAGAAACATAGCCTCATACACCCTTACAGGTGAAATTCCAATTCCACTCAGGAGATGCAGGTGTAAGGTAAGAGGTTTTTTTCTTTGTTCACTGGGCTTTTAAAGAAATGCATTTCTAACTTGTACTGTAAAACCATCTACATGTGAAACCTGTAGGCCAACAAGACAATCAAAGGAAAATAAAAAGAAAACTAAGCAGTCAAGCAAATAAATTATAAAAACATACCAAGCAAACAACTTGTGGTGTCTGAGAGATGGTAAAACACTCTAGCACTTGAAATACTATTTAAGTATCTAATGGAAGCTTGAACCCTAATATGATGTTCACTTTGAAACTCAGTTTCCACCAGAAAGCATGTTACATTGTCTATTGTCACTACAATTTTATTACAATTTGTATTTTACAGCTGAAAAGAGGAGAGATGTCAATCTGCCTTCCAAAAGTTTGTCATCAAGATGAACACTTGATTTAGATATCATGTATTTTTATAAGTATTTAAGACAAGGTCCCATGAGGCTGAGGGCAACTTTTTTTTACTACCTAGGCTGTTGCATGAAAGCTGCAAATCATAAAATCATGAAATTTGCAGCACTAACAAAGATATTTTTTAGGATTTGACAATTTGTTTTTTTCAAATTGATGCCTCCACGTAGTGCAGATTTTTCCCACATTATTGAGTGCTAATTTTGGTTGTTGATTCCTAAAAAATGATATAGCTGAGCATCTTATTTCCCTAGGAACCATTGTACCAAGAATGACTCCAAAATGTGTTAAGCCCTCTCCATTAGATTATTAAGCTATTCCATCAAAATTCACCTCAAAATTGTTCCTGGATTTCTTTGCTTCTCCATATTATTATGGCCACTTTTCTTGAAAAGCATGCCAGTTGTTATTTTATATGATTAAAATTCACCTCAAACTTGCCCGATGCTGGTTTTGGATTAACACTATTATGGCCATCAACTTGAAGAGCATATACACAAAGATTTGGACCAGGTCTGCTGATTTCATGACTAAGTCTCAATATGCCAGTAATTGTTTCAAGCACCCAATCCCAACAAACTGCAATAAATGACATAGTTAGAATGCTATCAAAATATTGACACTTGTAGCTTCTGATTCCCTTTCCTGCCTTTATCCTCTCCTAGGATATCTTGTTAGATTTGAATAAAATTGCATTATCAATCAAATTCAAAAGTATCCAAGAACATGCCTTACCACTTCTTATCTCACACTTGCTAATAGCATTTCCATCTGTGTAACCTTAATCTCTTTCCCATCAACCTTAAATGCATTGCTATGTCTTCTTCCACTGTACAGTCATAAACAATCTCTTTCTCTCATGCCTCTATGAACCTTTAATCTTCCATAAGGTCTTTCTAGTTGTCCCCCTGATCTTTTCTTGTGAACAACATCATATCTCCCTAATATTTGTAGCTGCTCTTTGCTCATATGGCACTCTCTTCCTCTCTTATTTCATGTCATTGCTCACGTTCCTGCAAAAGACCCCATCATGGTTGCATCCATCCAAATGGCAGGCTGTCCATCTAAATGAGCACATGGAATCAATTAAAAATTATTTTATTGGACAAACCAAAGCACTCAAATACTATGTTAAAGACCCTCTGCATATATTATTTGAAAACATTGTTCAATTGCGGACTTCAAATCAAATTTTATTCATGGGGCAGTTGTTCAGTAATTTCCTTTCATTTTTTCTTCTGGGTGGATTGTTAAAATGGAAGTGCTTCGGTTATTATATTGTTTGAACAAAGGATTATTTATACAAAACATAATTGGGCGTTAGTTCTAATAATTGACCATATATGTCTGTAAAATATAAACTATTAACTAGTAAATTTTTTAAGTAAAAGTTTAGCTTAAGGAAATGCATAAAGATTTCATGCAATATATTTTTTTTAATGCAAATGTTTTTTGAAGCCCTTTTATCAGTTTTGGTTTAACAAACATTATAGAATATAGAAATCTGATATCATCAATTAAAAATCTATTAACTTTTTGTTTATTCTTTATGATCTTTAGTTAACAGTTTGTTGGCCATGTCCCAAAACATGACACATTCTTGGAGCGAAAATGGAAGAACTTATTACAGATACTCCCTCGAGATAACCAATAAATCTCAATATCAAACAATTACAACACTCAACCTCTATATTGAAAGGCTTTATGGTCCTATATGGGGTCTTTCCAAAGGAGATGCCAACATGTATTCATTTCCTGAATGGTTGAAGTCTCTTGCTCCTAGGTCAGAGTATGGATGTTGTGTACATTCAGGCTGCTCCTCAAGCAATTGTCTCGATTGTAAATTATCAATTGGGTTGATTTTAGAGAACTTTAATCAGTGGGTCCATTGATTTATTGTAGCTAGAATACAGAAGAAAAGATCATAAATAGATTAACTCAAGTTTATATCTTTAACTTGGCAATTGACTTAATGGGTTGCTATTAGATCAGTCATTATTGATTACCTTTATTGTTTCAGTTTCCTTTGGGCCTTCATTCAATGGACTTCCTTACTTCATTCTTTTTCATCGAGTATATGACTCTGTATGAAGACAATGCATGATTATTATCAGAGTTATATTTGGTATTCCTCACTAATTGATTCAAATAATAAGACAACCACTATTCAAAAATATTATTATAAAGTAATTATATTATTATTATTGTTGCTAAAACATAACACACAACAAATTAAAATTTTGACTTTCTTGAACTTCTCTTGTTTATAATTTTTAATTATTTTTTTTAAATTTATTATTTTTGTAATATTAAATATTATATGTTTAGTAATTTTTTTTAATTTTAATTGAACTAATAATAATAATTATTAATATTAATTTGTCTTTTTTATTATTAAAGTTCAAATAATTTTAATGATAATTTATTTATTTTATTTCACATATATTATATAATACATATTGTTATTTAACAAAACTATTATATAAATTTTATGTTTAAATAATTATTATTTAATTTTTTAAGAAATCATTATTTAAATTTATATTATACAATCAATAAATATTATTTAATATAATATAATAAGTTTATATTATATTATACATATTATTATCTAACATAATTATTAGATAAATTTTATATTTATATAATTATCATTTTCTTCTTGCAATTAAATTATACTATTATTTGATTTGATTTTTATAATATTTTTAAAATTTAAAAATACAATTATTTGTATATAAGATAATTGATTTTTATATAATATAATTAAGATAAAATTAATAATTATTAATATTAATATAAATGAATGTAACTATCTTTTATTCCATTAAATTAGAATATAAACATTCATTATCCTACAATTTATAATGATTAATATATTATTTACATAATTTTAATAAAATTTAATATTTATGTAATATTTTTCAATATTATTATGTTAATATTATAATTAATAAAATGAATATTTAATTTTATTTACACTAACAAAACTTACTTTTATTTTTATTAAATTTAAAATACTATAATTAAAATACTATAAAGGCAAGTACTAGCCAATATATTGACTTGAAATCAAAATCTAAAATAATTCATTAAGTTCAAAGAAGAATATTTATTGGCAAATATGTTATATTAATTTAATGCATATGTATTTATGTATGTGGACCGAATATATGGTTATTTTATTGTGATTTCTTTAAAATATAGAAATGACAGGTGATTGTAAATTTACACATATGTCTATGATTAAATGTGAGAGTTTATGCTTATTGATTTTGGAATTGTATTTGTGGGTTGTTTATATTTTATTTGTTAATAAAAATTTGCATATACCGACAAATTCATATATGCTATTATATTATAATATTTATAATATAGAAAGCTTCAGATTATCTTGTTTTAAGATAAGATTTAAGATAATTGTATTTGTCAATATATTGTATAATATATCTCCAACTCTTTATTTAATAATTGATAATATAAATAAAGTTGGTAATGATATATTAATGGTCATGTAACTCTTGTTTATGAGTTTTGCTTTAGAAAAATATAGCTAAAAGAATTGTGTAATACGTTCCTTCCTTCCAGAGGTTAGGAATTTGACTTTGTGGTTTAAGTTATATAAGTTTGTACTTTGGAGTACTAATGCCGTGATTTTATTTGGGATATGGTCTTGCACAATTTGTTGTTATTATGGATATTTTGGTCTATGTCATGATAGAGATATATGTACATATGTGATTTTGTTCTTTGTGCCTGAAGACTATCCCATGTTATTGATGTTGTGTCATGTTTTTAGGAAGAGTGTCTTACGATAGGGGACGAAACCCTAAATGGTTGTCAGGGTAACCTATAGTAGGTTTTGTAATCCAGTGGAAACCTAAATAATGTACTAGGGGTTGGGTAGTATTAAACATTAATTCAGATAAATATATGCCTCACCTATCACCTTAATGCTCGGTTAGATTGATGAAAGTTTGAGAAGGCTTGGAATGACTGGTCACCTATCTTTTCCTCTTGAAAGATGGAATGACTCCACACTAGTTTGCATAGGGGCTGGGAATCGGTAGAGACTGCCAGGGTAACTCTTGGAGAGGGATGGTAGTTTAGGAAGATTCACCAGGGTAACCTATCCCGACTATGTGCTGACACTCTTTTCCTATTACATGATTGTGTCTCTTGTGGTGAGTTATCTCTAGTTGTATTTTTGCCTCTGGGAGTTTGTTCGATATGTTTTGACATCGTTATGTCGTCATGAGAATGTAAGCCAAGTAAATGTATTGTTATGTCTTCTTGTTTGTTTGTTCTGTGGACCTATCATTATCCGCTAGCACAGAGGGAGTGGACCTTCAGGTTTCATGCGGTAGCCTGGAGGAAACCGTGCTATACCTTTATTGGATATTCTTACAGATGATACTATACTTGTAGTTGGTTCTTGTTACTTCATTGATTGTGACAGTGGATGCCAAACATGTTCAAAGACATGAATGTTGGATATGATGAGATCATTACCCTCTTGCATATTTACCTCATGTATATGAGTGTACTCATTGTATCATCATTATGATGTATTGAGATTTATTAAAATCTCACATGATGTAATCTGGATATATTTGTAACTTGATTGTATAAAGTTTTGAAAATTGGATCATTCATGAATTTAATTTGTACTTATGTTTTATGTTATGATGTGATGTTCTTATTTATAATGTTTAAGTAACATCATCTTGGAATCCTTAAGATAGTTATGTAATCGAATGAATTTAAAAAAAATAATTATTCGGTTAATTTGTTTTTTATGCTTTGTTTTAATGGAATCCTTGGCAGGGCATTATAGATTGGTATCAAAGCTAGGTTCTAACACTGGGTACTCTGGTTTTGTGAGCCCATTAGGTTGTCCTTGACATTAGATTTTGTTGATGTGTTTTCCTATTTGTTTTGTTTGTCTTATAACAAGACTTGTCCTTGATATTGTGTAGGATCACGCCTAGACGTCGTGGTAGAGGTCGTGGTCGAGGCCGAGGTGGTGGCCGTGGGCCGAACCACTAGGTTACTCCCCCTTAGAGCTCTCATGTGAGCGAATAGGCGAAACAGTTGGGTCCTCAGTTGGATCAGGCAAGCGAGGAACAAATCCCAGTACAACCAGAGGTTGAGGGAACATAGTTATGCCCTCTACTGGAAGAGGTCCTTGCTTGTCTTGGACCTAGACAGGAAGTGGAACAGGAGGTGGTCAAAGAATGTGATAGATCTCCTAGGAGAGTTGATGATACTGTGCAGCAGGATGCCATTATTGCTGGGTATATGCAAGATTTGTTGAGGGCATGCCTTCCTACATTTGATGGCACTAGTGGTGGTTTAGAAGCAAAAACTTGGCTGATTGATTTCAGGCGATGCTTTGCTATGCATCCTTATGCTAGCAACACTTGAGCTCATTGTGCCATAATGCATCTTAGAGGCTTTGCCTCTACATGGTGGCATTTGGAGGAGCATAAGCTCCATCTAGAGATTGGTGTTGTCTCATGGGATATGTTCCTGGAGAGATTTAGAGCATGTTTCCTATCTGAGCATTGGAGACAACGATGTGCTGATGAGTTTCACGATCTACGTCAGATGGCTATGTCTATGGAGTAGTTTGAGCATAGGTTCTATGAGCTCAAATAGTATGTAGGGATTGTGGACGATGAGGCGATGTTGGTACAACATTTTATTAGGGGCTCAAATGCCCATATTAGCGGAGGAGTCAGAGTCTTCGAGCTGAAGACTATGGAGGTTGTTGTGGAGAAGGCACGTATTTTGGAGGAGAATCTAACTATGGCATTGGGTGGACACACAAGAGTTCAGATAGGTAGTGCTCCTATTTCTAGTTTTGGTCCCTGAGGTGGTCAGATACAGACAGGTGGTTCCTCTCAGAACCAACAGGCACCGCTAAGGGTGGACAACAATAGCAGCATAATCCACCAAAGAATAATAATTCACAATTTCAGCAGGGTAATAGTTCACAATCTGGAAAGAACTGTAACTGGTGGAACAATAAGCGCAATCGATAGGATCAGCCAGCTCAGAGTGTACAGTCTACAATGAGTAGAGGCAACTTTTAGCAATCCAATGCACCTTCGGGTGGCAGAGGTATTGGTTGTTTCTCATGTGGTCAGTAGGGTCACATTGCTAGGCAGTGCCCTATGCGAGGTACTTTAGGATTTGGATAGCGACCGACAACTTTAGAACTAACAGTTGGAGATGTAGGTCGTTCACATACAGTCTTTGATGTGGTAAATAACCACTAGGAAGATCCTCAAAAGACTGTGGTTGAGTCTTCAGGTCAATTATAGGGTACCAATGTTACTATTCTTTTTTATTCTAGAGCTATTGATTCATTTATTGCACCTACTATTGTTAAGCGATGTGGACTTGTGGCAGTAAAGCAAGGCAATAGGTGGCAGGTAGAATTTTCTTCTGGGGTGAAGGTAGCAATAGAATCACTTATTCACAAATGTAGACTAAGGATTGGACTGTTATCTACCTCAGTAGATCTTCAAGTCACACCTCTAGGTTCGTATGACATTGTTTTGGGGATGGACTGGTTAGAATCTTATCATGCAGTGATTGACTGTTGACAGAAGATAGTACATTGTATAGATGATTTTGGTGTTGAGATTGAAATTATCGGTGTACAAAGACCCATTTCTTTGTGGATAATTTCTGCTATGTAGTTGAAAAGATGCCTTCGTCAGGGATGTCAGTTGTTTGCAACAACAATTAATGACTTGGAGGTAGGGGATAGTCAAGAGATATCTCTTGATGATCACCCTATTCTTAGGGAGTTTGCAGATGTTTTTCCTAGTGATATTCTTGGTATGCCACCGAAACGTGACATAGATTTTAGAGTTGACCTAATTCCTGGAGCAGAGCCCATATCTCGAGCCCCATACAGAATGACCACACAGGAACTGAAAGAGCTTCGTATCCAGTTGGAGGAACTCTTGGCAAAGGGTTTTATTCATCCAAGTGTTTCCCCTTGGGGAGCACCTATCATCTTCGTGAAGAAGAAGGAAGGATCTCTCAGATTGTGCATCGATTATCGTCAATTGAACAAAGTGATGATTAAGAATCGATATCCTTTACCTAGAATTGATGATCTTTTTTATTAGATCAAGGGAGCTAATGTGTTCTCTAAGATTGATATGAAATATGGGTACTATCGGTGTGCATTGCAGAAGAAAACATACATAAAATAACATTCTGAACTTGTTACGTGCACTACGAGTTCACAGTAGTACCGTTTGGGTTAATGAATGCACCATCAGTTTTCATGAGTTTGATGAATGGTGTCTTTCGCACATATCTTGATCATTTTTTTCTTGTGTTTCTTGATGATATTTTGATCTATTCAAGAAATATGAAGGAGCATGAAGAGCATTTAAGGCAGGTATTGCAATGCTTGAGGGAGAATCAATTGTACGCAAATTTAAAGAAATGTGAATTCTTCCAAACTGAGGTGAAATACCTTGGTCATGTGATTTCTAGAAAGGGTATTGCTATGGATCCTTCGAAGATCCAAGCTATCATTGACTGGCCCGTGCCTACTAATGTTGTTGAGGTTCGTATTTTTATGGGTCTTGCTGGATATTACAAATAGTTTGTTCAGGGGTTTTCTAGGATTGGGCACCCCATTACTTCTCTTCAGAGGAAAGGGAAGAAATTTATCTGGACAGATCAATGTCAGTTGGCTTTTCAGATACTTAAGGAAAAGCTAACTTGTGCGCCTATCTTAGCCATTCCTGATTCTGCTAAGGATTTTGTTGTTTGCATTGATGCGTCTTTGGAAGGACTAGGAGCTGTATTGATGCAGGATGGATGTGTGATCACTTATGAGTCTCGCAAACTCAAGGATCACGAACAAAATTATCCCACTCATGATTTAGAGCTTGCTGCAGTTGTTCATGCTCTAGTTCACTGGAGACATTTCTTGTTGGAGCACCATTTTGAACTTCATTGTGATCATCGTAGTCTGCAATATATATTCACACAACCTAATCTGAATGCTAGGTAGAGATGGTGGATGGAGTTCTTATGTGAATATGATTTCGAGGTGAGATATGTTCAGGGAAAGGAGAACATAGTGGTTGACGCTCTCAGTCAGTGAAGACATGAGATTTTTGCTGTGACACTTGGAGTTGATTTGAGAAGCTAGATTTTAGTAGCACTTCCTACTGATAGATTGTATCAGGAGGTGAAAATAGAGATTGGATTAGGTAGACCCTTGGAGGGTAGATTCATAGGATATACTCTTGAGTCAGATGGCTTGTTGTGACATCTGGGTCGTATCTATGTACCACCTATAGAAGGTCTTCGCACTCTGATTTTGACAGAGGCACATCGAGCACCATAATCAGCTCATCCTGGTGTTAAGAAGATGGATGTGGATCTTTGAAAGTTGTACTTTTGTCTCAATATGAAGCGTGATATCGCTGATTTTGTTTCGAGATGTCTTGAGTTCCAGAGAGTTAAGGATGAGCATCAACATCCCATTGGTTTATTACAGCCACATCTCATTCCTGAATGGAAATGGGATATTATATCGGTTGATTTCATTGTTGGATTACCTATGTCATCTCATCGACATGATGCTATCATGGTTACTGTTGACAGATTGACTAAGGTAGCACATTTTTTCCAGTTCGATCATCCTACAATGCTTCCTTAGTGGCTAGGATATTCATGGAGGATATTGTCCGATTACATGGAATTCCTCGCAGAATCATTTCTGATAGAGATCCTATGTTTACATCAGCCTTATGGACATCATTACAATATGCTTTTGGTGCATAGTTGAACTTCAGTTTAGCTTATCATCCTGAGATTGATGGTCAGATAGAGAGAGTCAATTAGATTCTCAAGGATATGCTCAAAATTTATGTAATGGATCGACAATCACATTGGGAAGATTATCTATACTTAGTGGAATTTTCCTATAATAATGGGTATCAAAGTTCCATAGGTATGCCCCCTTTTCAGGTACTATATGGATGCCCTTGTCAGATCCCATTGAGTTGGGATCGACTTGAGGATATAGTTCTACTTGGACTTGAGATGCTTCGAGATATGGAGCAATAGGTTGATCGCATCAGAGAGCATTTGGTAGCGGCACATGATAGACAAAAGAAGTATGTCGATGCACATAGAGTGGATCATCAGTTTTTAGTTGGTGATAGGGTTTTTCTTTGAGTACGACCATGAAAGAGTCCAATCCGTTATGGAAAAGGCTCCAAGTTTGAGCCTCGATTTGTTGGACCATTTGAGATTCTGGAAAGGATAGGTCCTGTGGTGTATCGACTTACTTTACCACCCAGTTTATCTCGCATTCATGATGTATTCCATGTATCAGTTCTTACACCTTATCATCCTGACATTTTACATGTGCTCAATTAGAATGTGTTATAGGTAGAGGATGGGTAGCTGGCTTTGGAGCCCATAGGCATTCTTCAGTGTTGGAGGCTCACCCTTAGGGGTCGAGACGTTGATTAGGTGAGGATCCAATGGGATCCTAGTGATGAGGTATCAGCTACTTGGGAGGATGCAACACGCATGCGTGGCTTTATCCTTATCTATTTGCAGGCTTCCAGGAGTAAGCCTTATGCTAAGGGAGGAGGATGCAGTGTCCCTTCAGTTGTGACACGCTGTTTTAGTTTGATTTTGTTTGTTAGATAGACACTTAAGTTGATTATGATACTATGTTGTTCATTTTAAGATATGACTCCGACATTATGTTGTTTTTATACTCTGTGGATGATACATTTAACATCCTAATTATCTGGTTTTGTTTGTGTGATGATATTGAGATAGACACGTATGTGATATGGATTATCTCGCTTGTGAGTTTTTATGTGGTTATCATGATGAAATGGTCATTTATAATATATGATGTTCATCAATTTTGGTGAAGAAGATAGTGTAGCACTACTCATTTGTGAGTACCCTACTACGTTGCGATTCTTCTTCACGGTGTGTTTGCTGATATATGTTTATATGTTTAACAGTGATGTTTCATGTAGACATAGGTACCGGGTATCAGCTCTACCTGCTTGACAGGTCTGAGCGTACCCTAATCCAATGAAATTATGTTGATTCGAAGGTAGTGTCAGGTCCTTATTAAGCCATCACTCTTCATTGAACGGGTACCTATTTGTTACCCTTCCTTGTTGTCTAGTCCATTTTTGTTGTGTCGTACTTGCCTGCATTGTTTTGTTTGGGAATACATTATTTTAGTTAAATGATTATTTGTTAATATATTTATATTTGATTAAATGCTTATGTTTATGTTTATGGTTTAATTTATTAATTTAAATTAAACAAGTCATTTACTTTAAAAGTGAAAGTAAATTTTGTAAAAGTATTTAATTAAATATAATTGTTGATTTACTTGTGCAATTAATATTTATGTGGAAATAGATATTTTAAGAGATGTTTTCAACATGTTATGAATTTTGGATTTGGAGTTGAAAATGTGATATGAAGTTAAAAGGGTAAGTTAGAACTGATTGATCAATTTTGAATGCATAATGGACTATCAGTAAAGTTTCATGATTGAGAGTTAATTAAATGCATTAAAAAAAATTTGGGGGTTGCAATTTTCATTCACGGCAATATTCTAAAGAATTTTCACGGCAGTAGCTTTTAGGAAAAAAATTGTACGACAGTTGTTTTTGGAGAAGTTTTCATCTCAGATTTTGTTTGTGAGCATATTATTGGGTCGGAGTATTTGGATTTCTTTGTCATTTAGCCAATGTTTCAGTTGAATTGACAGAAGCTACAGACTTTGCTCAGCTAAGCTTTTTAGCATAATCAGGTTTTCTTCTTTTATTTGCGTATTTTGAAAAATTATGATTGCACTGGAACATATGTATGCTTGTCTATGAAAAAGATTGTTTAGCTAAACCTGTACGATCAACATGAAATAATTAGAAGAGTATCTGAATTAGATAGATGAAGAAAATAATTAATCTTTGCAAAATGTATACTCCATAGGTGAATCAAGAAATTATACCAGTTGTTTGATATTATTAGGTACCATATTTAGGTTGTTCAAATTATATGTTTTTACGGTCATGTCTTTTGATCTGGGTAATGAGAAATTTAATCATAGTTATGTAATTCCTATTTCTTGTTTTAACGAAAATTTGCATTGGTTTAATACTCTAAGATCGCTCTACATTTCTAGTTTCTATATTTATATCCTCAGAGTTTGATGGATGTGAACTAGATCACAACCTTATTAAATTTGTGATTTATTGCTTTTAAGCATTACAATTTTTTTGATTGTATCTCAATTTTTATTGAACAAATATGTTATGGCACCGCCCCTGTCATGGATTTGCATGTTAGCCGAACTTAATGGCTCTATTTGAACTGTAAATTGAAGAACGATAGAATCAAAAACTTGTTAGTTCACTGTAGTCATGAATCAATGTCATTAGTTTATCTCTTATGATTAAATTCTTCTATATTATGCAAAAGGACAAATTCTGTGGCAAAGAATTTTACAATTTATTGAATATGAGAGTAGTGTCAAAAACCCATTTTGTGCATGCTCATAACACCTATTTGATATTGCAAATAGATTTAAAAATTCTCTTGGTATCGATTGGGCAATAGGAATACATAAGTTTCACTTCAGGTTGAACGCCATGTAATGAACTGTAGCTTTAGTGTGTTCTATTGCTGCGCCTTATTCTTTTACTTGTTTACTGTATTTTTCCCTTGTCATTAATCTGCGTGGCTTGCTTGCAAATTTTGAGTTTCTTTTTAGTAATTATCTTGATTGATATGCCTTAGTTAGACATTGATGTGCATTTTAAACTAGGAGTTAGTTGAGTTTTATTTCAACTTTGGCACAAATTAAGTTTGGTGTCCCTTATTTCATTAAGCAGTTAACAACAGGTTCAAAGAAGAATATTTATTGGCAAATCTATTATATTAATTTGATGCATATGTATTTATGTATGTGGACCGAATATATGGGCATTTTATTGTGATTTCTTTAAAATATAGAAATGACAGGTGATTGTAAATTTACACATATGTCTATGATTAAATGTGAGAGTTTATGCTTATTGATTTTGGAATTGTATTTGTGGGTTGTTTATATTTTATTTGTTAATAAAAATTTGCATATACTGACAAATTCATATATGCTATTATATTATAATATTTATAATATAGAAAGCTTCAGATTATCTTGTTTTAAGATAAGATTTAAGATAATTGTATTTGTCAATATATTGTATAATATATCTCAAACTCTTTATTTAATAATTGATAATATAAATAAAGTTGGTAATGATATATTAATGGTCATGTAACTCTTGTTTATGAGTTTTTCTTTAGAAAAATATAGCTAAAATAATTGTGTAATACGTTCCTTCCTTCTAGAGGTAAGGAATTTGACTTTGTGGTTTAAGTTATATAAGTTTGTACTTTGGAGTACTATTGTCGTGATTTTGTTTGGGGTATGGTCTTGCACAATTTGTTGTTATTATGGTGACATTATGGATATTTTGGTCTATGTCATGATAGAGATATATGTACATGTGTGATTTTTTTCTTTGTGCCTGAAGACTATCCCATGTTATTGATGTTGTGTCATGTTTTTAGGAAGAGTGGCTTACGATAGGGGCTGAAACCCTAAATGGTTGTCAGGGTAACCTATCATAGGTTTTGTAATCCAGTGGAAACCTAACTAATGTACTAGGGGTTGGGTAGTATTAAACATTAATTCAGATAAATATATGCCTCACCTATCACCTTAATGCTCAGTTAGATTGAGGAAAGGTTGAGAAGGCCTAGAATGGCTAGTCACCTATCTTGTCCTCTTGAAAGATGGAACGACTCCACACTAGTTTGCATAGGGGCCGGGAATCGGTAGAGACTGCCATAACTCTTGGAGAGGCCCGATAGTCTAGGAAGATTCACCAGGGTAACCTATCCCGACTGTGTGATGACACTCTTTTCCTATTACATGATTGTGTCTCTTGTGGTGAGTTATCTCTAGTTGTATTTTTGCCTCTGGGAGTTTGTTCGATATGTTTTGACATCGTTATGTCGTCATGAGAATGTAAGCCAAGTAAATGTATTGTTCTATTTTCTTGTTTGTTTGTTATGTGGACCTGTCATTATCTCCTAGCATTGAGGGAGTGGACCTTCGGGTTTCATGTGGTAGGGAGGAAATTGTGGTATATCTTTATTGGATATTCTTACAGATGATACTATACTTGTAGCTGGTTCCTGTTACTTCATTGATTGTGATAGTGGACACAAAACATGTTCGAAGAAATGAATGTTGGATATGATGAGATCATTACCCTCTTGTATATTTACTTCATGTATATGAGTGTACTCATTGTATCATCATTATGATGTATTGAGATTTATTAAAATCTCACATGATGTAATCTGGATATATTTGTACCCTGATTGTATAAAGTTTTTAAAATTGGATCATTCATGAATTTAATTTTTACTTGTGTTTTATGTTATGATGTGATGTTCTTATTTATAATGTTTAAGTAATGTCATCTTGGAATCCTTAAGATAGTTATGTAATCAAATGACTTTAAAAAAAAAAAATTCGGGTAATTTGTTCTTTACGCTTTGTTTTAATGGAATCCTTGGCGAGGCGTTACATTTAGTATGAGCTTATGGGGTTTTAGCACATATTAAAGATGTTCACTAACTTGATATTGTCGCATATCAGAAACCCCCATTATCTTTTGTGTTGTTTTATGAACCCAACCTTATGATTGGTATTTGGAAGTCTAAATTCTTTCATAAGAGGAAGTGATCCTTTGGTTGGCTTGAACTATGTTGTTTCTATGTATGTGTGATGATGTCAATGATTATTGAATGACCATAGGTATGTCAAGATGATGACATAAGAGTCGTCATTATCTATCTAAACAACCAAAGAATAGGTGAATGGTATGTTGCAAGTATGAAGGCATTGTAATTGATGTGAACTGGTTGTTGTTGTCATTGATGTCATGAATGATGGTTATTGACTTTATATGTTGAGGATATTGAGAAAATTGTAATGAAGAAAGGTTGCAGGTATTTAGTGTTTGCTCCAGGTTTTGTTGCTATGCTAGTATGGATCTGAGGTATTGTTCGTGGTTGTTGGAAGTTGCTATATCTAGATTTTGGGTTTTCTAGATCATTGTACAGTGTGAGTTATGTTCACCAGTTGTGTACTATGATTTTTTTGTGTATCTGGCGGTGATCTGGGAGAAATGTAGTTGCTTTGAATTTCTCTATTTTGTGGTTTCAGTACTTTTGGTTCTAGAAATAAATTGATAAGATCATGTTTAAGTTAATTTTGATATCCAAAGAGATTGGATCATGCTAAGGTTGCGTGTGCTTAATTGATTTATGTGTTTTACAGGGTATTGGTAAAGAACTTGTATTTAACACCACTTTCGAAGTTCATGGAAGCATATTGAGGTGTGTTGGGACTTATTTAGATCCTTGTTAAGTGTGTGTTTGGGTCACCTTCATTCTAATTCCACTGTATAATTTTTTGGCATTGACCTAATTTGAATTTGTAAAATGGTGTGTGGCTGAATTTGGATAATTTTCAAAGTTGAAAATGGTATAAATACAAGTTGAGATGTTTATGATGAATGAATGCAAGAAAGAAAGATGTGAGATAGATGTGAAATAGTGTGTATATGATGCAAGTTTGAATAGATTAGTGCAAAATCTAATTGTTGAGTTTCTGGAGGCAGTGAGCTGAAGGTGTACTCTATCATTCAAGTATATCTACAAGTGTGTGAGTGAGTTATGGTGGAAATTTCCATTGTGTAGAGATTTTTTTCTCTTTGTAACAAACCTCTTCTATCTTCTTTGTAATTTTGTGGCAGTGAGCCCTCTTGGTGGTTAACTTTTGTTGGACTGTGAGTCTTGATCCAGATAGTAAGTCCTGTTTTGGCAGTGAGCCTTTGTATTCAATTTTGATATTCTCTATATTATGAGCTAATCCTCACCATGGTTTTTCCCTTATTGGGTTTTCCATATAAATTTGGTGTTATTGTGTGTGTGATTTTTTTCAGTTTCTACTTTTGCACTCAATGATTAATCACATTAGCAGAGTAAGGGATTTGTGAATGATAATTGATCTAATCTCTGGTGGAAGTTCTTAAAGGCTAATTTTTTTTACAACTAATTCACCCCCCCTCTCAATTGTCTTGTTCAACATGGTAAACCTTATGGATTTGTAAGGGATTGAATTAAAAGCAGCAACCTAGACCCCAGATGGTTCAAGAACGTAACAGAGGAATTCATTGTCAAGGATGATATATCAACCCAATTATTTGACCACCTTAGTGGGTATTATTTTATGAATAGAATCCTTATGTTAGTAGAACCAGTTGGTCTATAGAGGTTTCAACCTTAATAAACAAGACTACAATGATTACCATGAAAGTCCAAAAATTAAAGGAAGTTATATTCCTATTTGAAGATTTAACCATCACTATGGGAATAAGTATATGAATCAATATACCTTATTATGACTAGATAGGTCAAGTTTTGATTAAAGAATATATTTTGAGAGTAGTAGCTCTCAAGGGTTATGGTAAAGATTTGAACAAGTGGTTATAGCCAAGACCTACCTATAGTTATATGAAAGTAACTTGGGTGGCTTAAGTCAAGAATTGCTAAAAACTTAGGTGAGTTATTGAGTATTCACATTCTAAGAAAGGATTATATAGTGGAACTAAACACTAGACATCTGAGTTTATAATATGAAGAAGGAATCTTTAGTTCAAGATTAAGATTAATTATTTGTATATGTTGAAAATTTTATCAATACTTTTAGTTGTGACCAAGAGAGTCTAGTCAAAGATAGTGGGTCATTAGCATGGAATGAGAGAGCAGATACTCTCGTGTTTAATACTAAGGAATTGAATAAGTTGTAGTTTCCAAGTCCCAAGAAGTTACGTGAATGAAACTAGGGTATTTAAGGTCAGAAAAGTATAAATAGTCAAGTTTTTTATCAACTTAGTAAGTAAGAACTTGAACATATGGCAGTTTCCAAGGCTCAAGTTGTTATATGGATGTAAGATGGGAGTTCTAAAGTCAAGAAGACTTATAAATCCTAGATGAATTATGAATTAACAAGGAACATTACTATGCTCAAGATTGACAGGTGTCAAGGGCTAGTAATATAATCAAGATGGACAATAGTCAAGGAGCTTTGTATTATGCTCAAGATTTATAGTTGTCTAGGAGTATGACTTGAATAAAGACATCACTTTTTAGATGAAACTTTGCATAAAATTTTAACCAATAATAAAATAGTAAATTTTACTTATTACAAGGTCAAATTAGGTTCTCCAAGTCGAGTAGGGTGGGTGAACAAATGACTACACTTGAAGGAGTGATTATATATATAACAAGTAACTTTGGCCAAAGTGAGTGCAATAGTCCTTTCTTGCACTTGTCAGTTCACTGTGTTTCAAATACTTAACACAATAAAAGTTGTCATTCATAGTTGGAAGGCCTCCATAGTTGTTTGAAAGTACTGGTTAATTAAGGAACAACACCAGAGCTTAGATGGAAACTATTAGAGGGTTCTTAACTATTCCCTTCATTGAAGGGAAGGGCCACTTCTAGTTAGGAAGGTGTGCGAGGGACCATTGGTCTATGGTTGGAGAAAAAGAACTTGAGTGATGCTCTCCCTCTTATAGATGACATGTTGAGTCTTGGGAGATAGAAAGAAAGAAAGAAAAGTATCCAGATAAGGTTTCTAACCTTGTTCCTTAATTATTTATATTATATATTTGAAATTGTTTATGTGGAAGATGTTGAGAAGAAAAGCAATTTATACTTTTACCAGTTTGAAAGAGTGATATGAAATTATTATGCTATTTTTATGTTATCGGTTATGAAAATGTACTTTCAATTGTTGAAGAAAAATTTTATGTCCTATTTTTATGGAATAAGTAATTTTTTCTTTATGGTTAAAATTCCATGTAAATTCCTTGTTATAAGGTTGTGGTTGTTACATGTGGTATCAAAGCTATCAGGTTCCACACTTTGGGCCTATGAGCTCACTACATAGCTACAACTTCCAACATTGAATGACTAATGTTTTGGATATCCTTGAGCCAAATGGCAAGGTTAAAGATGACTGCTAGGAAATTTGTACGTGGCAATGAGAGCTATCTTAAAGCCAAGAAAGAGAGTAAGGCTCTAATAAAAACTATAGAAGGGAAATAGTCATAGTGAGAAGATATAGTTTGGAGATGAGGAAACCTTCATTGATGTTGTAAAACACATTAAACAAGAAAAGAAGTAGATGGAGAAGGAAACCAAGGTCATAGACCACAAGTTGAGTCAGAGTTTGGTTCCATGGG
>VDFB02379711.1:125294527-125311876 GCA_007258455.2 Sequoia sempervirens
CAAGTAACAAAGGAAGAGGCTATAAATTTTCCTTCATCTCCATCTCAAGCAAGTGGTTCTTCTTTTCCTCATGCCTCTCCTAATTCCCATCCATCAAATGCACCAAAAAAATGACCACATAGGGTAATCCCTACTCCACCTTCTTCCCATGGTCCTTACAAAACCTATCAAAATATATGGAACAAAACTCACCATAGTTATCCATCCTCAAACACTTAATTTTCTTACCATTCTGGTTTTCAAATAAGGATTTGAATTCCTTAAATTGACTAAAAACATTGGATTTACTACTGA
The DNA here is from genome assembly GCA_007258455.2 of Sequoia sempervirens. Taxonomy (NCBI): domain Eukaryota; kingdom Viridiplantae; phylum Streptophyta; class Pinopsida; order Cupressales; family Cupressaceae; genus Sequoia; species Sequoia sempervirens. The sequence continues at coordinate 125,294,822 of VDFB02379711.1, forward strand.
GAAAATACAAAAATATCCTTCTAGAATAGTCATAAATGAATGAGACAAAATATATAGATCTAGACAATGATGGAACATTAATTGAATCAAAGACATCAGAATGCACATAATCCAAAACCCCGGAAGATTTATGAGAACTAGAATAAAAAGAAACACAATACTTTTTTCATATATACAATGTTCAAAAAAATCAAACTCAATATTACAGTCATCAAGGCCTTCAACAAGGCTCTTAATTTTTAGGGCTCTAAGACCCTTCTCACCAATATGACCTAGTCTTGTTGCCTCAACATTGTTTTCTCCATTAGAAGCTTCATCTCCAAAGCATTGGAACCCTTAGGTACCCAGAAAACATGACCATCAGACGTAGACACCACTGCCTTCTTCTCTACTCAATCTAATGGTGAGGATGAATAATACAAATCCCTTTTCTTGTAATTCATAGAATTACTATTGCACCGAACCATGCATGTATCCAACTTATACAAGGTATCAATTTGAACACTCTTATAAGGCACTATAGAACCTCTGGTCATCTTGTATCCACCACTTGAGAAAACAACCTACACTCCCACATCACTCGTCTTACTCAATGAAAGTAGGTTTGATGGAAAACTAGGGATATGTAGTACACCATTAGTGAATTGGACCCTGACTCTTCCACAACTGAGAATCTTTAGGTGAGAGTCATCACCCAGATACACCTTCCCACTATCATATTCTTCATATTTTGAGAACCAACCTCTGTGAGAGGTCATGCAAAAAGAGGCACTTGAGACAATCATCCACACATATTTCAATGCATGTGTTCCCAAGGCTACAATAAATGCATCTGTATCTTCATACAAGGATTTAAAATCAAAGAATTTCTTTTTATTTTTCTCCTCTTTACAATCTTTTTGGAAATGACCAAATTTACCACACTTTCATCATTTAGCCATGGAATTTTTACCAGGAAACTTAGATCTCCCCAAAGATATGGACTTAGACTTCTTGTCCTTTTTCTTGTCTTTCTCCTTCGATCTACCATGAGTAGAAATGGCCTCCTTAGCCATCTTAGAATATTTCCTCTACATCTCTTCAAACAACAATAAAGAAACCACATATTCCATCTTGGAAGTGGTTGTTGTATTTACAATAGCCATCACCAAGTGGTCTCACAAGTCCAAAAAAGAACATAGCAAAAGCATGCAATGGTCCTCGTCATCAATCTTCACACCAACATAACCCATTTGAGCAATAAGAATATTAAATTAATTCAAGTGATCAACATTTGATCCACCTTCCTCCATCCGCAGAGAATATGAATTCTTTCTCAAGAATAACTTATTTAATAAGTATTTCCCTTGATAAATATCACCAAGCTTCTTTCAAAGACTTGTTGCAATATTCTCCTCATGGACATTTAGGAGCATATAATTAACAAAATAAAGTCTTATTAGACCCTTAGTGTTCTGATCTGTTAGGTTCCAATCCTCTTGTGAGGTTGCTACTAGTTTAGTAATTGATATTGCAACCCATAAATCTCTATCTATGAGCATATCCTCCATTTTGAGTTTTCACAACTCAAAATCATTGTCATTGACTTTATCAATCTCTATTCTTCTTGATGTTCTTACCATATTAAACCTACAATAAGATTACAAAAAATTTCTTCTGTAAAACTCCCACTAAATCTAGATAAGCACAAAAAACCCTTCCAACCTAACAAGGATAACAAAGTTGGCTAGGCTTTGATACCAACTGAAAGGAAATTTGAGTGCATAAACACTTCCCTAATGCAAATCAATCAAGAGAGGGTTGTAAAACTTTATTTCAAATCCTTTAACTTGTATAGTTTTATTTTTAAATGTACATGTATAATTAATTATTTTTAGATTCAAACACTTAAACCACAAGACACAAAATTTACATGGGAAAACCCTTTCAAGAGAAAACCCACACACAAAAGCACAGATCAATTGTATTGCTGTAATAAATTTTTACAATATAGGTCTCATTCTATGCTCTTACAGGTGTTGTTTCACTATGATACAAGATTCTAGAGTGAATTTGACACTATAACAACATTCATATATTATAGTCTCTCAACAATATACAACAAATGCACTAAGGAATTAATATATACATCTCATGGAAGGGTGTCTAACATTTCCATGTGTCAATTCCTCAGTCTTTGCATGCATGCAAACTAAAATTGACAACATGCACGAGTCCCAAGTGACCCGATTAGCAACCTATCAAACATGCACATACATGCAACAACATGCAAGGCTTGTATCTCCAAAAAGAAATCTTCACATTCTAGGAATTCCATAGAGAAAATCATGGTGCTCCTCCTTGACATTTTCACAATTCATAATTATCAAATGAGTGCCTAGGTGACAAGTGTCACCTTTTCCTTGCTTCCACTTATCCAAAGAGGTAAACTTGCACACAAGTGGACGTCACCAATGCTTTCTTCCAAAATATATTTCCACTTGTTAGCATGGTGCACCTTTTAGAGGTTTTAATATTTATTTTAATTCCCAATTGAGCACCCTTGTGACAAGTGTCACAATATTTCCATTCACACCTTGCATGTAGGATGCCAACTCTTCGTTGGGTCCCACAAAGTGACAACAATTTGGAAACATATATTATTTTTTCATTTAATAAAAAGAATCAGCAACAGGCAAATAATTAATTAATTAATCATAAGAATCACTAAGGTTGAGACACCTTAATCTCAACAATTATTCCCTCCTTTTTAAGCCCTAATCAATTTTATTGAATCTTAATCTCTCTCTAGAAACTCTAAATAAATTAGTGCAACATAAAAAAAAAGTAAAGAAAAATATAATCAACATAATTACAGTCAATTATAGTCTACAACCTAACAAAAAAATCATGTTCACGTATTGTAAGATGCTTCTTATTTATTGTCATTATTATATGTACTAACACTTGCAAGATCTTAAGGATACTCCTTCATCCTCTTTGTATGATATTGGTACAACTACAACAGTTCAACAAGAGCTTCACATTTGAGTGCTAAGACATCCCTTTTATTTTTCATTGTCATTTGTCATTTATCTTTCCTTTGGTCCCTCAAGAGCATGCACTATTTATCATATTTCATCATATAACCATTTTGGAGGTGAGAAGGTAACAACAACCTTTCTCCCTTTATATATTTTGCAAGTTTACAAGTTTGCTATTGATTGAAGTGGATTTAACATATCAATGCTCCTAAACCTTAATACATTTTTCAAAGACTTATCAACAATGAAGTAGGGCACATGGATTACCCAAGCTCTGTTGAAATTCAGATCCTAATTTCTATTATCAAATACCTTCAAACAATGGTACACCTATGTAGGCCCTAAAACCCTAGATTTCAACACTTCTGGACTAGAACGCCCAACACCCTTGTCCTACCAATTCTGCTCTAGATTTTAATGTTAGGTTCCTCTCTGTATCTCCTCTTTAGATCCACTTTTTGTTTCTTTCATTTTGTTTTGTAATTTATAGATTCTATTACAGTTGTCCTTTTGATCCTAACTCACCTAGTTTAATACAACTCATCATATCAATCACAACACATAGATAAAAAAGGGACGAAAACCTAATGAACCTCTTTGGATCTCCTTTGGGACAACAACCAAATAGTAACTCTTGGTTAATTTTGGCTCCCTAATATTTATGATGAATGAGAATTGATCTAGTTTAAGTCATTTAGGCTATATCTCCTTTCACCATATTACATTTTTGTGAACCTAACTTAGCTTACATTTGCAGATCTTTTTGTTTTAATCACATACATTATCAAATCTAATTTACTTGATTTAATTATTTTATTTTTTGAATATATTATTTACTATTGCACGCATTGTATTTTGATTAAGCATTGTAAGTATTGTTCTCTTATGTTATTTCCAAAACATAAAACCTAAAACACCTTCTATTCTTCTAACATTACATCAACATATCCATCTTGTCATCACCTTCTTCTAAAAAAATATTCTCTTATTTTCTTACATCATTGATAGATGTTTCTTTTTAACCTTTGGTAGCCCTTCTTCAAGTGATGGTGAAGATAACAATTATCCCTCTCACAAGATATATATAAGTTTTTCCCTCATTTTTAACCTCTAATCAATCTTAATCTCTCTCTAGCAACTCTAAAGTAATTAATGCGACATCAAAATCAAGAAAAGTATAAGATAAGCAACGTAATTATAGTAAATTGTAGTTTGTAACCTAAAAAAAATTCATATTCATGTATTGTAAGATTCTTCTTATTTATTATCATTATAATATGCATTAATAGTTGTAGGATCTTAAGTATACTCCATCTTCTTTGTATGAGATTGATACAACTGCATCAGTCCAACAAGGGATTCAAATATGAGTGGTAAGATGCCCCCTTTATGTTTTCATTATCATTTTTCATTTATCTTTCCTCTAATCCCTCGAGAGAACACACTCTTTATCATCTATCATCATAGTCGTTGTGGAAGTGAGAACACTAACACAAGGTTTGACCAAGGAAAGCCCCCATACAACACAACCTTTCTCCCTATGTCTATTTTGTAGGCTTAAATGTTTTCTACTAATTAAAGTGGATTTAACATCTCAAGGCTCCTAAACCCTAATGCATGTTTCAAGAACTCATCATCAACAAATTAGGGCACATTTATTACCCATGCTCTGTTAGGATTTGAATTTTGATTTTTGTAGTTAGAGGCCTTTAGAAACTAGTACGCCTGTGTAGGCCCTAAAACCCTAGATTTCAGTACTTCTAGACTAGGGCACCCAATGCCTTTGTCTTGTCAATTCTTCTCCAGATTTCAATGTCAAGTTCCTCTCTATATCTCTTCTTCATATCCACTTTCTATTTCTTTTATTTTTTCTATAATTTCTAGATTTTGTTACACTTAGTTCATTTGGTCCTAATTCACCTAGTTTAATATAAATCATCATATCAGTCACAACACACACAAAAAAAAAGGGACCAAAATCCTAACTAGCCTATTCGGCTCCTCTTTGACAACAACCATATAGTGCTACTTGGTTAATTTTGGCTCCCTAATGTTTATGGTGAAAGAGAATTGATCTAGTTTAATTCATTTAGGCTAGAACTCCTTTCATCATCTTACATGTTCTTGGTATCTCTATATTTTATGTGACCAATATTTTAGGTTGTGGCTATTATGGATGGTATTATTGAGTTAACACTCAATGAATTTGGTTGTATGAACATGCAATATTTGTACAAATTTCACTAAAATTACAAGTAGATATTTGTCATGATTGTATTTGAATATGTTACATTTATTATTTAAAATGGGGAGATGTTAGTATACTATTTTTTGATCTTGAGGATAAAAATTATTGGAGAGATGTATTATACTATGTTTGTAAATTAGAATTACTACTTATGTTTATTCTAGGTGCTCTATTACTACAGTTGTTAATTTTTAAAATGAAAGAAAATGAATGTGTATATTTTCTAGAACATTAAATATGAAGTTGAGCATAAAATTTATGAATATTGGTTGACTAACTAGTAGAACATTTAAATTCATACATTATATCAAGATCATGACTCTAAAATATAACTTGATAGCCTTACTATCATCCTTGATATATGCATAGAGAGTTTAGAAGTTGAGATTAAGGGATAATATTTTTGAAGAACTCTAGGTATTTGGTGAGTTGTGCTTGTATTCTATTGTACAATTGTAATGTAGTTACATGTGTAGGTGATTTGTTTCAAAATAGGAGTTCAACATATAAAATAATATTGTGTCATTCTAAAAATTTATTGTATTAAATATGCAATCACTGTGTCTTATTCACTAAACCTTGGCCAAGGTTGATTTTGGTGAAATTGACCAATTATATGTATTTAGGGTACATAACTATCTTACAATTAGCTTTATACTAGACTTCACTAACTTTATCCCTATATATAGTATTCTAATATGACCATGCACATGAAGAGTTGGGTTCAATTGTAATAATATGATTGTATTTTTTTATTTATAAATAGATCATTGCTATATGGAATCACTACTTAATAACCATTAAGGTCACAATTATTATAATTACCAAGTGGAAATATAATCTAGATGATGAATCATACCAATATAATAATTTGGTTTCACCTTAGGGAAATAAAATTAAAAAGTTAAGAATATCATTATTAGTAAAATTATTGGGCATATATCCTCATATGGTGATAAAATGGATATAGTGTTGCCAACTATCTTGAGTATGAATTAAGTATCAATAATGTCTAAAGAAATTTTACAAGTACTATTGTATGTCCCTTGAGCCTTAGATGATTCTTATGTGCCCTTCTCAATGCATGATGTGCTTTGTCAAGAAAGATATATAATATAATAGGATTATGAGACTTGATATCATTAGATCATATTATGTTAGGACTCTACTTGGAGACATAAAAGTATGTTTGCATACTTTTTGTATTTCAACAATATATTGATTATTTCATTTTTCCATGTGCTTTGATATGACCATGCCTATATTATATTGATTAATTTGCATAATTTTTGTGTATGGATTTGATTGTTATAAGGTTAATAATTGTATGTATAAAATTGGGCGGGACAATGAAACCTATTTTTTTTATAATAAGACTTTCATATAAAGTGGGTATTAGTGTTAGTTGAGCTATATATATGTATACAATCCTATACATAGAATGGGATGATAGAATAATTATCATAAATTTTAACATAAATAAATGAAACATTTCATACCCAGCAGGAAATTTGAAAGGGTTTAAAGAGATCTAGTATCAAACGAGCTATTTATCCTAATGGGTATGTGTAGAGACTTGAATTGGTGATTACTTTGGAATCTTGGGCATTATGAGTTTTATGAAAGGGTCACAATTTGGTTGTTTATTATTTATAAGTAACCAACCTAGCCTATGTGTTAATGAGATGATTTTGTAAGGGACTCCAGGAGGTTCATGTTGAGTTATGAATTATAACAGGGTGAGGTTTAATTTGAGATCTTGATGTCGTTGGATGAAAATGCTTTAGGAGATGCTTGCTAAACTAGGAACATGCTTGGATTTTTTAATACTTGTAAGAATTATTTATTTGTTGGGAATCATTTAAAGGAACCTTGTTGTGATATGAAATAATAATTTAGAAATTTTGAGTTTTATTATTAATTAATAAAACTTTAGGAACAATGAATATTGCGGATTGACAATGTTGGTAAATGGTGATTTGTTGCACTAGATGGTTTTAATCCCTTCTACGTTCTTCCTCATATACTATCTCACTTCTATGTGAAAATTTTCTTGAGTGGTTATCAATGCTAAGGCTTAGGAATTCTATGTGTTTGATCCTTGAGAGATCAAAGTGAGGAGAACTACATGTGAATTTGATACAATTTGGAAGTGGGTATATAAATTACAATCCTTGGGTGAAGGATGTCATGAACCTAAATTGGTAGTGAAAGTTTTAGGGAATAAATCCAAGGTTTGGGGTTGTTACTTAAATAAATAATTCCTATCTCCTAGTATTCTTTCTAGCTTGAGGCTAAAATTTTCCTTGAATAATCATGAATTCATCTTCCCAATCAATATGTCCCCACTATATAGGTATGAGCCAAAAAAGGCACCCATCCTCATCTAGTTTATCTACTTTGAGGTTTTTAGTGCTTTACTTTCAAACATATCCTCTATTCCTAGATGGAGTTTTAGAGTCGCCATCAAAATGGTCTATCTTGAATGTGAATGTATGAGAATGCCTCTAGACTTGTTAGAACTAAAATAATTAGAATTTATGTGTTGAACACTATGACAATGTATCTTGGCTCAATGAGGAGTATAGGAAGGTATATGTTAGGCTCAAGACTTAGTGAGTTCTATTCTTCCAAGAAATAAGAGCATGATAAACTTAGATATGGCATTGTTATGAATGAGTTATAGAAACATACAAAATTTGTGTTTATTGATTATGTTGAATTAAGCCATTCTCATCTAATGGTTTGAACAACCCTTATTATGTGCAGATGATCTAGCTACTATAAATACTAATTAGCATGGATATATGTTGAGTTTAAGATAGATTTCCTTATAATTTTTTATTACAAGTAGTGGGAAAGTAATAGGGAGAATTGTTGAATATGGTGTATTATTTATCTTTCAAAAACTTGTGAGACTATGTGTATAGGTTTTTCAATCACTTTATGTTTGTATGTAAAAAAAAAAATTCTACCAAGTTCTTTTGGATCTTTGTGATATCTTGATTGTGCATGCTTGACTATAAGATAGACCCACAAGTTAGAGCTGAGTCTGATATAGGTTCATGGGTAGTTGGCTATCACCAATACTATGTAGGCAATGGATCCTATATATTTATTTATTATATATTATGGATTAGATGTATTTCACAATTCTAGAGATGCAATATTCTAGGAGCTATGTGTGTTACGATACATAAGGCTTTTTATTGAATATCACTAGTATCGTGTAGCTGAAATATGTTAGGAGTAATTTTCATACCTTAGAGTTTAATTAACTATCACTGATGGAATGTAGATGATGAATGCTAAGATTCACCCATGGTATGACATTGCTTAACTAGTTTTCACTAGTACCATGTAGGTGATAGATGGCAAGAGCTACCTCATACTAAGTGGGACTAACTTTCACTAGTGATTCTAAAGATGCAATATTCTAGGAGCTATGTGTGTTATGATACACAAGGGGTTTTATTGAATATCACTAGTATTGTGTAGGTGAAATATGTTAGGAGATATTTTCATACCTTAGAGTTTAACTATCACCGATGGAATGCAGATGATGAATGCTAAGATTTATCCATGGTATGACATGGCTTAAATAGCTTTCACTAGAACCATGTAGGTGATAGATGACATGAGCTACCTCATACTAAGTGGGACTAACTTTCACTAGTGACATAGAGGTAACATCTATTAAGATCCATTGACTTGCATGGTTCAACAAGCTATGAAAATATTATTAATAGAAAAATGTGTTGCTTTTTGTTATAGTTGTGTCATTTTGGTGATTACCACAAGTAGTAAGGATGCTTGAACTTTTATTCATAGTTGATGGTGAATTGGTATAAATGATGGGACCCATAGTGTCTTATAGGATGAACTAATACTATTATTTTTTCTTGGGATGTATTTAAGGGATTATGCATTAGAGAACTAGGTAAAAGGGAAGTTGGTTGTAGTAAGGTTCTAACCAAATCCTTTTGCTAGTTGCTCACTATGTTTACATATAATGATATTGAGTTATTCACATTGTGTACATGTGTGTTGTATGCATGAGCAAGCCACACAATGCATATGTCATAATGCATGAGTTATTCACATTGTGTATGTGTGTCTATGGATGGGCTATTAATTATGTATATGTGATGTATGCATAAACTAGTTGCATGGGGTACATGTGCTAATCACACTATGTTTATGTGATGCATTCATGATCAATTTGCAATGTGTATATTTGATGCATCCATGAGTTATCACATTTAATGTATATAATGTAAATGCATGATTTAGTCACATTGTGTACATGTTTTGTATGTATGAGATAATCAAAATGTGCAAATGTGATGCACGTAACAACTAATCACTATATAGATTTGTGTGTTCATACATTGATATTGGCATGCTGGTAATAATTGCATGGAAAGTATTTGGTAGAGTACTATTATATATGGATTGATTTGAAGCATTAGTTTAATTATTAAATTGAATTTAATAAAAGGTTAGAGACTTAATCTCAAAGTTGAGGATGATGACTTTATGTTATTGGTGTATGAATTGTAAAGGCTCTAATTCTTAAGAAGTGATATGTATGAAGGGACATTATGAATGAGTCCTCGATGTTTAGATCTAGGTGTAGGGATGATCCTATCATTAATACGAGTATACCATATTTTAGTGTAAGTATAAATCATGATATAGAGTTGTTGACATTACTATGGATGGTAAGGCTTCGAAGTTGGGACTTCCAATTTGGATAGAATATGTTTGGTTGATTAAGATAGTACAAAAGATACAATATTATTACGAAAACCAAATTTCTAGTAACTAGGGTGAGTTATCTATATACATTGAACACCTCATGAGCCTAGTGGACTCGAATGCACTAGCCCAAACCTCCTAGCAACAATGCATAGAGGATCTCAACAAAGTGATGTAGGAGGAGTGGTGAGTACAACTTCACCTTGTAGTCCCAAGGAGAAAGGCTGATCAGAGAATTCATGTAATGCTATCACAAGGTAAGCATTGAATCTAGTGCCATGGAAAAGTTCAAAGACACGATTGATGAAGAGTTTATTGCACTAAAGGATCGCCTAACTATGTTTTGAAGGATGACTAGGGTACCATTTATTGCTCTCCTATGGAATGATATTCTTTTTTATGGTAACCAAAACTTGCACTTGAAGTTGATCAAAGCCATCAAGTAGAAAAAACACCTTTTTGTGTATGAAATTTAGGTCCTCAAAAAATGAAATGAAAAATAAGTGTTCTTCCACTAAATTTACCTAGATAAAATAATGAAATAAAGGATTTAAGAGCTATCAAAATGGAATTATAAATACGAAATTTAAATGAACAAAATACAACACTTAGTTAAATTTTAAAAGTTTAAAATTTTTAGGAATTCATTAACCACTAAATGTTAGAATTTTAAGGTATTGATTAAAAATATATTTTAATATTTATAAATTGATTATATGTTGCTCTAGTTTAGATCCATTCCTACAAAAGTGGATTAGCACGTAGACTTAAACCTATCAACACAAAAACTACATTATATTGATTAATATGCATAATTTTTGTATATGGATTTGATTGTTATAAGGTTAATAATTGTATGTATAAAATTGGGTGGGACAATGGAACCTATTTTTTTAATAATAAGACTTTCATATAAAGTGGGTATTAGTGTTAGTTGAGCTATATATATGTATACAATCCTATACATAGAATGGGATGATAGAATAATTATCATAAATTTTAACATAAATAAATGAAACATTCCATACCAAGGATGAAATTCGAAAGGGTTTGAAGAGATCTAGTATCAAACGAGCTATTTATCCTAATGGGTATGTGTAGAGACTTGAACTGGTGATTACTTTGGAATTTTAAGCTTTATGAGTTTTATGAAATGGTCACAATTTGGTTGTTTATTATTTATAAGTAACCAACCTAGCCTATGTGTTAATGAGATGATTTTGTAAGGGACTCTAGGAGGTTCATGTTGAGTTATGAATTATAATAGGGTGAGGTTTAACTTGAGATCTTGATGTTGTTGGATGAAAATGCTTTAGGAGATGCTTTCTAAACTAGGAACATGCTTGGATTTTTTAATACTTGTAAGAATTATTTATTTGTTGGGAGTCATTTAAAGGAACCTTGTTGTGATATGAAATAATAATTTAGAAATTTTGAGTTTTATTATTAATTAATAAAACTTTAGGAACAATGAATATTGTGAATTGACAATGTTGGTAAATGGTGATTTGTTGCACTAGATGGTTTTAATCCCTTCTACGTTCTTCCTCATATACTATCTCACTTCTATGTGAAAATTTTCTTGAGTGGTTATCAATGCTAAGGCTTAGGAATTCTATGTGTTTGATCCTTGAGAGATCAAAGTGAGGAGAACTACATGTGAATTTGATACAATTTGGAAGTGGGTATATAAATTACAATCCTTGGGTGAAGGATGTCATGAACCTAAATTGGTAGTGAAAGTTTTAGGGAATAAATCCAAGGTTTGGGGTTGTTACTTAAATAAATAATTCCTATCTCCTCGTATTCTTTCTAGCTTGAGGCTAAAATTTTCCTTGAATAATCATGAATTCATCTTCCCAATTAATATGTCCCCACTATATAGGTATGAGCCAAAAAAGGCACCCATCCTCATCTAGTTTATCTACTTTGAGGTTTTTAGTGCTTTACTTTCAAACATATCCTCTATTCCTAGATGGAGTTTTAGAGTCACCATCAAAATGGTTTATCTTGAATGTGAATGTATGAGAATGCCTCTAGACTTGTTAGAACTAAAATAATTAGAGTTTATGGTTTGAACACTATGACAATGTATCTTGGCTCAATGAGGAGTATAGGAAGGTATATCTTAGGCTCAAGACTTAGTGAGTTCCATTCTTCCAAGAAATAAGAGCATGATAAACTTAGATATGGCATTGCTATGAATGAGTTATAGAAACATACAAAATTTGTGTTTACTGATTATGTTGAATTAAGTCATTCTCATCTAATGGTTTGAACAACCCTTACTATGTGTGGATGATCTAGCTACTATAAATACTAATTAGCACGGATATATGTTGAGTTTAAGATAGATCTCCTTATAATTTCCATTACAAGTAGTGGGAAAGTAATAGTGAGAATTGTTGAATATGGTATATTATTTATCTTTCAAAAACCTATGAGATTATGTGTATAGGTTTATCAATTGCTTTATGTTTGTATGTAAAAAAAACCTACCAAGTTCTTGTGGATCTTTGTGATATCTTCATTATTCATGCTTGACTATAAGATGGATCCACAGGTTAGAGCCAAGTTTGATATAGGTACATGGGTAGTTGGCTATCCCCAATACTATGTAGGCGATGGATCCTATATATTTATTCATTATATATATTATGGATTAGATGTCATTCACCAATATTCTAGAGACGCAATATTCTAGGAGCTATGTGTGTTATGATACACAAGGGTTTTTATTGAATATCACTAGTATCATGCATATGAAATATGTTAGGAGTAATTTACATACCTTAGAGTTTAACTAACTATCATTGATGGAATGCAGATGATGAATGCAGAGATTCACCCATTGTATGACATCAAATGCTTAACTAGCTTTCACTAGTACCATGTAGGTGATAGATGGCAAGAGCTACCTCATACTAGGTGGGACTAACTTTCACTAGTGATTCTACAGATGCAATATTCTAGGAGCTATGTGTGTTATGATACACAAGGGGTTTTATTGAATATCACTAGTACCATGTAGGTGAAATATGTTAGGATAATTTTTCATACCTTAGAGTTTAACTAACTATCACTGATGGAATGTAGATGATGAATGCTAAGATTTTCCCATGGTATGACATGGCTTAACTAACTTTCACTAGTACCATGTAGGTGATAGATGACAAGAACTACCTCATACTAAGTGGGACTAACTTTCACTAGTGACATGGAGTTAATATCTGTTAAGATCCATTGACTCACATGGTTCAACAAGCTATGCAAATATTATTAATAGCCAAATGTGTTGTTTTTTTGTTATAGTTGTGTCTTTCTGGTGATTACCACAAGTAGTAAGGATTCTCACTTGTCTTCATAGTTGATGGTGAACTGGTATAAATGAGGGGATCCATAATGTCACATAGGATGAACTAATTTACTATTATTTTTCTTGGTATGTATTTAAGGGATTATGCATTAGAGAACTAGGTAAAAGGGAAGTTGCTTGTAGTAAGGTTCTAACCAAATCCTTTTGCCAGTTGCTCACTATGTGTACATATAATGATATCAAGTTATTCACATTGTGTACATGTGTGTTGTATACATGAGAAAGCCACACAATGCATATGTCATAATGCACATGAGTTATTCACATTATGTCTATGTGTCTATGAATGGACTATTCATTATGTAAATGTGATGTATGCATAAGCTAGTTGGATGGGGTACATGTGCTAATCACACTATGTTTATGTGATGCATGCATGATCAATTTGCAATACATGTATATTTGATGCACCCATGAGTTATCACATTTAATGTATATAATGTGCATGCATGATTTAGTCACATTGTGTACATGTTTTGTATGTATGAGATAATCATAATGTGTAAATGTGATGCATGTATCAACTAATCACTATATAGATTTGTGTGTTCATACATTGATATTGGCATACTGGTAATAATTGACTGGAAAGTATTTGTTAGAGTGCTATTATATATGGATTGATTTGAAGCATTAGTTTAATTATTAAATTTAATTTAATAAAAGGTTAGAAACTTAATCTCAAATGTGAGGATGGTGACTTTATGTTATTGGTGCATGAATTGTAAAGCCTCTAATACTTAAGAAGTGATATGTATGAAGGGCCATTGTGAATGAGTCCCCAATGTTTAGGTTTAGGTGTAGGGATGATCCTATCATTGTTATGAGAATACCATATTTTAGTGTAAGTATAAATCATGATATAGAGTTGTTACCATGACTATGGATGGTAAGGCTTTGAAGTTGGGACTTCCAATTTGGATAGAATGTGTTTGGTTGATTAAGATAGTACAAAAGATACATTATTAGGAAAACCAAATTTCTAATAACTAGGGTGAGTTATCTATATACATTGAACACCTCATGAGCCTAGTGGACTCAAATGCACTAGCCCAAACCTCCTAGCTACAATGCATAGAGGATATCAACAAAGTGATGTAGGACGAGTGGTGAGTACAACTACACCTTGTAGTCCCAAGAAGAAAGGTTGATCAGAGAATTCATGTAATCCTATCACAAGGTAAGCATTGAAGCTAGTGCCATGGAAAAGTTCAAAGACACGATTGAGGAAGAGTTTATTGTATGAAAGGATTGCCTAACTATGTTGTGAAGGATGACTAAGGTGCAATTTTTTGCTCTCCTATGGAACAATATTCTTTTTTATGGTAACCCAAAATTGCACTTGAAGTAGATCAAATCCATCAAGTAGAAAGAACACCTTTTTGTGTAAGAAATTTAGGTCCTCAAAAAATGCAATGAAAAATAAGTGTTCTTCCACTAAATTTACCTAGATAAAATAATGAAATAAAGGATTTAAGAGCTATTAAAATGGAATTATAAATATGAAATTTAAATGAACAAAATACAACACTTAATTAAATTTTGAAGATGGAAAAACAATATTAAAGATGTTAGGAATTCATTAACCATTAAATGTTAGAATTTTAAGGTATTGATTAAAAATATATTTTAATATTTATAAATTGATTATATGATGCTCTAGTTAAGATTCATTGCTACAAAAGTGGATTAGTGCATAGACTTAAACCTATATCAACTCAAAAAACTACAATCAACACTTCAATACAATAATGTGGCACACTTCAATCAACACAAAAAACTACACTAGATTGAACATCAGTGATTGACAAGATGTAAATATAAATTTTAAAAGTTTAAAAAAATATGATTTAAATTTATAATTACAAAACTATTATGAATCAATTTTACAACCATAAATTTGATCTACAATGATAAATAAAAATTCTAAAAATTGAAAGCAATTTGTAAAAATATATAATAGTAAGAATTGTAAAATGATATTGCAAACAAAATTTGTCCTAACAATTTACTAGTTATAAATTTGTTATTATATTAAAAACACATTATTAGAAGGGGCCAAAATCATAAGAGAAATGGAGATGGCTAAAAATAGCATACAGAAAGAAAGCAACAATTTAAATGAAGCAATAAAACAAAAAACTAACTAGCCGTTGCACCGCTGAAGGCTCTTCAAATTCAAATTAAGCTGAGAAATAAATCTCTTCTCACAAATATCTCTCTTGTTTTATTTTAATGTTTCTTTAAAGAAAACGGTTACACGGAATGTTGGAGTTAATTTCTACCACCTATAATTAGCAACCTCATTAAAAGAAGAGTCTAGAGAATTCATTGCAAGAAGAGTCTAGAAAGACAACAGTCGGTGATAGAAGATTCATCTAGTAATGGTGTAAACTGTAAGATCTTCTCAAGCTTGTGGACCACCTCATCCATGGAAGGACGTGCATCTGTTTCCAAGGATATGAACCCATCCTCTGATCGATCATAGAGAGCATCATTCCAAAGTCATATGCCATTTTCACCTGTGCATGGAAATACAACAATTAGAAACTAAAAAGAAAGAATACTCAACAGTCTGAAAGCAATATCAAGCTACCCCTCTCAATCCTTTGAATAGAAAAGAATGAATGCAATAACCAAAAAAAAATGTCGAGAAGCAAACACAACTCCCTGACAATGTTCTTTCCATGTTGAATGCGGTGCATGCCTGTCAAAAGCTCAAGGAGTGCCACACTAAAACTATAAACATCACTCTTATCAATAAGCTTGTGAGTCAAGAAGTATTCTGGATCAAGGTAGCCCTGCAAATGCCAATGGCGCATGATGTTATTCAGGTCAAAAAACTTCTCTAGGAGTATGAATATGGCATTTCAAAGCTTGTGTCTTAGGGAGTGCCCTTCACTACAGTTGATACATGACCTGGAGCTGAACCTTCAAGATCGGGTAATGGTGCAAGCTTCGACAACCCAAAATCTGCAACTCTGGCATTAAATCTATGATCTAATAGTATGTTGCTTGCCTTTATGTCACGATGGAATATAGGAGGGTTGGCTTCATTATGGAGATAAAAGTGAATGTGAACACTAGGGGATATATATTAATAAGTTAATTATGGACTAGGGTCCATTCACTTGTATAGAAAAAAAATAAAAAATAAAAAAAATATTAATAAGTTAATTATGGACTAGGGTCCATTCACTTGTATAGAAAAAAAATAAAAAATATTAACAAACAGTTTAACCATCAACCCTTGAATAGGTATGCTTTGAAAAATATAAAAGAATCTTCAACCAAGCACCCATCACTATTAAAATCCCTCAGGGTTGCTTCTCAGACATTTGTAACTGACTTGTTGTGCAGCAATTGAAGATATTTTACTGCCCTAATTTGAAACCATGAAGCTAGCACCAAATATTCTGAATTTCAACGTGATGCCATTTGGTGGAGTATTGGACACTTTTAATGATAAGGAAAAAAACTAATATTGTGTAACCACATGATGATAACCTTAAGCTTTTTTAACTTCTTAGAAAAGTTGAGTTGTATATCTATTGAAGCAAATTATCTACTTTGCTCTTTTCAAAATGAATAGTGAGACTTTCATATATATATATATATATATATATATATATATATATATATATATA
>VDFB02379711.1:125311976-125344152 GCA_007258455.2 Sequoia sempervirens
ATATATATATATATATATATATATATATATATATATATATATATATATACACATATGTATATGTATACATACACATATACATGCATATATACATGTACATATACATGTATGTATGTGTGTATATATGTATGTGTGTGTATATATATATATATAAAAGTTAGAAAGTCTCACTATTCATTTTGAAAAGAGCAAAGTAGATAATTTGCTTCAATAGATATACAACTCAACTTTTCTAAGAAGTTAAAAAAGCTTAAGGTTATCATCATGTGGTTACACAATATTAGTTTTTTTCCTTATCATTAAAAGTGTCCAATACTCCACCAAATGGCATCACGTTGAAATTCAGAATATTTGGTGCTAGCTTCATGGTTTCAAATTAGGGCAGTAAAATATCTTCAATTGCTGCACAACAAGTCAGTTACAAATGTCTGAGAAGCAACCCTGAGGGATTTTAATAGTGATGGGTGCTTGGTTGAAGATTCTTTTATATTTTTCAAAGCATACCTATTCAAGGGTTGATGGTTAAACTGTTTGTTAATATTTTTTATTTTTTTTCTATACAAGTGAATGGACCCTAGTCCATAATTAACTTATTAATATATATCCCCTACTGTTGCCAAAATTTTGGAATTTTTTTTTGCCAAACCCAGAAGCCCTTCCCTGTTGCCCTGTGCTTCCTATCCCAAAAACTCACAGAAAAACTGAAAAACTGTATAAGATATTTACTAATTAATATTTTACACAGTTTTTTTCAGAAAGATCCTTTTATGATTTTTGGACTGTGGAATCACTAAGTCTTTAATATTGTAGGCTTTGTCTGGCAGAACATAGAATAAACTGTTTATCCAGCCATGATATTATAAGAATATGCTCAGAACAGAGCATAAGGGATACTGACAACGTATTGAGTTGAGTATATATTACTAGGAACAATCTACTACCCGATTGGATTTTGTTTATATTCTGAAATTTAGTCCATAAATTCACACTCTGAAAAGTCTATTCTTGGCCACTTGTAGATATTAGTATAATAATTTCCTAAGTCAAAGGAGTATATTAAAATTTGCTAGAAACTAGCTATTTCATTAGAAACCTGAAATTGAGACATGGAGAGGCCATGAACCTGCAACTTGAAACTGTCTAATCAGAAAATACCTTAACCTGTTTGCCGAATCACTATGGACCAGTATTTCTATTATCTACACCTTCTTTAGACTTTACATACAAAGACATTCTAACCATTCTACTTTTTCCTTGAAATATCAGTTCACAGAATTGCAGATAATTTCAATTACATATCTAATACAAGCTTGCACAATGATGTGATGGAAAACTAATACAAGTTGGCATCAACAAAACTATCAAAAGGGAATAACAGTCACAAGCATTGAAAGACATCTCCAGAGAATTAAGAAAGCTCGATCCAGATCCAAGGAACAGATGAAGGAAATATTCTATATTAAAATCAGAAGTGGAAGAAGAGACCATCAATGTTGTCATTGGTGAAAAACATCTATAGAGGGTGAAATCCATAATGCAGAGATTTTGGAGAAGATTGTGTACAGTTTAGTGAGGGCAACTTTGAATGGATAGCTTTGTGAACCCTAAAACAGGCTCTCCATATTGAGCAAAGACACTAAGACCGGCCTAGTTGGTGTGGCATTTAACACACAGCTAGTTCATCCTTAGTAAGCAGTGGTTATAAGATGGTTTTATTTTATAGAAGCTATACAGAAGAGGCAGGAATTCTGT
The DNA here is from genome assembly GCA_007258455.2 of Sequoia sempervirens. NCBI lineage: Eukaryota > Viridiplantae > Streptophyta > Pinopsida > Cupressales > Cupressaceae > Sequoia > Sequoia sempervirens. Next base: position 125,313,729 of record VDFB02379711.1, read on the forward strand.
ATTTTGTTATCTATTCCATTCTAAAAGAGAAATACTCAAGGATATTTCTGAACTGATTATAAAATACATGAATGCATATGTGAGTAGAGATTGTATTATGAACTACAAAGTTTTAGGTGAATGACATTGATTTATAAATCATTACAAGAAGCCCAATCAGTATATGGAGTTAAGTGTTCACATTCACTTTTATTTCCATAATGAAGCCAACCCTCCTATATTCCATCGTGACATAAAGGCAAGCGACATACTATTAGATCATAGATTTAATGCCAGAGTTGCAGATTTTGGGCTGTCGAAGCTTGCACCATTACCCGATCTTGAAGGTTCAGCTCCAGGTCATGTATCAACTGTAGTGAAGGGCACTCCCTAAGACACAAGCTTTGAAATGCCATATTCATACTCCTAGAGAAGTTTTTTGACCTCAATAACATCATGCGCCATTGGCATTTGCAGGGCTACCTTGATCCAGAATACTTCTTGACTCACAAGCTTATTGATAAGAGTGATGCTTATAGTTTTAGTGTGGCACTCCTTGAGCTTTTGACAGGCATGCACCGCATTCAACATGGAAAGAACATTGTCAGGGAGTTGTGTTTGCTTCTTAACATTTTTTTTGGTTATTGCATTCATTCTTTTTTATTCAAAGGATTGAGAGGGGTAGCTTGATATTGCTTTCAGACTGTTGAGTATTCTTTCTTTTTAGTTTCTAATTGTTGTATTTCCATGCACAGGTGAAAATAGCATATGACTCTGGAATGATGCTCTCTATGATCGATCAGAGGATGGGTTCATATCCTTCAGAATCCTTGGAGCCATTTGCCAAACTGGCATTGTCTTGTTGCAAAGATGAAACAGATGCACGTCCTTCCATGGATGAGGTGGTCCACAAGCTTGAGAAGATCTTACAGTTTACACCATTACTAGACTCCACAATCATACAGTCTAGTGAAATGGAAGCTTTAGCAGAAAAAAGGCCATACATAGTTGAGATGACAAGTCAAAATCCATATGTCTCTTCTAATATTCCTGGAAGTGATCTTGTGAGTGGAACCATTCCTGATATCGTACCACGCTAAGGCAGCTTACTTTTAGCTTGCAATGAAGATTAGAAACTTTTAGGTGCTGTCAAAAGGGATTCATAAAGCCAAGTACCCATCACACAGATTTGTTGAGGATTGAATGTGAACAATTAACTCCATCTGCTGATTGGGCTTCTTTGTAATGATTTATAAATCAATGTCATTCACCTGAAACTTTATAGTTTATACCATCTACCGTATTCTTTTATGTGCGCAATACTATTTGATATTTCATTCCCTAGATACGCATTCTCAGAGTAATGGTAACCTGGTTTTTTTTGTTAACTGACACTTGATTTTACATATAAATTCAAACCAATAATTTTGTTATTAAAAGAAAATAATAATAAAGTAAAAATTTATATATTGGCTCTACACTAAATACACTCTTTAATGCTGCTTTTCAATTATTTGTTTCCTTGAGCAAAAATGGGTACACAATTTGGATGGCATAATAATTTTATAATTTTTTGATGTACATATTTTTTAAAATATTTTTTAGTTTTACCATTTAAGTACATAATATGAATCACTTATGTAGATGGAAAATCCTTTTGTTGCTCTGTATATCTTGTTTACCACCTCTATAGTTTCCAATTTTTAGTCTGTACGGTGATTTTTTCCAATTATAAACTGTTTAAAAAGTTTTCTAATGGGGTGTCGAATTTTAATAATGCTCATATTTTAATAAGAACATTTTTCACTGGTTTTGAGCAGTCTAGAAGGATCTACTATGTTAACAGAAGCACCCAACTGAACTAGACCTGCCAAGATCCAAGAGGTGGTGGACATGGTAGTCCTAATCAATCGTTGAAGGACTTGAGGTTGGATCTTGAGCTTAACCTCCCTCTTAAATCACAAGAGAATGATGGGAAGAGCTTTGAGCCTCCACGCTCAGACTTAAACAATACTGCTTATCTTGAGGAGGAAAACAACACGAATGACACGACAGAGATGGTTGCCACAGTCTGTGCTCTAAGGTTTCAAGGCAATGTCCTAATTGCAAGCATGCACACCCATCAATGCACCAGGAAGAGAAAGATGATAACAGTGCTGCTCCTGCTAAACAAACACTTTCTCTCATTGACTGTTGACTAGACTCCAAGATTAAAACCAGAGGAGATGATGAGTAATGGATGATCATAATGAGTAGACACAAAACTTTTTGATGATATGGTGTATAGCAAGTTTAGAAGCATGGCAAAATCTAATACCATGATCCGTGTTTGAAGCATACAACAGGAATGGAAGGGAGATAACAGGAATGAATTTATTGTTGTGGCAACTATTTGCAGCATGGATTAGCTAATGTCCATAATGAGATTACTTTATTGCAGGATCAAATTAACAACAATTTATTTCAGATCCTTAAGATTTGATAGAATTACAGCAAAAATAATAGCAGAATAAAGCAGACCCAAAAATAATAGAACAACATAAAAAATAAATGTAATGCTTTCTCACTAAGAATTTGCATAGAAACAACAATTTTCTGCTCGCTCGTTTTTCCCTTGCAGTTCAACACTAAAAAGAGAGGAACATAAAATGAGAGTCCATTTAAGAGGCTATTCAGTTATAAGAACGTCAACTGGCTAATTGTGCTTTGAAGGCATAATCATCAGTAGAGGACTGATAAAACCTTTATGCTGAATATATTGCCAGGAAGCAATGTAAATCCCACTTTGACTACACACCAAATGGATAAATCTCAATAAATGAAGAGTAGCTTCAGAACAGGGGAAATGCAAATTTTTAAAATCGATCTCTGGCACTTCTAATCAGTTTCCAAGAAATGAAAAACTCCCTATAGTGGGTGTGCCTTTAGGCATTGGTTTGTTTGAGGATGTCGTGCAATGTAGTTTTGTTCAAGCCATAGAGTAAGTTATCCTATTATCAAAAAGCAAATGCATTCGACAAGAAACACATTGATCTGCATTCAGATGTTGCGGACATACCTCAAGACTTGAATATATTCAAGAACAGACATCAGGGCAGCAAGTTGTCCAGGAAAGCAAATCAGACATATCAATTCTAGTCTGTCACCCAGCTCTTTCTTTATTTCTATTTAGGTGTTCTGCAATGAGTATTAATACCCACAAAAGAATTAGTCAAAGTGTACGTGCAAACAGCATGAAATCTTATTCATATTATTCTAAGAGATTCTAGATTCTCAGTTTTGCAAGACAAAATAGCTCAGATTTTGGGTTTTTGACTCTTTCATTTCGGCATCAAGATTTTGTAGTTTTTAAGGGAAAATTCCCTGTAAAGTAAGTCTTACGCAAAATGTGCTATAAATTATTTTGCTGTTAAGTATTAATTACCCTACATGCAATGATCTTACCAATTAAGAAGCTGCAAGAAATTAACTCGCAAGACCATAGGACGAGGCCTGAGATAGATGTCAAGGTAATGGGAAGACAGAATTGAGAGCACCATCTGAGAGGACCCAATTCAACCACTGAATCAGTCTTGTCCCTCTGCAACATCTTCACAACATTCCCTTGAAGAATCAGCTTGTGCAGAATAGCTTGGCTCCACCATCTCGTACAGTTGTCAGCATTTTCTTGAATGGCAGCAGTAAAAAGAAGAGTTCAGAGAAGCAAGAAAGTTGGAAGATCCTCCTCCCTCTGCCATGGATCTGGAAGAGTTCATAATATACCTAATTAAGGGTCATTAGTTTCCAGAGTAACTATGAAGCAGCAAGAGCTGCCAGCTGAAATCGACATTGACCCACTTCATAAAACTTAAAAAGCATAAGTGGGTATTACAGAAATTAAATAGATAATGTGCTTGCATCATAGATTTTAGCAATCAGCTTAAAGATGCATTGCCCAACTTCATAAAAGTTAACAAACAGACGTGGGTATTGCAGAAGGCAAATATTTTTAGGCGGGTGCTATAGATTTTTATTTATGCTTACCAAATATTCATCTGACGGAAAAGCATTCTCAAGACATCACAGATGAGAGACACCATGCTGGAACTCCTTACATCACAGTATGCTAGAAATATAATTCCTTATCATAGCTGAGAAATAAATCTCTTCTCTGCTGTCTATTATAGATTTGAAAGAGAGATTAAATAAATTCATGCATAAGTCTTTAAAAATCAGACCATTTATTCTCTATTCCAACATATATGATTCACAATATTTTAACTATTCTTTTACCTTTCATATCAGAAAAATCTAGATTTAAACTTTAAAATTTTCTTAAGTGGACTATGTTAATTCTCTGTTTCTACACTTTTAGAAAATTCCAATTCAGTCATAGTGCTTGACCAAGCTTCTCCAAGAAATCTCAACTTCTTCAGTATTCCCTGCTCAAAACAAGAGAGATATTTGTGAGAAGAGATTTATTTCTCAGCTTAATTTGAATTTGAAGAGCCTTCAGCGGTGCAACGGCTAGTTAGTTTTTTGTTTTATTGCTTCATTTAAATTGTTGCTTTCTTTCTGTATGCTATTTTTAGCCATCTCCATTTCTCTTATGATTTTGGCCCCTTCTAATAATGTGTTTTTAATATAATAACAAATTTATAACTAGTAAATTGTTAGGACAAATTTTGTTTGCAATATCATTTTACAATTCTTACTATTATATATTTTTACAAATTGCTTTCAATTTTTAGAATTTTTATTTATCATTGTAGATCAAATTTATGGTTGTAAAATTGATTCATAATAGTTTTGTAATTATAAATTTAAATCATATTTTTTTAAACTTTTAAAATTTATATTTACATCTTGTCAATCACTGATGTTCAATCTAGTGTAGTTTTTTGTGTTGATTGAAGTGTGCCACGTTATTGTATTGAAGTGTTGATTGTAGTTTTTTGAGTTGATATAGGTTTAAGTCTATGCGCTAATCCACTTTTGTAGGAATGAATCTTAACTAGAGCATCATATAATCAATTTATAAATATTAAAATATATTTTTAATCAATACCTTAAAATTCTAACATTTAATGGTTAATGAATTCCTAACATCTTTAATATTGTTTTTCCATCTTTAAAATTTAATTAAGTGTTGTATTTTGTTCATTTAAATTTCATATTTATAATTCCATTTTAATAGCTCTTAAATCCTTTATTTCATTATTTTATCTAGGTAAATTTAGTGGAAGAACACTTATTTTTCATTGCATTTTCTGAGGACCTAAATTTCTTACACAAAAACGTGTTCTTTCTACTTGATGGATTTGATCTACTTCAAGTGCAATTTTGGGTTACCATAAAAAAGAATATTGTTCCATAGGAGAGCAAAAAATTGCACCTTAGTCATCCTTCACAACATAGTTAGGCAATCCTTTCGTGCAATAAACTCTTCGTCAATCGTGTCTTTGAACTTTTCCATGGCACTAGCTTCGATGCTTACCTTGTGATAGGATTACATGAATTCTCTGATCAACCTTTCTTCTTGGGACTACAAGGTGTAGTTGTACTCACCACTCCTCCTACATCACTTTGTTGATATCCTCTATGCATTGTAGCTAGGAGGTTTGGGCTAGTGCATTTGAGTCCACTAGGCTCATGAGGTGTTCAATGTATATAGATAACTCACCCTAGTTATTAGAAATTTGGTTTTCCTAATAATATTGTATCTTTTGTACTATCTTAATCAACCAAACACATTCTATCCAAATTGGAAGTCCCAACTTCAAAGCCTTACCATCCATAGTCATGGTAACAACTCTATATCATGATTTATACTTACACTAAAATATGGCATTCTCATAACAATGATAGGATCATCCCTACACCTAAACCTAAACATTGGGGACTCATTCACAATGGCCCTTCATACATATCACTTCTTAAGTATTAGAGGCTTTACAATTCATGCACCAATAACATAAAGTCATCATCCTCACATTTGAGATTAAGTTTCTAACCTTTTATTAAATTAAATTTAATAATTAAACTAATGCTTCAAATCAATCCATATATAATAGCACTCTAACAAATACTTTCCAATCAATTATTACCAGTATGCCAATATCAATGTATGAACACACAAATCTATATAGTGATTAGTTGATACATGCATCACATTTACACATTATGATTATCTCATACATACAAAACATGTACACAATGTGACTAAATCATGCATGCACATTATATACATTAAATGTGATAACTCATGGATGCATCAAATATACATGTATTGCAAATTGATCATGCATGCATCACATAAACATAGTGTGATTAGCACATGTACCCCATCCAACTAGCTTATGCATACATCACATATACATAATGAATAGTCCATTCATAGACACATAGACATAATGTGAATAACTCATGTGCATTATGACATATGCATTGTGTGGCTTGCTCATGTATACAACACACATGTACACAATGTGAATAACTCGATATCATTATATGTACACATAGTGAGCAACTAGCAAAAGGATTTGGTTAGAACCTTACTACAAGCAACTTCCCTTTTACCTAGTTCTCTAATGCATAATCCCTTAAATACATACCAAGAAAAATAATAGTAAATTAGTTCATCCTATGTGACATTATGGATCCCCTCATTTATACCAGTTCACCATCAACTATGAAGACAAGTGAGAATCCTTACTACTTGTGGTAATCACCAGAAAGACACAACTATAACAAAAAAACAATACATTTGGCTATTAATAATATTTGCATAGCTTGTTGAACCATGTGAGTCAATGGATCTTAACAGATATTAACTCCATGTCACTAGTGAAAGTTAGTCCCACTTAGTATGAGGTAGTTCTTGTCATCTATCACCTACATGGTACTAGTGAAAGTTAGTTAAGCCATGTCATACCATGGGAAAATCTTAGCATTCATCATTTGCATTCCATCAGTGATAGTTAGTTAAACTCTAAGGTATGAAAATTTATCCTAACATATTTCACCTACATGGTACTAGTGATATTCAATAAAACCCCTTGTGTATCATAACACACATAGCTCCTAGAATATTGCATCTGTAGAATCACTAGTGAAAGTTAGTCCCACCTAGTATGAGGTAGCTCTTGCCATCTATCACCTACATGGTACTAGTGAAAGCTAGTTAAGCATTTGATGTCATACAATGGGTGAATCTCTGCATTCATCATTTGCATTCCATCAATGATAGTTAGTTAAACTCTAAGGTATGTAAATTACTCCTAACATATTTCATATGCATGATACTAGTGCTATTCAATAAAAACCCTTGTGTATCATAACACACATAGCTCCTAGAATATTGCGTCTCTAGAATATTGGTGAATGACATCTAATCCATAATATATATAATGAATAAATATATAGGATCCATCGCCTACATAGTATTGGGGATAGCCAACTACCCATGTACCTATATCAAACTTGGCTCTAACCTGTGGATCCATCTTATAGTCAAGCATGAATAATGAAGATATTACAAAGATCCACAAGAACTTGGTAGGTTTTTTTTACATACAAACATAAAGCAATTGATAAACCTATACACATAATCTCATAGGTTTTTGAAAGATAAATAATATACCATATTCAACAATTCTCACTATTACTTTCCCACTACTTGTAATGGAAATTATAAGGAGATCTATCTTAAACTCAACATATATCCATGCTAATTAGTATTTATAGTAGCTAGATCATCCACACATAGTAAGGGTTGTTCAAACCATTAGATGAGAATGGCTTAATTCAACATAATCAGTAAACACAAATTTTGTATGTTTCTATAACTCATTCATAGCAATGCCATATCTAAGTTTATCATGCTCTTATTTCTTGGAAGAATAGAACTCACTAAGTCTTGAGCCTAACATATACCTTCCTATACTCCTCATTGAGCCAAGATACATTGTCATAGTGTTCAAAACATAAACTCTAATTATTTTAGTTCTAACAAGTCTAGATGCATTCTCATACATTCACATTCAAGATAAACCATTTTGATGGTGACTCTAAAACTCCATCTAGGAATAGAGGATATGTTTGAAAGTAAAGCACTAAAAACCTCAAAGTAGATAAACTAGATGAGGATGGGTGCCTTTTTTGGCTCATACCTATATAGTGGGGACATATTAATTGGGAAGATGAATTCATGATTATTCAAGGAAAATTTTAGCCTCAAGCTAGAAAGAATACTAGGAGACAGGAATTATTTATTTAAGTAACAACCCCAAACCTTGGATTTATTCCCTAAAACTTTCACTACCAATTTAGGTTCATGACATCCTTCACCCAAGGATTGTAATTTATATACCCACTTCCAAATTGTATCAAATTCACATGTAGTTCTCCTCACTTTGATCTCTCAAGGATCAAACACATAGAATTCCTAAGCCTTAGCATTGATAAACACTCAAGAAAATTTTCACATAGAAGTGAGATAGTATATGAGGAAGAACGTAGAAGGGATTAAAACCATCTAGTGCAACAAATCACCATTTACCAACATTGTCAATCCGCAATATTCATTGTTCCTAAAGTTTTATTAATTAATAATAAAACTCAAAATTTCTAAATTATTATTTCATATCACAACAAGGTTCCTTTAAATGATTCCCAACAAATAAATAATTCTTACAAGTATTAAAAAATCCAAGCATGTTCCTAGTTTAGCAAGCATCTCCTAAAGCATTTTCATCCAACGACATCAAGATCTCAAATTAAACCTCACCCTATTATAATTCATAACTCAACATGAACCTCCTAGATTCCCTTACAAAATCATCTCATTAACACATAAGCTAGGTTGGTTACTTATAAATAATAAACAACCAAATTGTGACCATTTCATAAAACTCATAAAGCTTAAAATTCCAAAGTAATCACCAGTTCAAGTCTCTACACATACCCATTAGGATAAATAGCTCGTTTGATACTAGATCTCTTCAAACCCTTTCAAATTTCATCCTTGGTATGGAATGTTTCATTTATTTATGTTAAAATTTATGATAATTATTCTATCATCCCATTCTATGTATAGGATTGTATACATATATATAGCTCAACTAACACTAATACCCACTTTATATGAAAGTCTTATTATTAAAAAAATAGGTTCCATTGTCCCACCCAATTTTATACATACAATTATTAACCTTATAACAATCAAATCCATATACAAAAATTATGCATATTAATCAATATAATGTAGTTTTTGTGTTGATGGGTTTAAGTCTACGTGCTAATCCACTTTTGTAGGAATGGATCTAAACTAGAGCAACATATTATCAATTTATAAATATTAAAATATATTTTTAATCAATGCCTTAAAATTCTAACATTTAGTGGTTAATGAATTCCTAAAAAATTTAAACTTTTAAAATTTAACTAAGTGTTGTATTTTGTTCATTTAAATTTCGTATTTATAATTCCATTTTGATAGCTCTTAAATCCTTTATTTCATTATTTTATCTAGGTAAATTTAGTGGAAGAACACTTATTTTTCATTTCATTTTTTGAGGACCTAAATTTCATACACAAAAAGGTGTTTTTTCTACTTGATGGCTTTGATCAACTTCAAGTGCAAGTTTCGGTTACCATAAAAAAGAATATCATTCCATAGGAGAGCAATAAATGGTACCCTAGTCATCCTTCAAAACATAGTTAGGCGATCCTTTAGTGCAATAAACTCTTCATCAATCGTGTCTTTGAACTTGTCCATGGCACTAGATTCAATGCTTACCTTGTGATAGCATTACATGAATTCTCTGATCAGCCTTTCTCCTTGGGACTACAAGGTGAAGTTGTACTCACCACTCCTCCTACATCACTTTGTTGAGATCCTCTATGCATTGTTGCTAGGAGGTTTGGGCTAGTGCATTCGAGTCCACTAGGCTCATGAGGTGTTCAATGTATATAGATAACTCACCCTAGTTACTAGAAATTTGGTTTTCATAATAATATTGTATCTTTTGTACTATCTTAATCAACCAAACATATTCTATCCAAATTGGAAGTCCCAACTTCGAAGCCTTACCATCCATAGTAATGTCAACAACTCTATATCATGATTTATACTTACACTAAAATATGGTATACTCGTATTAATGATAGGATCATCCCTACACCTAGATCTAAACATCGAGGACTCATTCATAATGTCCCTTCATACATATCACTTCTTAAGAATTAGAGCCTTTACAATTCATACACCAATAACATAAAGTCATCATCCTCAACTTTGAGATTAAGTCTCTAACCTTTTATTAAATTCAATTTAATAATTAAACTAATGCTTCAAATCAATCCATATATAATAGTACTCTAACAAATACTTTCCATGCAATTATTACCAGCATGCCAATATCAATGTATGAACACACAAATCTATATAGTGATTAGTTGTTACGTGCATCACATTTGCACATTTTGATTATCTCATACATACAAAACATGTACACAATGTGACTAAATCATGCATTTACATTATATACATTAAATGTGATAACTCATGGATGCATCAAATATACACATTGCAAATTGATCATGAATGCATCACATAAACATAGTGTGATTAGCACATGTACCCCATGCAACTAGTTTATGCATACATCACATATACATAATTAATAGCCCATCCATAGACACACATACACAATGTGAATAACTCATGCATTATGACATATGCATTGTGTGGCTTGCTCATGCATACAACACACATGTACACAATGTGAATAACTCAATATCATTATATGTAAACATAGTGAGCAACTAGCAAAAGGATTTGGTTAGAACCTTACTACAAGCAACTTCCCTTTTACCTAGTTCTCTAATGCATAATCCCTTAAATACATCCCAAGAAAAAATAATAGTATTAGTTCATCCTATAAGACACTATGGGTCCCATCATTTATACCAATTCACCATCAACTATGAATAAAAGTTCAAGCATCCTTACTACTTGTGGTAATCACCAAAATGACACAACTATAACAAAAAGCAACACATTTTTCTATTAATAATATTTTCATAGCTTGTTGAACCATGCAAGTCAATGGATCTTAATAGATGTTACCTCTATGTCACTAGTGAAAGTTAGTCCCACTTAGTATGAGGTAGCTCATGTCATCTATCACCTACATGGTTCTAGTGAAAGCTATTTAAGCCATGTCATACCATGGATAAATCTTAGCATTCATCATCTGCATTCCATCGGTGATAGTTAAACTCTAAGGTATGAAAATATCTCCTAACATATTTCACCTACACAATACTAGTGATATTCAATAAAACCCCTTGTGTATCATAACACACATAGCTCCTAGAATATTGCATCTTTAGAATCACTAGTGAAAGTTAGTCCCACTTAGTATGAGGTAGCTCTTGCCATCTATCACCTACATGGTACTAGTGAAAACTAGTTAAGCAATGTCATACCATGGGTGAATCTTAGCATTCATCATCTACATTCCATCAGTGATAGTTAATTAAACTCTAAGGTATGAAAATTACTCCTAACATATTTCAGCTACACGATACTAGTGATATTCAATAAAAAGCCTTATGTATCGTAACACACATAGCTCCTAGAATATTGCATCTCTAGAATTGTGAAATACATCTAATCCATAATATATAATAAATAAATATATAGGATCCATTGCCTACATAGTATTGGTGATAGCCAACTACCCATGAACCTATATCAGACTCAGCTCTAACTTGTGGGTCTATCTTATAGTCAAGCATGCACAATCAAGATATCACAAAGATCCAAAAGAACTTGGTAGAATTTTTTTTTTTACATACAAACATAAAGTGATTGATAAACCTATACACATAGTCTCACAAGTTTTTGAAAGATAAATAATACACCATATTCAACAATTCTCCCTATTACTTTCCCACTACTTGTAATAAAAAATTATAAGGAAATCTATCTTAAACTCAACATATATCCATGCTAATTAGTATTTATAGTAGCTAGATCATCTGCACATAATAAGGGTTGTTCAAACCATTAGATGAGAATGGCTTAATTCAACATAATCAATAAACACAAATTTTGTATGTTTCTATAACTCATTCATAACAATGCCATATCTAAGTTTATCATGCTCTTATTTCTTGGAAGAATAGAACTCACTAAGTCTTGAGCCTAACATATACCTTCCTATACTCCTCATTGAGCCAAGATACATTGTCATAGTGTTCAACACATAAATTCTAATTATTTTAGTTCTAACAAGTCTAGAGGCATTCTCATACATTCACATTCAAGATAGACCATTTTGATGGCGACTCTAAAACTCCATCTAGGAATAGAGGATATGTTTGAAAGTAAAGCACTAAAAACCTCAAAGTAGATAAACTAGATGAGGATGGGTGCCTTTTTTGGCTCATACCTATATAGTGGGGACATATTGATTGGGAAGATGAATTCATGATTATTCAAGGAAAATTTTAGCCTCAAGCTAGAAAGAATACTAGGAGATAGGAATTATTTATTTAAGTAACAACCCCAAACCTTGGATTTATTCCCTAAAACTTTCACTACCAATTTAGGTTCATGACATCCTTCACCCAAGGATTGTAATTTATATACCCACTTCCAAATTGTATCAAATTCACATGTAGTTCTCCTCACTTTGATCTCTCAAGGATCAAACACATAGAATTCCTAAGCCTTAGCATTGATAACCACTCAAGAAAATTTTCACATAGAAGTGAGATAGTATATGAGGAAGAACGTAGAAGGGATTAAAACCATCTAGTGCAACAAATCACCATTTACCAACATTGTCAATCCGCAATATTCATTGTTCCTAAAGTTTTATTAATTAATAATAAAACTCAAAATTTCTAAATTATTATTTCATATCACAACAAGGTTCCTTTAAATGATTCCCAACAAATAAATAATTCTTACAAGTATTAAAAAATCCAAGCATGTTCCTAGTTTAGCAAGCATCTCCTAAAGCATTTTCATCCAACGACATCAAGATCTCAAATTAAACCTCACCCTGTTATAATTCATAACTCAACATGAACCTCCTAGAGTCCCTTACAAAATCATCTAATTAACACATAGGCTAGGTTGGTTACTTATAAATAATAAACAACCAAATTGTGACCCTTTCATAAAACTCATAATGCCCAAGATTCCAAAGTAATCACCAGTTCAAGTCTCTACACATACCCATTAGGATAAATAGCTCGTTTGATACTAGATCTCTTTAAACCCTTTCAAATTTCCTGTTGGGTATGAAATGTTTCATTTATTTATGTTAAAATTTATGATAATTATTCTATCATCCCATTCTATGTATAGGATTGTATACATATATATAGCTCAACTAACACTAATACCCACTTTATATGAAAGTCTTATTATAAAAAAAATAGGTTTCATTGTCCCGCCCAATTTTATACATACAATTATTAACCTTATAACAATCAAATCCATACACAAAAATTATGCAAATTAATCAATATAATATAGGCATGGTCATATCAAAGCACATGGAAAAATGAAATAATCAATATATTGTTGAAATACAAAATGTATGAAAACATACTTTTATGTCTCCAAGTAGAGTCCTAACATAATATGATCTAATGATATCAAGTCTCATAATCCTATTATATTATATATCTTCCTTGACAAAGCACATCATGCATTGAGAAGGGCACATAAGAATCATCTAAGGCTCAAGGGACATACAATAGTACTTGTAAAATTTCTTTAGACATTATTGATACTTAATTCATACTCAAGATAGTTGGCAACACTATATCCATTATATCACCATATGAGGATATATGCCCAATAATTTTACTAATAATGATATTCTTAACTTTTTAATTTTATTTCCCTAAGGTGAAACCAAATTATTATATTGGTATGACTCATCATCTAGATTATATTTCCACTTGGTAATTATAATAATTGTGACCTTAATGGTTATTAAGTAGTGATTCCATATAGCAATGATCTATTTATAAATAAAAAAATACAATCATATTATTACAATTGAACCCAACTCTTCATGTGCATGGTCATATTAGAATACTATATATAGGGATAAAGTTAGTGAAGTCTAGTATAAAGCTAATTGTAAGACAGTTATGTACCCTAAATACATATAATTGGTCAATTTCACCAAAATCAACCTTGGCCAAGGTTTAGTGAATAAGACACAGTGATTGCATATTTAATACAATAAATTTTTAGAATGACATAATATTATTTTATATGTTGAACTCCTATTTTGAAACAAATCACCTACACATGTAACTACATTACAATTGTACAATAGAATACAAGCACAACTCACCAAATACCTAGAGTTCTTCAAAAATATTATCCCTTAATCTCAACTTCTAAACTCTCTATGCATATATCAAGGATGATAGTAAGGCTATCAAGTTATAGTTTAGAGTCATGATCTTGATATAATGTATGAATTTAAATGTTCTACTAGTTAGTCAACCAATATTCATAAATTTTATGCTCAACTTCATATTTAATGTTCTAGAAAATATACACATTCATTTTCTTTCATTTTAAAAATTAACAGCTGTAGTAATAGAGCACCTAGAATAAACATAAGTAGTAATTCTAATTTACAAACATAGTATAATACATCTCTCCAATAATTTTTATCCTCAAGATCAAAAAATAGTATACTAACATCTCCCCATTTTAAATAATAAATGTAACATATTCAAATACAATCATGACAAATATCTACTTGTAATTTTAGTGAAATTTGTACAAATATTGCATGTTCATACAACCAAATTCATTGAGTGTTAACTCAATAATACCATCCATAATAGCCACAACCTAAAATATTGGTCACATAAAATATAGAGATACCAAGAACATGTAAGATGATGAAAGGAGTTCTAGCCTAAATGAATTAAACTAGATCAATTCTCTTTCACCATAAACATTAAGGAGCCAAAATTAACCAAGTAGCACTATTTGGTTGTTGTCAAAGAGGAGCCGAATAGGCTAGTTAGGATTTTGGTCCCTTTTTTTTGTGTGTGTTGTGACTGATATGATGATTTATATTAAACTAGGTGAATTAGGACCAAATGAACTAAGTGTAACAAAATCTAGAAATTATAGAAAAAATAAAAGAAATAGAAAGTGGATATGAAGAAGAGATATAGAGAGGAACTTGACATTGAAATCTGGAGAAGAATTGACAAGACAAAGGCATTGGGTGCCCTAGTCTAGAAGTACTGAAATCTAGGGTTTTAGGGCCTACACAGGCGTACTAGTTTCTAAAGGTCTCTAACTACAGAAATCAAAATTAAAATCCTAACAGAGCATTGGTAATAAATGTGCCCTAATTTTTTGATGATGAGTTCTTGAAAAATGCATTAGGGTTTAGGAGCCTTGAGATGTTAAATCCACTTTAATTAGTAGAAAACATTTAAGCCTACAAAATAGACAGAGGGAGAAAGGTTGTGTTGTATGGGGGCTTTCCTTGGTCAAACCTTGTGTTAGTGTTCTCACTTCCACAACGACTATGATGATAGATGATAAAGAGTGTGTTCTCTCGAGGGACTAGAGGAAAGATAAATGAAAATGATAATGAAAACATAAAGGGGGCATCTTACCACTCATATTTGAATCCCTTGTTGGACTGATGCAGTTGTATCAATCTCATACAAAGAAGATGGAGTATACTTAAGATCCTACAACTATTAATGCATATTATAATGATAATAAATAAGAAGAATCTTACAATACATGAATATGAATTTTTTTTAGGTTACAAACTACAATTTACTGTAATTACGTTGCTTATCTTATACTTTTCTTGATTTTGATGTCGCATTAATTACTTTAGAGTTGCTAGAGAGAGATTAAGATTGATTATAGGTTAAAAATGAGGGAAAAACTTATATATATCTTGTGAGAGGGATAATTGTTATCTTCACCATCACTTGAAGAAGGGCTACCAAAGGTTAAAAAGAAACATCTATCAATGATGTAAGAAAAGAAGAGAATATTTTTTTAGAAGAAGGTGATGACAAGATGGATATGTTGATGTAATGTTAGAAGAATAGAAGGTGTTTTAGGTTTTATGTTTTGGCAATAACATAAGAGAACAATACTTACAATGCTTTATCAAAATACAATGCGTGCAATAGTAAATAATATATTCAAAAAATAAAATAATTAAATCAAGTAAATTAGATTTGATAATGTATGTGATTAAAACAAAAAGATCTGCAAATGTAAGCTAAGTCAGGTTCACAAAAATGTAATATGGTGAAAGGAGATATAGCCTAAATGACTTAAACTAGATCAATTCTCATTCATCATAAATATTAGGGAGCCAAAATTAACCAAGAGTTACTATTTGGTTGTTGTCCCAAAGGAGATCCAAAGAGGTTCATTAGGTTTTCGTCCCTTTTTTATCTATGTGTTGTGATTGATATGATGAGTTGTATTAAACTAGGTGAATTAGGATCAAAAGGACAACTGTAACAGAATCTATAAATTACAAAACAAAATAAAAGAAACAAATAGTGGATCTAAAGAGGAGATACAGAGAGGAACCTAACATTAAAATCTAGAGCAGAATTGGTAGGACAAGGGTGTTGGGCGTTCTAGTCCAGAAGTGTTGAAATCTAGGGTTTTAGGGCCTACATAGGTGTACCATTGTTTGAAGGTATTTGATAATAGAAATTAGGATCTGAATTTCAACAGAGCTTGGGTAATCCATGTGCCCTACTTTATTGTTGATAAGTCTTTGAAAAATGTATTAAGGTTTAGGAGCATTGATATGTTAAATCCACTTCAATCAATAGCAAACTTGTAAACTTGCAAAATATATAAAGGGAGAAAGGTTGTTGGTACCTTCTCACCTCCAAAATGGTTATATGATGAAATATGATAAAGAGTGCATGCTCTTGAGGGACCAAAGGAAAGATAAATGACAAATGACAATGAAAAATAAAAGGGATGTCTTAGCACTCAAATGTGAAGCTCTTGTTGAACTGTTGTAGTTGTACCAATATCATACAAAGAGGATGAAGGAGTATCCTTAAGATCTTGCAAGTGTTAGTACATATAATAATGACAATAAATAAGAAGCATCTTACAATACGTGAACATGATTTTTTTGTTAGGTTGTAGACTATAATTGACTGTAATTATGTTGATTATATTTTTCTTTACTTTTTTTTTATGTTGCACTAATTTATTTAGAGTTTCTAGAGAGAGATTAAGATTCAATAAAATTGATTAGGGCTTAAAAAGGAGGGAATAATTGTTGAGATTAAGGTGTCTCAACCTTAGTGATTCTTATGATTAATTAATTAATTATTTGCCTGTTGCTGATTCTATTTATTAAATGAAAAAATAATATATGTTTCCAAATTGTTGTCACTTTGTGGGACCCAACGAAGAGTTGGCATCCTACATGCAAGGTGTGAATGGAAATATTGTGACACTTGTCACAAGGGTGCTCAATTGGGAATTAAAATAAATATTAAAACCTCTAAAAGGTGCACCATGCTAACAAGTGGAAATATATTTTGGAAGAAAGCATTGGTGACGTCCACTTGTGTGCAAGTTTACCTCTTTGGATAAGTGGAAGCAAGGAAAAGGTGACACTTGTCACCTAGGCACTCATTTGATAATTATGAATTGTGAAAATGTCAAGGAGGAGCACCATGATTTTCTCTATGGAATTCCTAGAATGTGAAGATTTCTTTTTGGAGATACAAGCCTTGCATGTTGTTGCATGTATGTGCATGTTTGATAGGTTGCTAATCGGGTCACTTGGGACTCGTGCATGTTGTCAATTTTAGTTTGCATGCATGCAAAGACTGAGGAATTGACACATGGAAATGTTAGACACCCTTCCATGAGATGTATATATTAATTCCTTAGTGCATTTGTTGTATATTGTTGAGAGACTATAATATATGAATGTTGTTATAGTGTCAAAATCACTCTAGAATCTTGTATCATAGTGAAACAACACCTGTAAGAGCATAGAATGAGACCTATATTGTAAAAATTTATTACAGTAATACAATTGATCTGTGCTTTTGTGTGTCTCTTGAAAGGGTTTTCCCATGTAAATTTTGTGTCTTGTGGTTTAAGTGTTTGAATCTAAAAATAATTAATTATACATGTACATTTAAAAATAAAACTATACAAGTTAAAGGATTTGAAATAAAGTTTTACAACCCTCTCTTGATTGATTTGCATTAGGGAAGTGTTTATGCACTCAAATTTCCTTTCAGTTGGTATCAGAGCCTAGCCAACTTTGTTATCCTTGTTAGGTTGGAAGGGTTTTTTGTGCTTATCTAGATTTAGTGGGAGTTTTACAGAAGAAATTTTTTGTAATCTTATTGTAGGTTTAATATGGTAAGAACATCAAGAAGAATAGAGATTGATAAAGTCAATGACAATGATTTTGAGTTGTGAAAACTCAAAATGGAGGATATGCTCATAGATAGAGATTTATGGGTTGCAATATCAATTACTAAACTAGTAGCAACCTCACAAGAGGATTGGAACCTAACAGATCAGAACACTAAGGGTCTAATAAGACTTTATTTTGTTAATTATATGCTCCTAAATGTCCATGAGGAGAATATTGCAACAAGTCTTTGAAAGAAGCTTGGTGATATTTATCAAGGGAAATACTTATTAAATAAGTTATTCTTGAGAAAGAATTCATATTCTCTGCGGATGGAGGAAGGTGGATCAAATGTTGATCACTTGAATTAATTTAATATTCTTATTGCTCAAATGGGTTATGTTGGTGTGAAGATTGATGACGAGGACCATTGCATGCTTTTGCTATGTTCTTTTTTGGACTTGTGAGACCACTTGGTGATGGCTATTGTAAATACAACAACCACTTCCAAGATGGAATATGTGGTTTCTTTATTGTTGTTTGAAGAGATGTAGAGGAAATATTCTAAGATGGCTAAGGAGGCCATGTCTACTCATGGTAGATCGAAGGAGAAAGACAAGAAAAAGGACAAGAAGTCTAAGTCCATATCTTTGGGGAGATCTAAGTTTCCTGGTAAAAATTCCAAGGCTAAATGATGAAAGTGTGGTAAATTTTGTCATTTCCAGAAAGATTGTAAAGAGGAGAAAAATAAAAAGAAATTCTTTGATTTTAAATCCTTGTATGAAGATACAGATGCATTTATTGTAGCCTTGGGAACACATGCATTGAAATATGTGTGGATGATTGTCTCAAGTGCCTCTTTTTGCATGACCTCTCACAGAGGTTGGTTCTCAAAATATGAAGAATATGATAGTGGGAAGGTGTATCTGGGTGATGACTCTCACCTAAAGATTCTCAGTTGTGGAAGAGTCAGGGTCCAATTCACTAATGGTGTACTACATATCCCTAGTTTTCCATCAAACCTACTTTCATTGAGTAAGACGAGTGATGTGGGAGTGTAGGTTGTTTTCTCAAGTGGTGGATACAAGATGACCAGAGGTTCTATAGTGCCTTATAAGAGTGTTCAAATTGATACCTTGTATAAGTTGGATACATGCATGGTTCGGTGCAATAGTAATTCTATGAATTACAAGAAAAGGGATTTGTATTATTCATCCTCACCATTAGATTGAGTAGAGAAGAAGGCAGTGGTGTCTACGTCTGATGGTCATGTTTTCTGGGTACCTAAGGGTTCCAATGCTTTGGAGATGAAGCTTCTAATGGAGAAAACAATGTTGAGGCAACAAGACTAGGTCATATTGGTGAGAAGGGTCTTAGAGCCCTAAAAATTAAGAGCCTTGTTGAAGGCCTTGATGACTGTAATATTGAGTTTGATTTTTTTGAACATTGTATATATGAAAAAAGTATTGTGTTTCTTTTTATTCTAGTTCTCATAAATCTTCTGGGGTTTTGGATTATGTGCATTTTGATGTCTTTGATCCAATTAATGTTCCATCATTGTCTAGATCTATATATTTTGTCTCATTCATTTATGACTATTCTAGAAGGATATTTTTGTATTTTCTCAGTAGTAAATCCAATGTTTTTAGTCAATTTAAGGAATTCAAATCCTTATTTGAAAACCAGAATGGTAAGAAAATTAAGTGTTTGAGGATGGATAACTATGGTGAGTTTTGTTCCATATATTTTGATAGGTTTTGTAAGGACCATGGGAAGAAGGTGGAGTAGGGATTACCCTATGTGGTCATTTTTTGGGTGCATTTGATGGATGGGAATTAGGAGAGGCATGAGGAAAAGAAGAACCACTTGCTTGAGATGGAGATGAAGGAAAATTTATAGCCTCTTCCTTTGTTACTTGTTTCTCCTTTCCTTTTTATGTTTTTCTTTGAGGAGTGCCTTCACAAGTCTTCTCAGGAATTCCTTTCTTTGGAGGGTCTTCATTTCCATTCCCTTGTCTCCTTGAAATCATATTTTGAGAAGAATAATATGGTAGTGAAGATGAAGATGATTGTTCTTGGCTCCTTTTCACTTGTCTCTGAGTATCTTGAGATCTTGGCTAGGCAAGTGTGATAGATTGTTTCATAGTCTTTTTGGCTACCAAATCCCGAGTTCTTTTAATTACCACTACAATTTTGGCATCAATAATTTCAACCTCTTTTACACTCCAATCAATTGACACAATTTTTAGTGTTTGCATATGATTAATAAAAATTGGATCCACCAAATCTAATTCATCGTCTTCAATATTTGAGACATCCCAATTTAATCTAAATGTTAAAAGGGGGTTGGAGCCAACAATGTAATTAGAAAATTAACATCTAACATTATATATTTTAATTAATAAATAATAATCTCAAGATTTGAATCTCTTCAAGGAAGTCAAAATTTCTTCCCTTTGTATAGAATAGGCCCCAACAATGTTATTTAGCAACAAATTTTTCTCAAATTGAAGAACACACAATAGCAAACCATTTTTAAAGATCAACAAGAATTGAAATTATAATCACACACACGAGATGAAATCATTACAATTGGAGAAAATTGGGGGAACAATATTGTCCCAACATCTTTAAAAATTAAAATGTATTTGTTACAAGCCTCTAATCAATAATCTAATAGTGGTTTCTAGTTTATAGCTCATTGTCACCTCTTAGCTAACCAATTTCAAGGGTAAAAGGGGGGTGTTAGAGTAAAAGGTATTTCCTAATTAATTATTTACTTAATTATTAGGTCCCTTTTCACTCCAGTTACTTAAGCTTACTTAGGTCATGTTATTTTTATTTCTAATGCCATAGGATGAGGACACATGTCAAGATCTTGTTTTATCCTCTCCTAGGGTTTCTAGGTTTATTAATCTTTTATAAGGATTCTTTATTGTATAATCATTAAGATGCACATTCATAATGAATCATGCTTTTTTGGATCAATAGATCTTGGCCTCCATAGCTTTACTATTCTCTCTTTCTGTGACAAGTGTTTGATTATAGGTGATCTTTGGGAGCTGTAGGGTTGAGAAATCAAATCCGACAAGAATTAATACCTCTATAAATAGACCTTCTAGAAGATTATATAAAAATAGAAAGGATAAAATAGATCTTCCAGATAATGATCTCAAATTATCTACATACACAAAATAGCAACAACTAAAATAGACTATCTTATAGTTGACTACTAGCAAAAATATGTCAAGAGTGGTCCTATTGTCCAAATTTGAGAGTATGAAATTATCCTTAAACTCACACTAAAGTAGAAAAATGTGTCAAGAGGGTCTGATTATCTAAATGTTGAAGAGAGATGATGACTAAGGATCTAGGGGGAGTGCACAAGCCTCTAGGATCCAAGATCCTATGGCAAACCAACATAAGCACAAAGGAACACACACATGTATGATATGCAACAAGACAAGATACACAAACATACATGATAAAGATATAAAGAATACACGATGAAAAAACATGAACATAAGCATAACATATGGGTGATTATGAAAAAAACAAACACAATGTAAACATAATGCAAACACGAAGAAGACATGCGAGAAAACATAACAAAAACACAAAACATACATGATAAAGATACAAATAATACACGATGAAAACACATGAACATAAGCATAACATATGGGTGATTATGAAACAAAAACAAACAAAATGTAAACACAATGCAAACATGAAGAAGACATGCGAGAAAACATAACAAAAACACAAAACACAATGTTAGTACTAAAAGGCTTCGAGTCAATAAGGTAAAGAGACCTTGGTTAATTTAGGATGGCTCAATGGTAATTGAACCCACTAAAGATAAGGAAAATAATCTAGATGATGGAACATAGAAAAGCACTTGACTATCTTAGGAGTCTATTTTCCCTTGATATTATGTTTCACATTGAAGAATATACAAATTCAAATGATGCATGAAAAAACTAAAAACTCTATCTGGTACAATTGATGTAAGGGTTATTGAATTGATAATGAATTAATGAATCTTGATCCTAAGTCTTTTGAAAACATGTTGGACTATATAACAAAGGACAATAACCTTATAGCACAATTTAAATCATGTGGCCTTGAGATAAAGGACATTCACCTTTTCTTTAATACTCTCCATCAACTTGGACTTGAATATGCAACTTTTGTTTACAACTTTCACACTCATAGGTTGATAATGGGAATTGCATTCACTACTCATTCTTTTACTTCCTTTTTTTGAAATACTTATGTAAGAACAAGGGAATATTCTTTCCATGGGTCTTCTTAAGCCTTCACTATCTAGAATTTGTTGGCTAGTCAATTGAAAAGTCAAAAAGAGCCAAGGAAACTTGACAAGAAACAAAATAAGTTCATATGAGTTTTCCACAGTTCATGAAGTTTGTAGAGTGAGCTTTTGGATTCAATTGTGCATGTTTTTTGATTGACGTTTAGGATCACACTCAATGATCCGTCATTAGGAAGAGGATCACTAAGTGTGATCTGAAATGTTGATAAAAAAACATACACAGTTGAATCCAAAAGCTCATTCTACAAAAAATAAGTTCAATAATAAGTCATAAAAATATTAGGCACAATTATCATCTACAATAAAAATAGACTCCAAATCCTACTCTTCAAAGGGGAATTATCAAAAAAAGGAAAGGCCAACTTGTAGCTACTACAAGAAAATTGTTCATGAGGAACATTCTTTTCACAAGAAGAATATTTATGAGTTGAAACATATTCTCAAAATGAACAACATTAATCTACCTTCTTTTTTTGGCTCAACAATGTTCTAATCCTTCCAAATAGTGTTGATCATAATTTATGAGTTGAAACATATTCTCAAAAAGAACAATGCACTCCTTGCAATTGGTAAGGTTAATCATAATTATTTCCTCTATTATTTCTCACTTTGTACCTAATACACATTCTGCCACATTTCTTGCCCACTCAGATAGTGTGAGTAAACTCTAGCATGAAAATTTTGGCCATATCAATACCACTATCTTCAACAACTTAGAAAGAAAGATATGGTCACATGTCTTCCTTGAATCAATTTTTTAGATGGTGTTTGTTCAAGTTGTGCCTTAAGAAATAATCATGAGGAAAAGCTTGACAAAGAGAAGGCTTGGAGGGCTTTAGAAGTCCTTAAGCTAGTTCATAGTGACTTGTTAGATCCTTTTTCATCCTTGTCCTTTAGCAAGGCTCACTATTCTCATCTCCATTGATAAATATTCTAGATATGCATGGGTCTACTTTCTTTGGCACAAAGATAAAGCATTTAATATAATTTAATATATTTCAAGAGTTTAAGGCTTGTACCTAGAAGTAATCTAAAAAATGTGTCAAAATTCTCTACATTGATAATAATAGAGAATATGTGAAACATCACTTTGAAAATTTTTTACTATTGAAGGGATTAATATTAAACATACTTGTTGGATGTTGTGGTTGTGTTGCTGATATGTGGTTTTCATTGATGTCACACTATTAGCATTAATGTATTTGAAGTTGTATATGTCGAGGATATTGAGAAAATTGTAATAAATGAGTTGTAGGTTGTCATTGGTAAAGTGAAGTTCAGTATGGTGGTTATTTCTGTACGTTATTGATAAGAGGTTGTGGACTAAATCGTTTGTTGTTGAGTGTATCTAGTTTATCCATGTTGATTTTTAGAGATCCGCATAAAGATTTGATCGAGTTATGAAGATTTTCATTTTGACAATTTTTTGTTTCTTCAGTTGGTGTTCCTGATTGAAGATGATGTCATTTTAGTTAGTGCAGTTGTTGTGGATGCTTCTCTTGTGATTCATGATGCTTGTGGATGTTTCTAGATCGTGCTCTATCTTTTTTGCATGTCTACATTGATCATTGTGATCGTGGTTGGCGATTTTCTCTTGGGTGTTTATGTTTTTCTTGTTCTTGGCCAACATAGTGTTTGTAGTGTGTTGTGGATCTTTGAGGAGAAGTTAATTAAAGTGTCTTCATGCTAGAGATGTTGATTTGGGTCCTCACTAAGTTGTGGCTGACCTTGGTTGTTGATAATATTTAATGTTTTGGGCCGATAGTTTATATTCATTTTATTATTTCTTTGTGGCCGACTTGTAAAGATGAAATTTCTTGTTGTGGATATATAAGAGTGATTTTTTATTTGAATTTTAAAAGTGGAAAAGGTATGTCGAATGTGTGTGTGCACGAATAATGTTCTAAATCATTCAAAGGAAGAGCAGAGTGTGAAGAAGTGTGAAGAAGAGTGAAGAAGAGTGGAGAAACTTGTTCATGTGCTTAATTGGAACTATAATTAGGCATTAACAAATGCTATTTTCTTAGTTTGAAATCTGGATGCCTTTAATCTGAATCTCTTTGTAAGACATCGTGTCTTCCTTTGCAATTGAGAAGTGAGCTCTAGGAAGTGTTCTTGAATGCATGTGCATTCCCTATATTTCATTTTCATTATACTTTTAATAGGGTATAATCTTGTGGACTGACCTCCACCGTGGTTTTTCCCCTAACAGGGTTTCCACGTAAAAAATCTTGGTGTTATGTGTGTTTCTGATGTGTTGATGATTTATGTTTTCATGGTCAATAATCAAATCTAAGAATAAGGTTAATAAGTTGAACAAGTTTTGAATTTTTGTGACAACTGATTCACCCCCCCTCTCAGTTGTCTGCCCTTGTATTGCCAACAATTAGTATCAGAGTAGGTTCCTTGGAAGAAGTTTAACAGCTTAAGGTGATCTAAGATGGCAAGTTACAAGAAGGATAGTCCAAGATTAGATGGAACAAATTATTCTTTGTGGAAGACTCGAATGGAGTGCCATTTGAACCGGTATTGGTATGGTGTGATGGTTTAAAGGTGGCATTGTTGTTCTTTCCACCAAGATTTAAACCTCATTGGGGTGGTATTGTTGAATGGTTGTATTTCGATTCATAGCTCTAGTTCAAAAGCATTTACCCCTTGAATAAAAAAAAGAATGGAGTGCCATCTGAGATGCATTGGTGAACCCTACTGGAGCATTACAAGTAATAGGTGTGTTATTCCACTGAATAGTACATATGTTGAGTATAATATCCAGGCTAAGGAAGCTTTGTTGAGTGATTTGACTGATTTTGAGATGACAAATGTTATGGATCTGAAGACTGCTTATGAGATTTGGAAAAAATTGGAAACCTTGTATGAAGGTGATGCTAATGTGAAGATTGCTAAGTTGTAGAGTTTGAAACTTGGGAAATATGAAAGGTTGAGAATGGGTGATGATGAGAACATTAATAATTTCATGCAAAGAGTGAATGAACTTGTGTGTGGTATTAGATGTGTTGGTGGAAAGATAGATGAATATGAGATTGTTGCTAAAGTGCTTAGATCCCTACTTGATTCTTACAAAGTCAAAGCTAGTGCTATTGAAGAGCTCTGGACTGTAACAAACATAACCAAAGATATGTTGGTTGGTAACCTAACTACTTTTGAGTTGATGAAATTTGGCGATGCCCTTCCTAAGGTTGAATCTGCATTTAAGGCTACTAATTTCGGAAGAGATAGATAGAGATATGATCCAGGTGAAAGTTCATTTAGGAAGACATTCAAGTATGAGGATGAAATTAGACATATTGAAGAAGAAGAAAGAGAGCTAAAAGAGTTGGAAGCACTTATTATCAAAAGAGTACCGAGAGGAAAAGGTAAGTATGAAATAAAATTGCCTCTTAAATATTTTTCTTGCAATAAGATAGGTCATTTTGCATCAAGTTGTTTGGAAAGAGCCCCTAAACCAAGACATAACAAGCCTATATTTCAGAAGAAGTGTTACTATGCTATTGATGAAGGTGTGATAGATGATGAATTTGATAAAGGAAATAGAAGTGATGATGAATGGGTATTTATTGCTATCAAGGAAAATAATCACGTATCTATTGAATCTGCTGGTTGTACAAATGTGGAGAAAACCTTGGCTACTCGAGTTGAAGAGAAAGATGAATGGGTGATTGATAGTGGATGTTGACATCATATGACAGGAGACAAAAGTAAGTTTGTAAGCTCGGAAAAGTATGATGGTGGTGTTGTGAGATTTGGTGATAATACAGTTGGTGTGATCCATGGAAGAGGTTGCATTTCTCATGACGGTAAGCATAATATTGATGATGTTCTGTATGTGAAAGGCTTGAAGCATAATCTTTTGAGTGTTGGTCAAATGGTTGATAAGGGATACAATCTTTAGTTCAAGGATGTACAGTGCAAAATATTGAGTTCCAGAAATGAAATTGCATCAGGTACAAAAACAAAAGGTAATATCTTTCACTTGAGTGCTACTAGTAAAAGTTGTTTGATTGCTCAAGTTGATGAAAGTTGGTTATGGCATAGAAGGTTGTGTCATGTTAACTTTGATGATATTGTCAAGATAAGTTCCACTAAGGTTGTGAGATATCTACCTAAGTTGGTGAAACTTACTAATGCAATATGCAAGGAATGTCAATTGGGAAAGCAAACTAGGATTTCATTTCAGAGTAAGAAGCATTGTTCAAATGAATTGTTAGAGCTTGTGCATACTAATCTGTGTGGTCCCTCTAAGGTCAGAAGTTTACAAGGTTACAGGTATTTCATGTTACTCATTGATGATTATTCTAGAATGGTATGGGTTACTTTCTTAAGGGATAAATCTGAAGCACTGGAAAAGTTCAAGATCTTTAAAGCTATGGTTGAGATAGAGATAGGTTTGAAGATTAAATGTCTGAGATCAGATAGAGGTGGTGAATTCACTTCCAGTGAATTTAATTCTTTTTGCGAAGAACATGGAATAAAGAGACAATTATCTGCACCACCGATCCCTCATCAAAATGGAGTTGTGAAAAGGAAGAATAGAACAATTGGAGATGCTGCTAGAACTATGATGCTGGAAGGAAATGTCCCTCATATCTATTGGAGAGAAGTTGTGAGTACTGCTATGTACACACTCAACTGGGTACAAATCAAAGGTGATACTGGTAAGACCCCTTTTGAGCTATGGACTGGTCAAAAGCCTACTGTTAAATACTTCAAGATATTAGGAAGCAGATGTTATATTAAGAGAGATGAAGACATAGGAAAGTTTGATGCTAGGAGTGATGAAGGTATTTTTCTAGGTTATGCTACTAAAAGTAAGGCCTACCGGTGTTACAATAAAAGATTGAAGAAAATGGTTGAAAGTGAAAATGTTAAGATTGATGAAGACTTTGTTACACTATCCAGAACCTGTGGATATGACTTTGATGATCAGGATGATAGTACACACAAAGGAAAGCAAGTTCAGACTACAAATCAATTGCAAATCAATCTGGTAAATCAAGAAAATGAGGAAGAAGAAGAAACCAGTGAAGTTGCAGAAGAGAGATCAAAAGAGC
Source organism: Sequoia sempervirens (assembly GCA_007258455.2). Classification (NCBI taxonomy): domain Eukaryota; kingdom Viridiplantae; phylum Streptophyta; class Pinopsida; order Cupressales; family Cupressaceae; genus Sequoia; species Sequoia sempervirens. The sequence goes on from VDFB02379711.1 coordinate 125,341,546, forward strand.
ATGAAGTTGAAGAACATCCTAAAAAGACTCTGGGGTATGTAAGATTGAATCGTTCAGAAGATCAAATTATAGGTGATAAGAATAAAGGTGTCTAGACTAGGAGAAATATTGCAGAAGAGTATTGCTTGATTTCAAAGACTGAGCCTACTAGTGTGAATGAAGCATGTAAAGATGAGCATTGGATTGTAGCAATGAAAGAAGAGTTAAAACAAATTGAAAAGAATGATACATGGATTCTTGTTCCCAGACCTAAGGATAAGAATGTTATTGGAACCAAATGGGTCTTAGGAAGGCAAGCTGAATGAGCAAGGTGAAGTGGTTGGCTCAGCAAGACTTTTATGTAAGGATATTCAAATGGAAGGAATTGATTTTGGAGAGACCTTTGCTCCTATTGCTAGAATTGAAGTTGTGAGATTGTTTCTTGCTTATGCTGCTTACAAAGACTACAAGGTTTATCAGATGGATGTCAAGTCAACATTTCTAAATAGCGAACTAAAAGAAAAAGTGTATGTTGAAACAACTTTGATGGATTCAATTGATTGATAAAGAAGATATGGTGTATTTGTTTGGTTAAAGAAAGCATTGCATGGACTCGAAACAAGCCCACTAGAGCATGGTATGCAAAGGATTGGATAAGTATTTGCTCAAGCTTGGATTTAACAAAGGTATTGTTGATAGCAATCTGTATTCCAAGATTGATCATAATAAAGATTTGATTGTTGAAGTCTTTGTTGATGATATCATTTTTGGAGGAGATGATGGTTTTTCCATGAAGTTTTCTAATAAGATGCAGAATGAATTTGAGATGTCTATGATTGGTGAGATGAAATTATTTTTGGTATTGCAAATTACTCAGTTAGATAAATGGATTTTTATATCTCAGTGTAAGTATGTGAAGGAATTGTTGAAGAAGTTTGGTATGGAAGATTCAAAGCCAGTTGGTACACCCATGGTGTCCGGATGCAAGTTGACAACAAAAGATGATTATCTGAAAGAAAATCAAACAAGATACAAATCAATGATTGGTGAATTGTTGTACTTAACTCAAACTAGGCCTGATATCATGAATGTTGTATATATTGTTGTAAGATTTCAAGCTTATCCAAAGGAATCTCATGTGACTGTTGTGAAGAGAATTTTCAGATACTTGAAGGGAACCGTTGATCTTGGCCTATGGTATCCTAAAGATGATGATCTTACCTTGAGTTCCTTTACTGATGCTGACTGGGCAGGAGATGTGAATGACAGAAAAAGTACTAGTGTTGGAGCATTTTTTCTTGGGTAAGAAGCTAATTTCATAGTTAAGCAAGAAGCAAATTTTCATTTCCTTGTCTACTACAGAGGCCAAATACATTGTTGTTGCTAACAATTGTAATCAAGTCATGTGGATGAAACATATGTTGAAGGATATCAGAGTTGTATATGATGAGCCTATTGCTATATTCTGTGATAACTCAATTTCTATTAACATTTCCAAGAATCTAGTGTTGCATTAAAAAACAAAGCATATATCTATCAAGTTTCACTTTTTGAGGGAGAAGGTAAGTGAAAAGGAAGTCAGATTGGAGTATGTGCCTACTAAGGAGCAGATTGCAAACATCTTTACCAAGTCATTGCCTAAGGATACTTTTGAGTATCTAGGAGGGAAGTTAGGGGTGATTACCCCTCCTAATTAGAACTAAGGATGCATTGCATTGCATTAGTCTGTGCATTTCACAATCCTATCTTGCTTCAGATTGATGTTGTGGTGGTTGCTACTCAAGGGGGAGTAATGGTTAAAAAATTTAGATATGTGGTTGAGAGCTTAGAGATATTTGTCATTGATGTCAAAGGGGGAGAAGATTTATGTGAAAAACTGGTGATTACCTAAGGAGAAGAGCTTTATGGGGAGAAAGATTATGTGAAAGTGTTAAGGAGAAGCTGAGTTAGAACCTAGGCAAGAGTTGGTTGCGTTGATGGTGTTTCTCACATCATGTGTTACCATCAATTTGAAGTGTGGTGTTACCTTGGTTGTGTTGCTGCTGATATGTGTTTGTCATTGATATCCAACACTATTAAGCATTAATAATATTTGAAGTTGTATATGTCAAGGATATTGAGAAAATTGTAATAAATGAGTTGTAGGTTGTCAGTGGTAAAGTGAAGTTCAGTATGGTGGATATTTTTGTATGTTGTTGATTAGAGGTTGTGGACTAAAGGGTTTTTTACTGAGTGTATCTAATTTATCCATGTTGAGTTTCAAAGATCCGCATAAAGATTTGATTGAGTTATGAAGATTTTCATTTTGATAGTTTTTTTGTTTCTTCAGTTTGTGTTCCTGATTGAAGATGATGCTATTTTAGTTAGTGCAGCTATTGCAAATGCTTCTCTTGTGATTCATGATGCTTTTGGATGTTTCTAGATCATGCTCTATCTTTGTTGCACGTCTGCATTGATCGTTGTGATTGTGGTTGGCAATTTTCTCTTGTGTGTTCATGTTTTTCTTGTTCTTGGCCGACATAGTGTTTGTAGCGTGTTGTGGATATTTGAGGAGAAGTTAATTAAAGTGTCTTCATGCTAGAGATGTTGATTTGGGTCCTCACTAAGTTGTGGCTGACCTTGGTTTTT
>VDFB02379711.1:125344252-125354775 GCA_007258455.2 Sequoia sempervirens
GATGAAGCTTCTAATGGAGAAAACAATGTTGAGGCAACAAGACTAGGTCATATTGGTGAGAAGGGTCTTAGAGCCCTAAAAATTAAGAGCCTTGTTGAAGGCCTTGATGACTGTAATATTGAGTTTGATTTTTTTGAACATTGTATATATGAAAAAAGTATTGTGTTTCTTTTTATTCTAGTTCTCATAAATCTTCCGGGGTTTTGGATTATGTGCATTCTGATGTCTTTGATTCAATTAATGTTCCATCATTGTCTAGATCTATATATTTTGTCTCATTCATTTATGACTATTCTAGAAGGATATTTTTGTATTTTCTCAGTAGTAAATCCAATGTTTTTAGTCAATTTAAGGAATTCAAATCCTTATTTGAAAACCAGAATGGTAAGAAAATTAAGTGTTTGAGGATGGATAACTATGGTGAGTTTTGTTCCATATATTTTGATAGGTTTTGTAAGGACCATGGGAAGAAGGTGGAGTAGGGATTACCCTATGTGGTCATTTTTTTGGTGCATTTGATGGATGGGAATTAGGAGAGGCATGAGGAAAAGAAGAACCACTTGCTTGAGATGGAGATGAAGGAAAATTTATAGCCTCTTCCTTTGTTACTTGTTTCTCCTTTCCTTTTTATGTTTTTCTTTGAGGAGTTCCTTCACAAGTCTTCTCAGGAATTCCTTTCTTTGGAGGGTCTTCATTTCCATTCCCTTGTCTCCTTGAAATCATATTTTGAGAAGAATAATATGGTAGTGAAGATGAAGATGATTGTTCTTGGCTCCTTTTCACTTGTCTCTGAGTATCTTGAGATCTTGGCTAGGCAAGTGTGATAGATTTTTTCATAGTCTTTTTGGCTACCAAATCCCAAGTTCTTTTAATTACCACTACAATTTTGGCATCAATAATTTCAACCTCTTTTAAACTCCAATCAATTGACACAATTTTTAGTGTTTTCATATGATTAATAAAAATTGGATCCACCAAATCTAATTCATCGTCTTCAATATTTGAGACATCCCAATTTAATCTAAATGTTAAAAGGGGGTTGGAGCCAACAATGTAATTAGAAAATTAACATCTAACATTATATATTTTAATTAATAAATAATAATCTCAAGATTTGAATCTCTTCAAGGAAGTCAAATTTTCTTCCCTTTCTATAGAATAGGCCCCAACAATGTTATTTAGCAACAAAATTTTCTCAAATTGAAGAACACACAATAGCAAACCATTTTTAAAGATCAACAAGAATTGAAATTATAATCACACACACGAGATGAAATCATTACAATTGGAGAAAATTGGGGGAACAATATTGTCCCAACATCTTTAAAAATTAAAATGTATTTGTTACAAGCCTCTAATCAATAATCTAATAGTGGTTTCTAGTTTATAGCTCATTGTCACCTCTTAGCTAACCAATTTCAAGGGTAAAAGGGGGGTGTTAGAGTAAAAGGTATTTCCTAATTAATTATTTACTTAATTATTAGGTCCCTTTTCACTCCAGTTACTTAAGCTTACTTAGGTCATGTTATTTTTATTTCTAATGCCATAGGATGAGGACACATGTCAAGATCTTGTTTTATCCTCTCCTAGGGTTTCTAGGTTTATTAATCTTTTATAAGGATTCTTTATTGTATAATCATTAAGATGCACATTCATAATGAATCATGCTTTTTTGGATCAATAGATCTTGGCCTCCATAGCTTTACTATTCTCTCTTTCTGTGACAAGTGTTTGATTATAGGTGATCTTTGGGAGCTGTAGGGTTGAGAAATCAAATCCGACAAGAATTAATACCTCTATAAATAGACCTTCTAGAAGATTATATAAAAATAGAAAGGATAAAATAGATCTTCCAGATAATGATCTCAAATTATCTACATACACAAAATAGCAACAACTAAAATAGACTATCTTATAGTTGACTACTAGCAAAAATATGTCAAGAGTGGTCCTATTGTCCAAATTTGAGAGTATGAAATTATCCTTAAACTCACACTAAAGTAGAAAAATGTGTCAAGAGGGTCTGATTATCTAAATGTTGAAGAGAGATGATGACTAAGGATCTAGGGGGAGTGCACAAGCCTCTAGGATCCAAGATCCTATGGCAAACCAACATAAGCACAAAGGAACACACACATGTATGATATGCAACAAGACAAGATACACAAACATACATGATAAAGATATAAAGAATACACGATGAAAAAACATGAACATAAGCATAACATATGGGTGATTATGAAAAAAACAAACACAATGTAAACATAATGCAAACACGAAGAAGACATGCGAGAAAACATAACAAAAACACAAAACATACATGATAAAGATACAAATAATACACGATGAAAACACATGAACATAAGCATAACATATGGGTGATTATGAAACAAAAACAAACAAAATGTAAACACAATGCAAACATGAAGAAGACATGCGAGAAAACATAACAAAAACACAAAACACAATGTTAGTACTAAAAGGCTTCGAGTCAAAAAGGTAGACCTTAGTTAATTTAGGATGGCTCAAAGGTAATTGAACCCACCAAAGATAAGGAAAATAATCTAGATGATTGAACATACAAAAGCACTTTATTGTCTTAGGAGTCTAGTTTCCCTTGATATTATGTTTCACATTGAAGAATATACAAATTCAAATGATATATGAAAAAACTAAAAAACTTTGTATGGTACAATTGATGTAGGGGTTATTAAATTGATAATGAATTAATGAATCTTGATCCTAAGTATTTTGAAAACATCTTGGAATCAGAAAGGGCAACCTTTAAGTATAAGGCCTCCTAAATCACATGTGGCCTTTGGAGATACTGACATTCACCTTTAATACCTAATCAACTAGACTTCTATGGAATATGCACCTTTTGGTTTTACAAACTTCACACCAAGGAAGTCAGAAACGGTTCTGTCTCTACCTCCTTTTCTTCTAAACGTATGTTGATTTTTCCGCGGCTTCGGTTCACCATCTGAATTTGCCGGCTGAAGCCTGAAATGGTCTGGACAAGAACAAAATATGTTCATATTCTCAGTGCCCGAAACGGATAGAGGCGTGAGCGACCACTGGCATGGATCACATCGCTAGGATCAGCACCGACGACCGTGCCGGAGGTTAGTAAAGAGATCGGCCAGCGCATAATCTGGAAATTTTCCAAAACCCACGCTTCCCGGTGCTCCTAAATGCATACTAGGGTACTCACCATCATCTACAATAAAAATAGACTCCAAATCCTACTCTTCAAAGGGGAATTATCAAAAAAAGGAAAGGCCAACTTGTAGCTACTACAAGAAAATTGTTCATGAAGAAGAATATTTATGAGTTGAAACATATTCTCAAAATGAACAACATTAATCTACCTTCTTTTTTTGGCTCAACAATGTTCTAATCCTTCCAAATAGTGTTGATCATAATTTATGAGTTGAAACATATTCTCAAAAAGAACAATGCACTCCTTACAATTGGTAAGGTTAATCATAATTATTTCCTCTATTATTTCTCTCACTTTGTACCTAATACACATTCTGCCACATTTCTTGCCCACTCAGATAGTGTGAGTAAACTCTAGCATGAGAATTTTGGCCATATCAATACCACTATCTTCAACAACTTAGAAAGAAATATATGGTCACATGTCTTCCTTGAATCAATTTTTTAGATGGTGTTTGTTCAAGTTGTGCCTTAAGAAATAATCATGAGGAAAAGTTTGACAAAGAGAAGGATTGGAGGGCTTCAGAAGTCCTTAAGCTACTTCATAGTGACTTGTTAGATCCTTTTTCATCCTTGTCCTTTAGCAAGGCTCACTATTCTCATCTCCATTGATAAGTATTCTAGATATGCATGGGTCTACTTTCTTTGGCACAAAGATAAAGCATTTAATATAATTTAATATATTTCAAGAGTTTAAGGCTTGTACCTAGAAGTAATCTAAAAAATGTGTCAAAATTCTCTACATTGATAATAATAGAGAATATGTGAAACATCACTTTGAAATTTTTTTACTATTGAAGGGATTAATCTTAAACATACTTGTTGGATGTTGTGGTTGTGTTGCTGATATGTGGTTTTCATTGATGTCACACTAATAGCATTAATGTATTTGAAGTTGTATATGTCGAGGATATTGAGAAAATTGTAATAAATGAGTTGTAGGTTGTCATTGGTAAAGTGAAGTTCAGTATGGTGGTTATTTCTGTACGTTATTGATAAGAGGTTGTGGACTAAATCATTTGTTGTTGAGTGTATCTAGTTTATCCATGTTGATTTTTAGAGATCCGCATAAATATTTGATCGAGTTATGAAGATTTTCATTTTGACAATTTTTTGTTTCTTCAGTTGGTGTTCCTGATTGAAGATGATGTCATTTTAGTTAGTGCAGTTGTTGTGGATGCTTCTCTTGTGATTCATGATGCTTGTGGATGTTTCTAGATCGTGCTCTATCTTTTTTGCATGTCTACATTGATCATTGTGATCGTGGTTGGTGATTTTCTCTTGGGTGTTTATGTTTTTCTTGTTCTTGGCCAACATAGTGTTTGTAGTGTGTTGTGGATCTTCGAGGAGAAGTTAATTAAAGTGTCTTCATGCTAGAGATGTTGATTTGGGTCCTCACTAAGTTGTGGCTGACCTTGGTTGTTGATAATATTTAATGTTTTGGGCCGATAGTTTATATTCATTTTATTATTTCTTTGTGGCCGACTTGTAAAGATGAAATTTCTTGTTGTGGATATATAAGAGTGATTTTTTATTTGAATTTTAAAAGTGGAAAAGGTATGTCAAATGTGTGTGTGCACGAATAATGTTCTAAATCATTCAAAGGAAGAGCAGAGTGTGAAGAAGTGTGAAGAAGAGTGAAGAAGAGTGGATAAACTTGTTCATGTGCTTAATTGGAACTATAATTAGGCATTAACAAATGCTATTTTCTTAGTTTGAAATATGGATGGCTTTAATCTGAATCTCTTTGTAAGACATCGTGTCTTCCTTTGTAATTGAGAAGTGAGCTCTAGGAAGTGTTCTTGAATGCATGTGCATTCCCTATATTTCATTTTCATTATACTTTTAATAGGGTATAATCTTGTGGACTGACCTCCACCGTGGTTTTTCCCCTAACAAGGTTTCCACGTAAAAAATCTTGGTGTTATGTGTGTTTCTGATGTGTTGATGATTTATGTTTTCATGGTCAATAATCAAATCTAAGAATAAGGTTAATAAGTTGAACAAGTTTTGAATTTTTGTGACAACTGATTCACCCCCCCTCTCAGTTGTCTGCCCTTGTATTGCCAACAATTAGTATCAGAGTAGGTTCCTTGGAAGAAGTTTAACAGCTTAAGGTGATCTAAGATGGCAAGTTACAAGAAGGATAGTCCAAGATTAGATGGAACAAATTATTCTTTGTGGAAGACTCGAATGGAGTGCCATTTGAACCAGTATTGGTATGGTGTGATGGTTTAAAGGTGGCATTGTTGTTCTTTCCACCAAGATTTAAACCTCATTGGGGTGGTATTGTTGAATGGTTGTATTTCGATTCATAGCTCTAGTTCAAAAGCATTTACCCCTTGAATAAAAAAAAGAATGGAGTGCCATCTGAGATGCATTGGTGAACCCTACTGGAGCATTACAAGTAATAGGTGTGTTATTCCACGGAATAGTACATATGTTGAGTATAATATCCAGGCTAAGGAAGCTTTGTTGAGTTCTTTGACTGATTTTGAGATGACAAATGTTATGGATCTGAAGACTGCTTATGAGATTTGGAAAAAGTTGGAAACCTTGTATGAAGGTGATGCTAATGTGAAGATTGCTAAGTTGTAGAGTTTGAAACTTGGGAAATATGAAAGGTTGAGAATGGGTGATGATGAGAACATTAATAATTTCATGCAAAGAGTGAATGAACTTGTGTGTGGTATTAGATGTGTTGGTGGAAAGATAGATGAATATGAGATTGTTGCTAAAGTGCTTAGATCCCTACTTGATTCTTACAAAGTCAAAGCTAGTGCTATTGAAGAGCTCTGGACTATAACAAACATAACCAAAGATACGTTGGTTGGTAACCTGACTGCTTTTGAGTTGATCAAAGTTGGCGATGCCCTTCCTAAGGTTGAATCTGCATTTAAGGCTACTAATTTCGGAAGAGATAGATAGAGATATGATCCGGGTGAAAGTTCATTTAGGAAGACATTCAAGTATGAGGATGAAATTAGACATATTGAAGAAGAAGAAAGAGAGCTAAAAGAGTTGGAAGCACTTATTATCAAAAGAGTACCGAGAGGAAAAGGTAAGTATGAAATAAAATTGCCTCTTAAATATTTTTCTTGCAATGGGAATGCTGGAGGTCATTTGCTCAAGTTGTTTGGAAGGCCTAACCAAAGACATAACAAGCCCTCTGTTTCTGAAGAAGTGTTACTTACTATTGATAGAGGTTCTGATAGATGATGGTGATGAGGAAATGAAGTGTTATTGAATGATTATTATCGAAAATAATCGCATTATCTATGAATCTACTGGTTACAAATGTGGAAAACCTTGCTACTCGGTTGAAGAGAAAGATGAATGGGTGTTGATTGATAGTGGATGTTGACATCCTTGCAACTGAGAGACAAAATGGTTGTAAGCTGTGAGAAAAGTATGATGAGTAATTATTTGAGATTTGGTGATAATACGGTTGGTAACGATCCATATGGAAGGAGTTGCATTTCTCTCATTAGCATAGTATTGATGATGTTCTGTATATGAAGGCTTGAAGCATAATCTTTGGAGTGTTGGTCAAATAAGCGTTGATAAGGACCACGATCTTTAGTTCAAGGATGTACCGATTACCAAAATATTGAGTTCAGTAATTGCATAAATTTACAAAAACAAGGTAATATCTTTCACTTGAGTGCTGCTAGTAAAAGTTGTTTAGTGCTTATCAGGATTGATGAAAGTTGGTTATATAGGTGTGTCATGTTATACTGATATTATTGTCAAGATAAGTTCCACACTAAAGTTTGTGAGAGGATATCTACCTAAGTTGGTGAAACTTACTATTGATACTCCCAATATCAAATTGGGAAGCCTTCGGATTTCATTTCCGAGTAAAACATTGTTCCAAACAATTGTTGAAACTTATTACATACACCTATTATCAATTCCTCTGGGTCAAGTTTACTGAGTTACAATTTCATGTTACTCATTGATGATTATTCTAGAATGGTATGGGTTACTTTCTTAAGAGATAAATCTGAAGCACTTAAAAAGTTCAAGATCTTTAAAGCTATATTTGAGAATGAGACAGGTTTGAAGATTAAGTGTCTAAGATCAGATAGAGGTGGTGAATTCACTTCCGGTGAATTTAATTTTTTGTGAAGATGGAATAAGGAGGCAATTATCTACACCACCCGATCCCTCATCAAAATGGGTTGGGAAAGGGAAGAAACGAGAACAATTGGAATTCAGAACTATGATGCTGGAAGGAAATGTCCCTCATATCTATTGAGAGAAGTTGTGGAGTATGTACACTCAACTAGGTAAATCAAAGGTGTCTTGGTAAAGACCCCCTTTTGAGCTATGGGTGGTCAAAAGCCTCTGTTAAATACTTCAAGATATTAGGAGGCGAGATGTTATATTAAGAGAGATGAAGACCTAGGAAGAAGTTTGATGCCAGAATTGATGAAAGTGTACAAGTTGCTACTAAAATGCAGAAGCCTACTGATTATTTACTGAAAATAAAAGATTGAAATGGTTGAAAGTGAAAATGTGTTAAGATTATTAAGACTTTGTACTATCGAAACACAGCAGATATAACTTTGTCGGGATGATAGTACACACAAAAGGAAACAAGTTCGGAACTACAAATCAGTACAAAAATCAATGCGGTAAATCAAGAAAATAGGGAAGAGAAAGAAACCGGTGAAGTTCGCGGAAGAGATCAAAAGAGCCGAAGTTGAAGAACATTCTAAAAAGACTGGGGTATGTAAGTTCTGAATGGATTCGAGGAAGATCAATTATAGGTGATAAAAACAAAGGTGTCCAGACTAGGAGAAGAATTGCAGAAGAATATTGCTTGATTTCAAAAACTGAGCCTACTAGTGTGAATGAAGCATGTAAAGATGAGCATTGGGTTGAAGCAATGAAAGAAGAGTTAAAACAAATTGAAAAAGAATGACCGTAGTTCTTGTTCCCGGAACCTAAGGATAAGAGTGTTGTGGAACAAATGGGTCTTTAAAAACAAAAACTGAATGAGCAAGGTGAAGTGGTTAGAAATAAAGCAAGACTGGTATGTAAAGGATATTCATAGATGGAAGGAATTGATTTTGAAGAGACCTTTGCCCCTGTTGCTAGAATTGAAGTTGTAAGATTATTTCTTGCTTATGCTACTCACAAGAACTAAAAAGTTTATCAGATGGATGTAAAAACATATTTTCTAAATGGTGAATTGGAAGAAGAAGTGTATGTTGAGAAACCTGATGGATTCCAATTGATTGATAAAGAAGATATGGTGTGTTGGTTAAAGAAAGCATTGTATGGACTCAAGCAAGCCCCTAAAGCATGGTATGCAAGATTGGATAAGTATTTGCTCAAGCTTGGATTTAACAAAGGTATTGTTGATAGCAATCTGTATTCCAAGATTGATCATAATAAAGATTTGATTGTTGAAGTCTTTGTTGATGATATCATTTTTGGAGGAGATGATGGTTTTTCCATGAAGTTTGCTAATAAGATGCAGAATGAATTTGAGATGTCTATGATTGGTGAGATGAAATTATTTTTGGTATTGCAAATTACTCAGTTAGATAAATGGATTTTTATATCTCAGTGTAAGTATGTGAAGGAATTGTTGAAGAAGTTTGGTATGGAAGATTCAAAGCCAGTTGGTACACCCATGGTGTCCGGATGCAAGTTGACAACAAAAGATGATTATCTGAAAGCAAATCAAACAAGATACAAATCAATGATTGGTGAATTGTTGTACTTAACTCAAACTAGGCCTGATATCATGAATGTTGTATATATTGTTGTAAGATTTCAAGCTCATCCAAAGGAATCTCATGTGACTATTGTGAAGAGAATTTTCAGATACTTGAAGGGAACCGTTGATCTTGGCCTATGGTATCCTAAAGATGATGATCTTACCTTGAGTTCCTTTACTGATGCTGACTGGGCAGGAGATGTGAATGACAGAAAAAGTACTAGTGTTGGAGCATTTTTTCTTGGGTAAGAAGCTAATTTCATAGTTAAGCAAGAAGAAAAATTTCATTTCCTTGTCTACTATAGAGGCCAAATACATTGTTGTTGCTAACAATTGTAATCAAGTCGTGTGGATGAAACATATGTTGAAGGATATCAGAGTTGTATATGATGAGCCTATTGCTATATTCTGTGATAACTCAAGTTCTATTAACATTTCCAAGAATCTGTGTTGCATTCAAAAACAAAGCATATATCTATCAAGTTTCACTTTTTGAGGGAGAAGGTAAGTGAAAAGGAAGTCAGATTGGAGTATGTGCCTACTAAGGAGCAAATTGCAAACATCTTTACCAAGTCATTGCCTAAGGATACTTTTGAGTATCTAGGAGGGAAGTTAGGGGTGATTACCCTTCCTAATTAGAACTAAGGATGCATTGCATTGCATTAGTCTGTGCATTTCACAATCCTATCTTGCTTCAGATTGATGTTGTGGTGGCTGCTACTCAGGGGGAGTAGTCAGATGGTTCAAATATGTGGTTTAGAGCTTAGAGATCTTTGTCATTGATGTCAAATGGGGAGAAGAGTCATGTGAAAAATTGGTGATTATCTAAGGAGAAAATCCTTGTGGGGAGAAAGATTATGTGAAAGTGTGGAGGAGAAGATGAGTCAAATCCTAAGCAGGAGTTAGTTACGTTGATGGTGTTTTTCACATCATGTGTTGCCATCAATTACAAAGGGGGAGATTATTGGATGTTGTGGTTGTGTTGCTGATATGTGGTTGTCATTGATGTCAACACTATTAGCATTAATGTATTTGAAGTTGTATATGTCAAGGATATTGAGAAAATTGTAATAAATGAGTTGTAGGTTGTCAGTGGTAAAGTGAAGTTCAGTATGGTGGTTATTTCTGTATGTTGTTGATTAGAGGTTGTGGACTAAAGGGTTTTTTACTGAGTGTATCTAGTTTATCCATGTTGAGTTTCAAAGATCCGCATAAAGATTTGATTGAGTTATGAAGATTTTCATTTTGATATTTTTTTGTTTCTTCAGTTTGTGTTCCTAATTGAAGATGATGCTATTTTAGTTAGTGTAGCTATTGCAAATGCTTCTCTTGTGATTCATGATGCTTTTGGATGTTTCTAGATCATTCTCTATCTTTGTTGCACGTCTGCATTGATCGTTGTGATTGTGGTTGGCGATTTTCTCTTGTGTGTTCATGTTTTTCTTGTTCTTGGCCGACATAGTGTTTGTAGCGTGTTGTGGATATTTGAGGAGAAGTTAATTAAAGTGTCTTCATGCTAGAGATGTTGATTTGGGTCCTCACTAAGTTGTGGCTGACCTTGGTTTTT
>VDFB02379711.1:125354875-125369036 GCA_007258455.2 Sequoia sempervirens
AAAGTGTCTTCATGCTAGAGATGTTGATTTGGGTCCTCACTAAGTTGTGGCTGACCTTGGTTGTTGATAATATTTAATGTTTTGGGCCGATAGTTTATATTCATTTTATTATTTCTTTGTGGCCGACTTGTAAAGATGAAATTTCTTGTTGTGGATATATAAGAGTGATTTTTTATTTGAATTTTAAAAGTGGAAAAGGTATGTCGAATGTGTGTGTGCACGAATAATGTTCTAAATCATTCAAAGGAAGAGCAGAGTGTGAAGAAGTGTGAAGAAGAGTGAAGAAGAGTGGAGAAACTTGTTCATGTGCTTAATTGGAACTATAATTAGGCATTAACAAATGCTATTTTCTTAGTTTGAAATCTGGATGCCTTTAATCTGAATCTCTTTGTAAGACATCGTGTCTTCCTTTGCAATTGAGAAGTGAGCTCTAGGAAGTGTTCTTGAATGCATGTGCATTCCCTATATTTCATTTTCATTATACTTTTAATAGGGTATAATCTTGTGGACTGACCTCCACCGTGGTTTTTCCCCTAACAGGGTTTCCACGTAAAAAATCTTGGTGTTATGTGTGTTTCTGATGTGTTGATGATTTATGTTTTCATGGTCAATAATCAAATCTAAGAATAAGGTTAATAAGTTGAACAAGTTTTGAATTTTTGTGACAACTGATTCACCCCCCCTCTCAGTTGTCTGCCCTTGTATTGCCAACAATTAGTATCAGAGTAGGTTCCTTGGAAGAAGTTTAACAGCTTAAGGTGATCTAAGATGGCAAGTTACAAGAAGGATAGTCCAAGATTAGATGGAACAAATTATTCTTTGTGGAAGACTCGAATGGAGTGCCATTTGAACCGGTATTGGTATGGTGTGATGGTTTAAAGGTGGCATTGTTGTTCTTTCCACCAAGATTTAAACCTCATTGGGGTGGTATTGTTGAATGGTTGTATTTCGATTCATAGCTCTAGTTCAAAAGCATTTACCCCTTGAATAAAAAAAAGAATGGAGTGCCATCTGAGATGCATTGGTGAACCCTACTGGAGCATTACAAGTAATAGGTGTGTTATTCCACGGAATAGTACATATGTTGAGTATAATATCCAGGCTAAGGAAGCTTTGTTGAGTTCTTTGACTGATTTTGAGATGACAAATGTTATGGATCTGAAGACTGCTTATGAGATTTGGAAAAAGTTGGAAACCTTGTATGAAGGTGATGCTAATGTGAAGATTGCTAAGTTGTAGAGTTTGAAACTTGGGAAATATGAAAGGTTGAGAATGGGTGATGATGAGAACATTAATAATTTCATGCAAAGAGTGAATGAACTTGTGTGTGGTATTAGATGTGTTGGTGGAAAGATAGATGAATATGAGATTGTTGCTAAAGTGCTTAGATCCCTACTTGATTCTTACAAAGTCAAAGCTAGTGCTATTGAAGAGCTCTGGACTATAACAAACATAACCAAAGATACGTTGGTTGGTAACCTGACTGCTTTTGAGTTGATCAAAGTTGGCGATGCCCTTCCTAAGGTTGAATCTGCATTTAAGGCTACTAATTTCGGAAGAGATAGATAGAGATATGATCCGGGTGAAAGTTCATTTAGGAAGACATTCAAGTATGAGGATGAAATTAGACATATTGAAGAAGAAGAAAGAGAGCTAAAAGAGTTGGAAGCACTTATTATCAAAAGAGTACCGAGAGGAAAAGGTAAGTATGAAATAAAATTGCCTCTTAAATATTTTTCTTGCAATAAGATAGGTCATTTTGCATCAAGTTGTTTGGAAAGAGCCCCTAAACCAAGACATAACAAGCCTATATTTCAGAAGAAGTGTTACTATGCTATTGATGAAGGTGTGATAGATGATGAATTTAATAAAGGAAATAGAAGTGATGATGAATGGGTATTTAATGCTATCAAGGAAAATAATCACGTATCTATTGAATCTGCTGGTTGTACAAATGTGGAGAAAACCCTGGCTACTCAAGTTGAAGAGAAAGATGAATGGGTGATTGATAGTGGATGTTGACATCATATGAAAGGAGACAAAAGTAAGTTTGTAAGCTCGGAAAAGTATGATGGTGGTGTTGTGAGATTTGGTGATAATACAGTTGGTGTGATCCGTGGAAGAGGTTGCATTTCTCATGACGGTAAGCATAATATTGATGATGTTCTGTATGTGAAAGGCTTGAAGCATAATCTTTTGAGTGTTGGTCAAATGGTTGATAAGGGATACAATCTTTAGTTCAAGGATGTATAGTGCAGAATATTGAGTTCTAGAAATGAAATTGCATTAGGTACAAAAACAAAAGGTAATATCTTTCACTTGAGTGCTGCTAGTAAAAGTTGTTTGATTGCTCAAGTTGATGAAAGTTGGTTATGGCATAGAAGGTTGTGTCATGTTAACTTTGATGATATTGTCAAGATAAGTTCCACTAAGGTTGTGAGAGATCTACCTAAGTTGGTGAAACTTACTAATGTAATATGCAAGGAATGTCAATTGGGAAAGCAAACTAGGATTTCATTTCAGAGTAAGAAGCATTGTTCAAATGAATTGTTAGAGCTTGTGCATACTAATCTGTGTGGTCCCTCTAAGGTCAGAAGTTTACAAGGTTACAGGTATTTCATGTTACTCATTGATGATTATTCTAGAATGGTATGGGTTACTTTCTTAAGGGATAAATCTGAAGCACTGGAAAAGTTCAAGATCTTTAAAGCTATGGTTGAGATAGAGATAGGTTTGAATATTAAATGTTTGAGATCAGATAGAGGTGGTGAATTCACTTCCAGTGAATTTAATTCTTTTTGCGAAGAACATGGAATAAAGAGACAATTATCTGCACCACCGATCCCTCATCAAAATGGAGTTGTGGAAAGGAAGAACAGAACAATTGGAGATGCTGCTAGAACTATGATGCTGGAAGGAAATGTCCCTCATATCTATTGGAGAGAAGTTGTGAGTACTGCTATGTACACACTCAACTGGGTACAAATCAAAGGTGATACTGGTAAGACCCCTTTTGAGCTATGGACTGGTCAAAAGCCTACTGTTAAATACTTCAAGATATTAGGAAGCAGATGTTATATTAAGAGAGATGAAGACATAGGAAAGTTTGATGCTAGGAGTGATGAAGGTATTTTTCTAGGTTATGCTACTAAAAGTAAGGCCTACCGGTGTTACAATAAAAGATTGAAGAAAATGGTTGAAAGTGCAAATGTTAAGATTGATGAAGACTTTGTTACACTATCCAGAACCTGTGGATATGACTTTGATGATCAGGATGATAGTACACACAAAGGAAAGCAAGTTCAGACTACAAATCAATTGCAAATCAATCTGGTAAATCAAGAAAATGAGGAAGAAGAAGAAACCAGTGAAGTTGCAGAAGAGAGATCAAAAGAGCATGAAGTTGAAGAACATCCTAAAAAGACTCTGGGGTATGTAAGATTGAATCGTTCAGAAGATCAAATTATAGGTGATAAGAATAAAGGTGTCTAGACTAGGAGAAATATTGCAGAAGAGTATTGCTTGATTTCAAAGACTGAGCCTACTAGTGTGAATGAAGCATGTAAAGATGAGCATTGGATTGTAGCAATGAAAGAAGAGTTAAAACAAATTGAAAAGAATGATACATGGATTCTTGTTCCCAGACCTAAGGATAAGAATGTTATTGGAACCAAATGGGTCTTTAGAAACAAACTCGAATGATAAGGTGAAGTGGTTAGAAACAAAGCAAGACCTGGTATGTAAAGGATATTCATAGATGGAAGGAATTGATTTTGAAGAGACTTTGCCCTTTGCTACAGAATTGAAGTTAAGACGTTTCTGTCATGCTAATTACAAGAACTACAAAGCTTATCAGATGGATGTAAAATCAGCTTTTCTAAATGGTGAATTGGAAGAAGTATATGTTGAGCAACCTGATGGATTCTAGTTGACTGATAAGAAAGATATGGTGTGTTGGTTAAAGAAAAGACTTATGGACCTGCCAGTTTTTCCTAGAGTATGGTATGCAAGATTGGATAAGTATTTGCTCAAGCTTGGATTTAACAAAGGTATTGTTGATAGCAATCTGTATTCCAAGATTGATCATAATAAAGATTTGATTGTTGAAGTCTTTGTTGATGATATCATTTTTGGAGGAGATGATGGTTTTTCCATGAAGTTTGCTAATAAGATGCAGAATGAATTTGAGATGTCTATGATTGGTGAGATGAAATTATTTTTGGTATTGCAAATTACTCAGTTAGATAAATGGATTTTTATATCTCAGTGTAAGTATGTGAAGGAATTGTTGAAGAAGTTTGGTATGGAAGATTCAAAGCCAGTTGGTACACCCATGGTGTCCGGATGCAAGTTGACAACAAAAGATGATTATCTGAAAGCAAATCAAACAAGATACAAATCAATGATTGGTGAATTGTTGTACTTAACTCAAACTAGGCCTGATATCATGAATGTTGTATATATTGTTGTAAGATTTCAAGCTCATCCAAAGGAATCTCATGTGACTATTGTGAAGAGAATTTTCAGATACTTGAAGGGAACCGTTGATCTTGGCCTATGGTATCCTAAAGATGATGATCTTACCTTGAGTTCCTTTACTGATGCTGACTGGGCAGGAGATGTGAATGACAGAAAAAGTACTAGTGTTGGAGCATTTTTTCTTGGGTAAGAAGCTAATTTCATAGTTAAGCAAGAAGAAAAATTTCATTTCCTTGTCTACTATAGAGGCCAAATACATTGTTGTTGCTAACAATTGTAATCAAGTCGTGTGGATGAAACATATGTTGAAGGATATCAGAGTTGTATATGATGAGCCTATTGCTATATTCTGTGATAACTCAAGTTCTATTAACATTTCCAAGAATCTGTGTTGCATTCAAAAACAAAGCATATATCTATCAAGTTTCACTTTTTGAGGGAGAAGGTAAGTGAAAAGGAAGTCAGATTGGAGTATGTGCCTACTAAGGAGCAAATTGCAAACATCTTTACCAAGTCATTGCCTAAGGATACTTTTGAGTATCTAGGAGGGAAGTTAGGGGTGATTACCCTTCCTAATTAGAACTAAGGATGCATTGCATTGCATTAGTCTGTGCATTTCACAATCCTATCTTGCTTCAGATTGATGTTGTGGTGGCTGCTACTCAGGGGGAGTAGTCAGATGGTTCAAATATGTGGTTTAGAGCTTAGAGATCTTTGTCATTGATGTCAAATGGGGAGAAGAGTCATGTGAAAAATTGGTGATTATCTAAGGAGAAAATCCTTGTGGGGAGAAAGATTATGTGAAAGTGTGGAGGAGAAGATGAGTCAAATCCTAAGCAGGAGTTAGTTACGTTGATGGTGTTTTTCACATCATGTGTTGCCATCAATTACAAAGGGGGAGATTATTGGATGTTGTGGTTGTGTTGCTGATATGTGGTTGTCATTGATGTCAACACTATTAGCATTAATGTATTTGAAGTTGTATATGTCAAGGATATTGAGAAAATTGTAATAAATGAGTTGTAGGTTGTCAGTGGTAAAGTGAAGTTCAGTATGGTGGTATGTTCTGTATGTTGGTGATTAGAGGTTGTGGACTAAAGGGTTTTTTCCTGAGTGTATCTAGTTTATCCATGTTGAGTTTCAAAGATCCGTGATAAAGACTTGATCAAGTTATGAAGATTTTCATTTTGATAGTTTTTGTTTCTTCGCCTTTGTGTTCCTATTGGAAGATGATGCTATTTTAGTTAGTTCGCCTATTGCAAATACTTTGTGGATTCATGATGCTTTTGGATGTTTCTAGATTCAGTGTTTCACCTTTTTGTTGTAATGTCCGCATTGATCGCTGTGGGATTGTGGTTGGCGATTTTCTGTGTGTTCATGTTTTTCTTGTTCTTAATGCTAGTGTTTGGTAGTGGCTGCCAGACCCCGGCGGAGGTGTTACATCATTAAAGTACCCTCATGCTAGGAGATGTTGATTTGGGTCCTCACTGTTGTGGCTGACCTTGGTTTTTTGTGATTGTGAATCGGGTAGCACGACTTCTATAAACCTGGGCAGCGGCACCGGTAAACTTTTAACATGACCGGCCGGTGTTAGCGCTGACACGCCCAGCATTGACGGGTGGGGAGACTAGACTCGCGTGACCAACCTCCTCTACAACAGAAAGATTTAGCCAACCGAGCTAGGGCCCCCACCCCCGTGGCCGACCTTGGTTGATTCGCATTGATAATCTTTAATGTTTTGGGCTGATAGTTTATATTCATTTTATTATTTCTTTGTGGTCAACTTGTAGCAATGAAATTTCTTGCTACAGATATATATGAGTGATTGTTTATTCAAATTTAAAAAGTGGAAAAGGTATGTTGAATGTGTGTGTGTGTGCAAATAATTTTCTAAATCATTCAAAGGTAGAGCAAAGTGTGAAGAACTATGAAGAAGAGTGGAGAAGTGTTCATGTGCTTAATTGGAACTATAATCAAGCATTAGCAGATTCTATTTTCTTAGTTCAAAATTTGAACAACTTTAATTCAAATCTCTTTGTAAGACAGTGTGTCTTCCTTTGTAATTGAGCAGTGAGCTCAAGGCAGTGTGCCTGAATACATGTGCATTCCCCATATTTCATTTTCATTATACTTTTAACAAGGTATAATCTTGTGGACTGACATCCACCGTGGTTTTTCCCCTAATAGGGTTTCCACATAAAAAATCTTGGTGTTATGTGTGTTTCTGATGTGTTGATGATTTATGTTTTCATGGTTAATAATCAAATTGAGAATAAGGTTAATAAGTTGAACAAGTTTTGAATTTTTGTGACAACTAATTCACCCCCCCTCTCAGTTGTCTGCCCTTGTATTTCCAACAATACTATCATCTACACACCATACTAGAATGGTGTAGCGAAGAGGGAAAATAGGTATTGAAAGAGATGGTCGGTTACATAATCCATGCACACTCCCTTTCACTTGCATATTGGAAGAAGTTATCAATTTTTTTTCTCACATATAGAATACAGTTATGCATATGGCATTGAAGAGAATTAGTCCCTTTGAATTGTGGTGTGGCAGAAAACCTTTTGTGTGATACTTTAGACTATTTGTGTTACAGCCCTAACTTTAACTATGTTTTACTTTTTACTTTGAAGTAATTAGTAGATGATTATGCATGTTCAATGATTTCACGTTTAGTTAAAATGGCTAGAAAAATCAATGTTTTCATGAGTCATGTTTATTTGACTAAAATTTGACATGTGCTTAAAAGTTGTCAAGATGTGATGATCTCATGAGGATTATGAAAATGATTACTAAAACACTAATCTTGTGTTGTTGATTGCAAGTTGCATTCAGGAAATAGGTTTCCACCCTCCAAGAAAGGGAGGGAGAGAATCATTAGAGAGAAGGGAATAGATACAAGGAATAGAATAGGTTGTCACCATCTTAAGTCTATTTCTAGTTGCTAAATGTCAACCTAGTCATTTTAGGGATAGTGACGTCATCAAGGTTGAACAATAGTTGTTTGCGACTAAGACAATTTTCTACCGAGCATGTCGCTTCTTATGTCGTAAATGAGTTTCACTGTGACCTCAATTGCGTAATTGGTTGTTCCTTTTAATAGTTTGAATTGGCTTAATAAGTCGAGGAACTAATATGATAGCCTGATTCCTTGCAAAAGGAATTCATTATGATGATCATCTTGAGTTTGTTTTAAGGGGTGAATACGACCGAGAGACGACAAAAAGATCAATGTCGTCGATCATGTAGGATTGTGTTACCAACTCCTAATTCTTGAATGATTGTCATCTATATATGTTCAATCTTTAAACGCTTTAACTTAATGACTCTCATTATGATATTACATATAGACGTTGATCATTTATGATCATCGTTGAATTCGTTCATTTGACGAATAAACTAGTTAGATGATGTAACGATCTATGTCGTCAACATTTCCCATGATGTTACTATTTCTTAAAGTATTATTATGTTAAATTATATGTGAAAATTGGCAATGACTTATGTGGTCGAGAGTTAATGATAAGGCCCATATTAGACCACACTTATCTTATCCAATGATGGCGTGGGTTTATTATGGAAATATTTTGGTCCCACGTGGTGGCACTTCCTTCGCATGTAGGAGATAAATTTTATCTTGAAGACTATTTAGGCATTATCGTAATCAAGTCTCTTGGAGGTGTTAGACCTTTTGGGTAAATGAAATCATTTTTAATAGTTATTTTATTTACCAACTGCTGTAATGACAATATCGATGGAGTTATTGGATGTTTTGGTGTCTAGCTAAGTACCGAAGAATTGATTCCTTGGCAACCAACTTTTTAAACTAACTTATAAACTGCCCATTATTTTTGCGCCAAGTAGCAGACCCACATTGTCATCCAGGTAGAAGGTAAAAAGTTTAGACCTCGTTGATAGGAAAGGGAATGACGATTGGAACAGAGGAACAGATTCTTGGAAACCGTTTCTTTAATGGCTTTTGAACTAATTTCTGGAACGACTTTACTTGGATGGGGGATCTGCGTATCATATGGGAAAACACATGGAGCATGGTCATTTAGAGGAATCTCCCCACCAGTGTCTAGGGAAATGGGTCTCTTGGCTAGCGTATGGAAGAAGCAGGTCTCTTGGCCAGCATAGGAGATAAAAGAGGAGAAGAAATCGGGGAAATTATTCTCTGATACCATGTGAGAAGACTATTCTCTAATGCTTATGAAAGCTATCAAGAGTGCTTGTTTGAGGGATCCCAGTCTGGAGGTATTCCACAAGGGAGAAACCATATAAAATAATGATGCTTAACACAAAGAAAGGAGGAGGCGCAGTTGCTAATGCTTACTGTTAGATCAAAGTCTTGATATCGCATGATGGCATGACAGGAGGAGAAGGCTTTCACCATCGAGATAAGGGAGTGGAATATCATGCATGCTCTTGGAAAGTAGAACGATGGGTAGAGAAGGTGAGATGTTGAAAGAGAAGGCCATTTTTGGATAAAATTATGGCTCGGTAAGAGGTGAGATCACTTTACTGTGAATAATGGTTATGGTATAAGCTTTGTTCGCTACATATAAGCCTTGTTGATCTATTTAAGAAATTTATTATCTGGAATCTATTTATAGACCATTGCTTGTTTTGAAATGGGCCAACATACTTGAATGTTTTATTGTGACTGTGTCTAGCCGATAGGCTTTGAAAATAAATGTAATTTTCCTTGGCCGAAGACTTATTCAGTCTTGCATGTTTTAGAGCCAAAATTTTATTGTCTCTATGTCATATAAGGTTGAGGTGTTGATGTGGCATGATAGCGAAAGATTATTTAAGATAATAGGATATATTATTTATTGCCTACATCTTGACAATCTAGTTTGAGATTGAGTTATTGCTCTAACTATATTTTGAGATTATTGAGGGGATGCCTAAATTATAGGAAGGGATAGATTCCCATCGAAGAGCTAAGGTTATTATGGGAATGATCCTAAGCCAAACCTTTGGTATTAGGTGCTTTTAAGAATAAGAAACTAGTCGACCTTATGATAAGCATCTTTCTTCTTATGTTAAACCCTCTCAAGGATGGGTATGCTAGGAGACATATTCAAATACTCTTTTATTTCAAGAATGAGACTTTTTAATCAGCTCAACGGTATAGACATAGTATGAGATCAAAAATATGGATCTAATTATATATGAATGATTAAACTTATTAGAACTATGTGTATAAAGGAATTTCATTATTCCAATACTTGGTATCAATGTCGTAACCAACTTCGAGAAGGTGATGTTGGGAGATCGAAACTCAACCTACATGTCTATTGTACTTAAGATTGTTGTTATAGGTATATGCAAAATACTTATGTAAAGGATTGAACTTAGTCAAAGTACTAGCTATGAGAAGTAACGACACTCGTTAAGGTATATATATATATATATATATATATATATATCAATGAGGATATTCCTCGGATATCATGCTTATTCGTGCTATATGAAATGTCAATTTGAGAAATGCTAAGTTGTCTGGGTGGACTAGAAGTAATTGCTCTTATGTTTTGCTTCACTATTTCTATTATCTATGGAGAACAAGGATGTTTGATATTTCCATGTATTGGGTTAGAGAAGCTAAACCCTAGTATTGAATCAAGGAGGATATAGGAAATATGTATCTCTTATGTCATATATGACATTGTGTAAATATATATATGTATATTGATTGACAATGAAAGGTCGAGAAAACTTTAGAGAAAGACAGGAAGTCTTTATAACACTTTAAGAGAGTCTTCGATAATGTAGCAACTCGATAATGTTGAAACTCGATTGAACACATTGAGATGTTGGGTATTGAATCTTTTGAAGTAAATGACAAGATGTCATAAACCCTAGATATTGCAAGAATGCAATAAGGGACTTTTGAAAAGGTTTGAAATATCTAAATCTTTACATTACATGTTTAGAATGAGTTATGATTAATTCTAAGTCGGATTGACTAGAATGGTTTTTTCTATACAGACTAGTTGAGCCTAGAATACCAAATAAAGTAAGAAAAACTATAGGATGAGATAGTTTCTAAGACGAGTCAGAGGTGTGTGTCTAGATGGAACGACCAATCAGAATGATCATACTTAGCTAGAAGGGATCTAGAGTTGTATGGTCGATTGAGTTTTGCAGGACACATCACTAGGACTCAGATGGTGAAACTTGACAATTCCTTATATCTATATCCTTCGTGAAGGGCCGGGGCACTTCCAGTTAGGAAGTGTGCGGGGGACCACTTGAGTCCGCGGTTGGAGGAAAAGCACTAGGATGATGCTCTCCCTCTGTAGTAGAAGACTCACTGAGTCTCATGAAGTTCGACATCAACATTCCACATGCAGTGAACTCCTTGTTCTGGCTTACGACAGTCAAAACTTATGAGGTAAAACTATTCTTTATGCTAAGTGTATCTTATGTGATATGAATGTAAGGAATTATCTTGATTCTAGTTATGTTTACATGTGAATTCAAGTTTGAATTTATATTTAGAAAAAAAAATATACTTTTATTCTTGTTTCATAATAATTTTTAAAAAAAAAAAACATCTCTCTCATGTTTGCTAAGTTTGTTTCTACCTTCTAGTAAATTTGAGATTACTTGAGTATTAAGAAGAGGGTTTTTAAGCAATTTGTCTCCCCAACATGAGAACACATTCCTTCTAATAATTACAAGTCCTTGTAACCTCAAAGTTGGCCTTTTATCATTTTTGGTTACCCTAATGGTGTCAAAGGATTTTGACTAAAGGATCTTGAGACACATGAGATCTTCATTGAGTGTGGTGTCCATTTTGAGGAAATATCTTGTAGCTCATCCTTCAATATTCTTTCCTCTACTATAGATTTAGATGATAATTATCTAGAGGATTTTTCTCAAACTTCCTCTACTCGTAGTGTTGATCATGAGGTTTCATCTTCCTCTTCAAAAAGTTAATATTCCCCTCCTTCATCCACAACCATGCCTCTTTGGGATTTTCAAAAGCTTGAGTATGTGGACCCTCTTGTTGGGAATCCTTTAGATACTCAGAGGATGACTCGGTCACAAGAACAAGACACTCATATTCATGCACTACCATAACATTAGATCCATAATTATTTCATGAAGCATTCAATATTGTTGAGTGGGATTCAACAATGGAGGAAGAATACTATGTGTGTGAAATGTGGGAGAGTTAGTAAATCAATACTAAAACACACAAACACCAACGAGATGTATTATATTAAAGATTTGAACCACAGAACTACTCTAAATTGTAGTTAAACAAATCTTCAAAAACATTCCATTGTTCTCTATTCTCAAGGATTTGTTAAACCATATTGGCTCTTAGATTTTGTATATGCACTATGGTTGTTAAAAAGACAACTTGAGAAATGAGATGTTCTAAATGCAAGAAATCTAAGTTCCTATATGAAACTATGAGATGAAAGATATGATGCTATAATAATGGAGATATTGATAAATGGATAATGTTGCTAAATTATGTAATACAAATGTTGTGATAAGAAGTTAACATGATTCTACATATGCTCAAATGACCATTGATATGGTGAACTAAAATGCAACTATAAAGAAAAACATGATTTAATATGCAACTATAAAGCAAAACATGATTCTACAATGCTAACCATAAACTCTAAATGCTCCAATGATCCAAAGCTATTCCTGCATAATAACTCTACTCAAATATGGGATGCCAAATACTATAGCAAAGGGTTGTATTTATAGTATTTTCCAAGCATCTTGTGATGTGGCAACGATCGACGATTCAGATTCAAACATGAGAGATGAATGGTGGAGATGGAGAGAATCTTGGAGGATTTTCCATTGACCAAGGGAAACATTCCAAATGGATGAAGGAATCAAGTGTGTGAGAAAAAAACCATGTGTTCAAAGTTTGTTGAAGATAATTCTAATTTAAAAATTATAATTATTTAATTTCATGTGACCTTGGTGAGGTGGCATGAAAAGTTGTAGACATGTGCTTGAATTCCAAATTTGGGATTAGTGAAAATTAATTAAATAAAAAAAACTATAGAAATTTGTTTATTTAATTAAATTAGAGGAATGTGATTTTAGATTTGAAGAATTAGAAGATATGAACTATATAAATAAATTGAGAATTTATTTATAAGTAGATGAAATATTAATTAAATAACTAGTATTTAATTAATAAAATGTCTTGACCGTTTTTAGGTGTATACATTTTTCCCCTCTTTCAAGTAATGTGTTTACACGTTGCTTCAAAGAAAAATTTGTTGTTGATGTCGATTTTTTTTTTCAATGCCCTAAACACTCTAGACGTTGATTTTCAAGTGATGACGGATATATGCCCCCTTGGGAGATAAATCAGTGAATTTTTGGATTTTTTGGAATTTATGAAAATTTTGATGATTTATTTAGTTCTCAGATTTCTGGTTTGTAACTGTGTGTAATCTTTTTTGCATCAATGTTTCAGATCATACTGCATGATCCATCATTAGGATGCTAGACAAAGAGAGTAAGAAAGTGAAAAAATAGTAGACTGGAAAGTTAAATAGGTGAGGGGTAAGAAAGGAGAGGTAAGACAAAGAGATAGGAAAAACACCCACCCAATGAGACACATTAAAAAGTTAAAAAATTAAAAAAATTAAAACTACAAGAATAGTGAATTGAAAAGAAAACAAGTACAAGAATCACAAAAAATAAGAGTATCAAGAAACAAAAAACCCAAAAGATAATGAAAGACACTAAAAATTCAGTAAAATTAAAATTAATAAAAACCCAAAGAAACCTAAACAAAGAAATTAGAGAAACCACGATAAAGGAGAAGAATTCAAATTCTTTAAAATAAAATAAATAAAGAGTAAAACAAAAATTACCAAAAAATGTAATAATAAAAAAGGATATTATATTTAAAATGAAAGAGAAGAAATAGGGAGAAAAAATATAATAAAGGACACTACTAATAGTAAAAATTCAAAATATATCCAAGACCTAAAGAAATGAAGAAGATAAAAGAAGATATAGATACTAGAAAATAAATAAGTAAATAAAAATAAAAGACAATTATGAAAACCTAACCAAAGAGAAAACATCAAAAAAGACAACCCAACTCAAAAAATGAAATAGGAAAAAATAGAAACCAAAACTAAAAAGGTAAAAAATAAAAAATAAAAAATAAAAGATGAAACATGAAAAAATAGCAGAAATACCTAAAGTCTGAAAAACAAGAAGAATAAAAGAGAATGCAAAGGAGATAAAAAATTATCTCCAAGAGAATGATTGAGAACCAAATGATAAATAAAGGGATAGAATAAGAACTTGTAAAAAATAAAAAGGAAGGTAAGAATGAATATAAAATGCAAGAGAAAAGAGAAAAACAAGACTAAATTAAAAATGAAAAGACAATTATTTATGCAAAAATAGATAAAAACAAATATAAATAAATAATAGCTAGTAATAAAAAATAAGCATAATGATATAGTGAAAATTAAAAATATTAATAATGAATAATGTGACGAATAATAATTTTAAATAGACAAACAAAGGAAAAGAAATACTACACTTTAAAAATAAAATAAAAAATAAACAAAATAATAAGAATAGGAGGAGAAACAAACCAAATGACCAATCTACTTGAGAGTGATTGAGCAATCTAGCACTTTGGAGCAGAATG
>VDFB02379711.1:125369136-125390688 GCA_007258455.2 Sequoia sempervirens
ATGGAGTATTTGGAAAGAAAAATCATGTGAATTTTCCCTATGGTGTTACAATATCAATAGATATTTTTTATTTAGTGCATAGTGATGTGTTTGAACCTTCAAAGGTTCTATTCTTAGGAAAATATATGTACTATGTTACTTTTATAGATTAATTTTTAAGAAATGCCTAGGTATTTTTATTTAGAATAAATCTAGTATTTTCAATTAGTTTAAAGAGTTTATGGGTCTAGTAGATAATTAGATGGGAAAGAAGATAATGGTTTTGATAAGTGATAATGGTGGAAATAATTACTTAGATACATTTGACCAATTCTAAAATTAGTTTGGAACATAAATTTAAAAGACCACTACTTATACACTATAACAAGATGAATTTGTAGAAAGAATAAGAGAAACTCTAATGGATAAGGCTAGGAGTATGCACAATGGTGCAAGGCTAAAAAAATTTGAGTAGCAATAACCGATTGTTATCATATCAATAAATCTCTAACCTTATCTTTTTTGAATAAGAATCTGTAGTAAGAAATATCCCCAAACATTTAAGAGTGTTTAGTCAAATGATGCTATATATGTGTATTCCCAAAGATAAAAGGACTAAATTAGATTATAAATCAACAAAGTGTATATTTATGTGATATATAATTGATGTTAAAGGATGTAAGCTTGGGAAATAAAAAACATAAAAAATGGAATATAACCTTAATGTAATCTTATTGAACATAAGAAGGTTCTAAAACAATAAATGAAATGTAAAATGGACTTGAACGAGTTTATGTTGACTTAGAAGAGGGTGAGTATATGCCTATTGGAAGCAAATGAGGAATATGATTTAGGCATTGAGATGGAAGAGGAGAATGTGGAACCAAAGGATGTAGAATGAAATGATTTTGAACCAAAAAAATATATTTTAGACGATTGAATTAGGTAAGAAGAATAGAGTTTGAAAGTTAAGGATACTTTTCAATCCAGAAGGTTTTGGTAGACGATTACGTGGTGCCCGTGCATACACTTTGTGAGCTAGGGCGTCCGAGCCCTAGCTCCTTCCTTGCTCTCTGCTTGCTACTGCGTTTGGAGGGGGGTCTGTTCGTGCTTTGTGGGGGGCGCAGGGTGCCTTTTCTTTTTTCCTTCGCTTCATTCCTTCTCTGCATGCGTGTGAGGGCTGCTCACGGTTGTTTGCGGCGTAGTTGGTGTTGTTGGGAGCTGCGGGAGTCTTGTGTGGAGCGGCCCTTTGGGCCTGGCTTTCCACCCTTGTGCGTCCTCTTTTTAGAGGCGCCTCCTCTGTGCTCTGCCTGCGTCGATTGGTGCATGTGGGCTAGGGTTCTTGATACCCTTGTTTTGATTTTTAATTTTTGGGGTTTGTATGCTTGCTGTGGCTTGGGCCAAATGTCGTCTGGGGAGACCTCAGGGTGCTTGCCCGAAAATGGACTTTCGTTCAGCAATTGGCATGAAGTCTCCTACGCATGCTTCAAAAGTTTTCAATAATAATTTGTATTTGTCGGAATCGGGGCCAGATGGAGTGGGCTCGTCTAGTGGGGCTCGGATCACGAAAATCAATGGTTGCTTGGAACATTGCAAGGAGAGGCCGAAACTGGTCATCCCATTGGAGATGGTTGCGGAGGATATTGACTATTATTCGAGGCACTCTTTTTACTACAAATTTTTGGGTATGCGGATATCGATGCAATTTTTAGAGTCTTGGGCCCGACGGACTTGGATGCCAGAGGGTGAGATGGATATAAAGCTTCTGGAAAATAATTATTTCATGGTTACCTTTGATTGCATGGCGGATCGCAACAAGGTTTTTGAAGGGGGTCCCTATTTCTATAACCAGGTGGGGTTGTTTATTAAACCGTGGCATGCTGGTTTTAACCCTGCTGAGGAGCTTCCGACTCGAGTCCCGGTGTGGGTTCGTCTTCCGCGATTTCCTGTGGAATGTTGGAGGGATGATGTTTTGCATTTGTTGGGGTCGATGCTCGGGAAGCCAGTTGGTTCTTCACAACAGACTCAATTTAAAAAGGTGATAACTTTTGCTCGTATCTGTGTAGAAATTGACTTAAGCAAGCCATTACCAGATTCTTTGGATATGTCTGTGGGTCCTTATTCTTGGGTGCAGTCGTTAGATTATGAAACTCTTCCATTTCGGT
Source organism: Sequoia sempervirens (assembly GCA_007258455.2). Classification (NCBI taxonomy): domain Eukaryota; kingdom Viridiplantae; phylum Streptophyta; class Pinopsida; order Cupressales; family Cupressaceae; genus Sequoia; species Sequoia sempervirens. The sequence goes on from VDFB02379711.1 coordinate 125,371,281, forward strand.
GTCGTCTCTGCCATGAGTATGGTCACCTTCAGCGAAGATGCCCAAGGGCTAGGCCTGTGGAGCCTCATAGTTCTCAACCTACTCACAACCCACCTAGGGAAGATAAGGGAAAGGATCCCATTCCCGGGGATGGGGTTGATCCAGATGGTTTTTCCCCTGTTAGGAATCGTAATAGAAACCGAGGTCAAAAGAGGACCTTGAATGAAAGACAAGATGAAGATTGTTTTAATAGATTCGAGGTTTTGGAGGATCTTGGCCAGCAGGAAGTGAATCCGGGCTTGGTGAACTTGGATCAGGGTATTGTGTGTTCTGGGCAGGAGGATCCTCTTTTTGGGGTTTCTCAGGATACACATGATTCTGGAGCTGTGCAAATGGTAACTACCTTCAAATGGATGTCCAGGTGGAGCCGGTGTCTACTGTGGAAATGAAGAAGAGTGGGGGAGACAACTCTACTCTGGCTTTACATGCAAGTTCAGATGCAGGAAATAATTTCAAGTCTTCTCCTTCTCCTTTGGGTCTACATCAAAAGGATCTCAAAAAAGGGTTGGGGGAGAAATCTTCAAAGCTTGGCAGAAAAAGGATTTGGAAAAGATTAAGTTAGCTGGGGAAACTCTTGTGGAGTCAGGGTCGGTTAAGACTTTGGATTCACACTTCTCAAGCTCTTTGAAATGATTGTTCTATCATGGAATGCAAGGGGCTTGAACAACAGCCCTCGACAAAAGGCTGTTTGTGAATTGGTTAGAAGTCAATCTCCTGATGTTTTATTCCTGCAGGAGACTAAGTTATCTGTTGAATGCATGCTAGGTTTATCTCCTAAGTTGTGGAGAAGTGGTGAGTGCCAATGCATTGGTGCTCAAGGGTCTGCGGGTGGAGTAGCTTGCCTTTGGAATCCGCGGAAGATCCGCCCTCTTTGGTGAATGTCCAACAAGTCTTCTATCTCGATGATTGCTTCTTGCTTTGAGACCGGGGAATCTATCCTCCTCACTAATATCTATGCGCCTGTTGATTTTCAGGGTAAGCAACTTTTGTGGGCTCATATTCAATTTGTCCGGAGTATGGTGCCTTTTTATCCATGGATCATGGCTGGGGACTTCAATGCTATCTCTGAGTTGGCTGAGAAGCGGGGTGGTATTGCAAGGTTGGAGCCTTCTGTGTTGCTTCTGCAGGACAATATTTCTGCTTTGAATCTTGTTGATGTTAAGCCTAATAATGGTCTTTTCACTTGGAGCAATCGAAGGCTTGGGGATCAATGCATTTCTGAAAGACTTGACCGGTTTCTAGTGTCCTGTTTTTGGGTTGGTGGCTTGTGGTCTTCTAGCTCAAAAATTTTGGATTGGAGGGGGTCCGACCATTGGCCTATCAAGCTTGTTGTTTCTTCAGTTCGTGTGCCTCGATCGGCCCCTTTTAAGTTCCAGCTAATGTGGCTACGTGAGCCCTCCCTTCATGAGTATATGGCAGAATGGTGGAGAAAGGGTAGACCTGCTTTTGGTACGGCAATGTATACTTTTGCTAAGCTTCTCCAATTTGTTAAATATCAGCTTAAGCGTTGGAACCGATAGTGCTTTGGGAATATTTTTCAAGCCAAGTTTGCTACCCAAGCTGAGTTGAATAGCATTACAAGGGTGATCAAGGAGGATGGTGTGACTGCTAAATTACTTCAAGAGGAGGCCAAGGCATTGAAAGTTCTTGAGGAGTGTGAATTGCGTGAAGAGATCTATTGGAAGCAAAAGGCACGAATTGAATGGCTTCAGGAGGGAGATAGGAATACTGCCTTCTTCTTCAATTCTGTCAAAGCCAGGCGACATGGGAATTCAATTTCTGTTTTGGTGAAAGACACTGGTGAGTCTCTTTCCTCTTTTAAGGATATTTCGGCTGAAGCAGTACAGTATTTTGATTCTTTATTCAGGGAGGACCCCCAGGGGGATCCTAACGCGAAGGCTCATGTTCTGTCTTGCATCCCGTCGTTGGTTACTAGAGAGATGAATGAGCATCTTATGAGTGATATCTCGATGGATGAACTTGAGGGAACGGTGTTCCAGATGAAGAAAGGGAAAGCTCCTGGCCCTGATGGCTTTCTGGTGGAGTTCTTTCAAGATTTCTGGGATATTATCAAGCTGGACTTATTGGCGGTTGTCCAGGAATCTCAAATGAACAAGCAAATGTTACGGGCTTTGAATTCTACCTTCTTGGCTCTTATCCCCAAATGTGATGGGGCAGACAGGTTAAACCAATTTAGGCCCATTTCTCTTTGTAATGTGATTTATAAAATTATCTCTAAAATAATTGTGGATAGGCTGAAAAGATGGCTCAAAGTGCTGATCTCTGAGGAGCAGAGTGGTTTTGTGGCGGGCAGACAAATTCTAGATGGGGTGGTTATAGCTATGGAAACCATTCATTCTATGGCCATCTCCAATTATAAGGCAATGTTCATCAAGTTGGACATGGCAAAGGCTTATGACAGAGTTCGCTGGTCCTTTCTTCGAAAGATCCTTGGGGATTTTGGTTTTGGGGATGAGTGGATCCAATGGGTCATGAGTTGTGTTACTTCAGTATCCTTCTCTGTTTTGATTAATGGGGAGCCCTCTGAGCTTTTTTGTGCTTCCCAGGGTCTGCGACAGGGTGACCCAGTTTCTCCGTATATGTTCTTGCTTCTTGTTGAAGGTCTCGGCCGATTGTTGAAAAGGAATGTTGAGATGGGTCTCATTCATGGATGGCGATGGGGAGGTAATATTTCCCCACAGTCTCATTTGCAGTTTGTGGATGATACTGCGCTGATGGGAATGGCTACAATCAGGGAGGCTACATACTTGCGTGCAGTGCTCGATGTTTATCTTCTTGCCTCGGGTCAACTAATTAATGAAGATAAGTCCTCAATCTTCTTCTTCAATACTTCTGGTCCTATCCAAAGGAGGATTGCTAATATCCTGAGGTTTCAGATTGGGTCCCTTCCTTTGACCTATCTTGGTATTCCTATCTCTGTCAAAAGGATGCCCAGGGCTTCTTGGCAGAGCATTTTGGATAAGTTTCAGACAAAGGTTAACCATTGGACCCACAAATGGTTGTCCTTTGCTGGTAGGGTTCAGCTGATCAAGTCTGTGGTTCAGGCTCTCCCCATTTATAGATGTATGCTCCAGGTGGCCCTGGTTGGGTTTGTTCAAGATCTTGATGCTTTAACCAGAAAATTTCTTTGGGCTGGTAATTTATTATCCTCCAAGTGGAGTTTGGTTAGATGGGAGGTTGTTTGTAGCCCGAAGCACTGTGGCGGTCTTGGTTTAAGGCAGTCTTCTTTGTCTGGGATAGCGCTTGCTGCTAAATTGTTTTGGAGGTGGTGTGTGGAGCAGGATCAGACCTGGGCCAAGATTTTGTCCCACAAATATTTCCCAGGGATACCTCATATGGACATTCCTCGCTATCCCTTGGAGGGGAAAGGTTTGGTTATTTGGGGTACCCTCAAGAAAGGGGCTGCTCTTGTCAAGGATGGTTTGTTCTGGACTTGCAAAGGTGGGTTAGAGGCTCACTTCTAGTTGGATTCCTGGGATGGCTTTCCCCCTATTGTCTCTCAGTTTCCTAATCTGTTGCCCCTTAGTCAAAGACTCATTGCGGCTGGTTGGGTTCAGGTGAGAGATTTTAAGGCTATGTCTACTCATGGCCAATTGATGGTGGCTAGGTGGAAGAATCCTGAGGAGTGGCCTATGGTTGGTATGGAGGAGGAGTGTGCGGAATTGCAACGCATCCTTTCTAGTAGGAGTTGTTGCTCCTTCCCTGATGGAGATGTTCTCTCTTGGTCCCCCAACCCTAAGGGTGTTTATAATGTAGCCTCTGGCTATCAAGTTCTTTTATCTCACAAGTTGGACGGGGCAGAGGTTAGTTGGTGGCAGAGAGTATGGGATAAGTTTTCTTGGCCAAAGTGCAATTGTTTCATTTGGACTTTGGCCTGGAAGAAGTGCTTGACTTGGGACAATATTCAGAAGCGGGGTTTTCAGGGCCCATCCATGTGTGTTTTGTGTGGGAATGGGGAGGAGGATTCTGGTCATTTGTTTTTTCGTTGCTCTTTTTCCTTGAGGCTGTGGCATTTATGGTGGGAAGCCTGGAAAAGCCCTTGTGTCCATGCTTCCTCCGTGGTGGATTTTTGGAATAGTCTTGGCAGACCTCCTGCTATGGCCTCTTTCTTACAGGACGTGTGGTATGTTGGGCCTACCTTCATTCTCTGGCAGATTTGGTTGGAGCGGAATCGTAGAATCTTCCGTGGTGAAAAGATGGTCTTTCAGCAGATTTGGCAGAGAATTATGGGCATGGTTCGGGAGACGGTGGAAGCGAAGTGTGAGGTGGTGTATCCCTTGGAGAAAGAGGATGCTGAGAGGGTGGAGAGACTGGGCCTTCGAGAGTTGTCTTTGGCTTCGGCTTGTGTTCGAAGGGGAAGGCAGGCGAAGAAAAAAGTGATGCGAATGGGAAGGTGGCTTCCCCCTCCTGTTGGATTTCTGAAGATTAATACTGATGGCTCATCAAGGGGAAACCCTGGGCTTGCTGGAATTGGTGGGGTTGGTAGGGATTCTTCGAGGACGGTGGTTTTTTTCTTCTCTGTCTATGAAGGGGTGCAGACTGTCAACCTTATGGAAGGTCTGGAAATCCTCTTCGCTCTTGAACGAGCCTATTCTTTGGGGTGGAGAAAGGTTATTTGTGAGTCTGACTCACAAGTTTTGGTTAATTTGCTTAATGCTAGGAAGGTGGCTGATGTCAGTTGGCAGCTGGCTAGGATGGTGCAGCAAATTCTGCGGATTAGTTCCTTGATGGAGGTGGTGTCTTTTGTCCATATTCTGAGGGAATGGAATAGGGCAGCGGACTGCTTGGTGAAATGGGCTTCAGAGTATCTTGATGGCTGGAAGATTGAGAGGTGGGAGCAGATTTCCCAGGAGCTCCGCCGTGATCTGGATATGATTATTGCCGAAGATGGGGATGAAATTGATGATAGCTGATGATTGGCTCTTGCGTTGTTTATTTGTATCTTTTGGGTTCCCTGGGGCTTTGTCCCTTTGCTTTGATGTAATTCTTTGATTCTGATCTTCAATAAAGTTTTTACCCCTTTTATTATTAAAAAAAAGGTAAGAAGAATACCAAAAGGTATAGGAACAGTAATTTTCATTGTGTATTTACTTTATTTTCTTTATTCACTACTAATTAATCTCCAAATATGTTTAGTGGGAACTTGGATTAAATAAAAATAAGTTTTGGAAGGAGGTTATGGATGAAAAAGTGGAAGCATTTGATAGGAATAAAAATTTCACTTGGTGAAATGATTTACTAGAAGAAAACTTGTTGGTTGCAAATGAGTGCTAAAGAGAGAACAATCTAAAAGAAAAAATGGAAAAAGTATAATCTTAAAATAGTAGCAAAATCCCATCAAGTAAAAAAATGATTTTGGTAAAACAATTTCTCTTAGTAGAAAAGTAACTTAAATTAGGTTTTTTTAATTTTTTTACTAACTAATTGTATCTTGAAATAGAATAGTGGATGTAAAAATAATATTTATTCATGGTGAACTTGAGGAATAAATTGCATGGAATAACTAGAGAGTCTTAAGGTAAAAGGTAAGGAGGACTTAATGTGAAAGCTAAAAATCACTAAATATATAAAATTAAATTTTTTATAAGTATGCATTGAGACTTGCACTTAATTATAGCAAAGTTTACTTATATATATTTTAAATAAGAAGGTATTATTTTCTTTATCATTGTGTTGTATGTAAATTACATGTTAATTGGTAACAATAAAATAAATGAATGTAGTTAAGTCTCAATTATCTTAGTTTACCATGAAAGGTTTTGGTACTAAAAAATTGAGGGGATCATCTTTCTTGTAGTGCTTAGTGTCCCTTAACTCCATGTACTCATAGCTAAAGATGCATAGCATTAGGGGAGTGGAATATTACTTGTTGTAGAGAGCCATATAGCTACTCAATCCAATATCTATAAACTCACATCTTAGAACCTTAATAGCTACAAGTTAAAAACACATACACATGTGAATATAAGCATATAATAATCTCACACACAACAAAATGTACACACAGTCATCTAGTTCACAAGCAATACATACCATGAATTTAAAATCAAAATCACTTTATATACACTAGCCCATTAAAAGGAGTAGCTATTTTAAAGAAATCTTACTCTATTAAATTACTAAAAGTATATTTAATTATATATTTTGACTCAAAGTTATAGAGTTGAGAAAAAACTTAAACTCCCTTATTTGCACCAGTATTACTCTTTTCAATTTATGAACCTACACAACAAACACATTTTATATGGGTGATGGAACACCACTTACTCTCACACAACCATATTATTTCTTCCCTAAATCATTTCTATTTTAGTTCCTCCTTGGATCCTTTCTTTCTCTCATGTGGGTTTGTTATTTTCCTCACAAATATGAGGACACCATTTAACCCTCCAAAATATGATGACTTTATCTCTCTCTTTTTCTAGACAATTTTTGTTTCTCTCATTTCTACTACTTTTTCAACCTTCTCTATTATCTTTATGCCTTCATGTTTTTAAAAACCCCTCAAAATTGATCATTTTCATCTACCTACCTAGTTTTTATGTGTCAAAATCTCTTCATTAATGTTGAACCTAATCAAATCCAACTCTAACTACCTAATTCTCTTACTCATTACTCTTTCCAATAATTTGTTATATTAATTTTGAGTGGGATTAGGTGCATTACTCTTTCAAACTTAGTAACATCAAATTGATGAATGATTGATTTAACAGGAAAAATCTTAGGTACTAATTTTAGTTAATTTTCTTAATTGGTGCATTAAAGTGAGCTAAGGGGTATAAGAGTTGATTCTTAGGTTGGGTGGTGAAGCAATAAAATGAGATTTGAAAAGTTCAGAGTCTAATAATATATTAAACAATTAATCAAAATCTTGTTAAGCTATATTTTTATGTTTATTTAGGAATTAAGTATTTAGTATGTTTCACATCAATTTTTGCAAGGAATTATATGTTTCAATATTAAAGAATTCTTTGGACTAGTTGAGGTTTATGGATATATGTATTAAGTGAAAAATCTAAAGGTTCTCCTTTACTACCACTATAATTCCCAACCTAATAGTAGGCTCCAATGCTAGCAAGATGAAGAAAAGAGCTTCAAAGAAACATAAAAAGAAAAAAATTAAAGAAATATTAAAAGAAAAGAGAAATTTAACTCTTTAGATCATCCAAATATCTCTATTAGGGCTATGCATGCCTAACTTTTAGTAGAGCTATATTTGGAGGGAATTATAGAGATAACATTGTTGAGGCTATAGATGCTTGAGTAGTAGAAAGACTTTATCCAAGGTTGGCTTAGAAGGTTAGAGAAAACTATGTAGCTTAATACAAATATCCAAATATCTTCTGACTTTTTCAAGGAAAGGAATGAATCAAGAGCACACACTTATGTTCCTTAAGATTTATGTTTCCCATATTATGTGAAAAATTCTAAGAGAAATGTAGGATGTTATCTTGATAAAATTGGAGATTTACATTTAATATATTCTTAGTTTTTATGATTTATTTTTTTTTGGTTGCTAGTTGTTGTGTAGTCTCACAATATACCCATGGTGAGGACCCAATTTAAGTATATTGTAGTTTAAGTCACCACTAGGTGTGCAAAAGGTGTGAGAAAACTCAAATTATGGTAATATTGATCATGAAAAGTTTTTGAAAAGGTAAAATTTGAGAGGTTGTAAGTTTCGAGGAAGAAATGACCTATAGAACAGAATGTTGTACCTTTAAATTTTGTATCTGACAACAAGCGTAGCTTGGATAGCCTAGTCCTCAGAGGAATACGTAAGTAAAGATGGGGTTTTGCTATCACATATTTTCTTCATCATAAGGCAAGCCCAAAAAAGAGTTAAAAGTGAAATAATGCAATCCAAAAAATTTGAAACTTATTGAACCAAACGTAGGATGCAAATTTACCATTCTAGTTATTGAGGCAATAAAGGAAGATTTTTCCATGAAAGAATCCTTAATTTAGGGACAGAGGATAATAATGTTTATCATTTCATTAAAGAATTGAATGATTAGATATTTTAGGAATTCTATAATCATATAAATTCCCAAAATTCTATAAGAATCAAAATTTCTAAAAACTTTAGAAAGTATGTTTGAACAAGTTTAAGAATTCATTTGGAAATCATTTGAAGGATATGTAATGAATTGGAAGGCATCGATGGGTTAACTAGTAAAGTTTTATATGGATTATTCTAATTGAAATATTATGGACATGGTATAATATTTCACACAATAAATGTTGAATGTAGGTTTTAAGAGGATTTTGGAAAGTGGAACCAGATGTTGATGTGGTTTCAAGTACTTTTACTGATGTCAGAAATGGATTTTTTTCCTAATGCTAGAAGCGAGTTCTTTTCTCAATGTGAGAAGTGGATTTTATTTCTCAATGTTGATAAATAATTAGATGCAAGGATTTTGAGGTATGCTAGCAATGGAAATATTTTTGGGTTTTCACAGGAAAAAATAAAGACTAGAGTAAAGAGCCAAGAGAGCATGATTTAAGGAGGTTGCATCTAAGAATCAACAAAAAATTCTTTGAATACCAAGGTGATGTATCACAAATATTGTCTAGAGTTTTGAAAGGTTAAAGAATCATCAACATAGACCAATTTGATGAAACATAAATTTGATTAATTCTTCTAAAACTATTTGCTTGTTTTATTATATACATAGAAGAGATTTTGTGTTAGATTTCTTATGATGATTAACTTATTTCTCCTTGGCCATGTTTTATTTTTGTAATGAACTCATGTCCTGTATTTTATAAAAGGAAATGTTTTTCTTAGTTTTAGGGATTATAAATTGTTGAAAAGATAGAGCTTATATGGGAGATATACCAATTTAGTTTCTATTTCATGATTTCTATTAAATTTTAGTAAATACTTGTACATAATTTAAGGTTTGGTAATATGAAGCAATTGAAGTTCATTCATAATCATATATTTTGCATGACTATAGTGGTTTATTCCTAGTGAAATAATCAATTTGTTACACCATATTTGGGTACATTTTGAAGCTATCAATTTTATTCTTTAAACTCTTACATTATTTTATATGTAGTTGTGAAGCAGTCTAGTGAAATATAAAAATATTTTATGGTTTATTTTACTTACCTTTTAGTATGTGTGTGGGAAATATATCTAAAAGTAGTTAATTTATTAGGCTTTTCTTTTATCACCTTTAATCTTTTAAATTTTATTTTGGAAATTGTTAGAATTGAATGGATTATTAAAAAGTGATGAATGCATGATTTTTGAGTTTATTAACATCACTCATTATTTAGCAAGAGAAATATTTAGAAATATTGTAGGCCCCCATGTGAAAACAATAATTGAACAACAAACCTTAAGTGAACCTAGTAAATCAAGACCTAACATTCTTGAGCATTGGGATAGCTAAATCCTTAATTGAATTTGGTGATTCTTTCAATATAAGATAGGTTATGTTGTCCATATAATAAAATCTATCTATATGTTTATGCATATATAAAATCCACAACAATAGGTATATATAGGATATTATATCCAAGAGACTAAAAACATAACCAATATGGGATAATGAAAATATCCCTAAGTAAATTAATCTAGTGTAAAAAGGACCTAAGTGGATAACTAACTAGGAAATGAACTAGTTAGATAAAGTACCATGTTCACACTAAAACCCCACATTAAGTCCAAAGATGGGTTTTCGCTGCATGGGTTGATGAGCTACCCATGTACAAATGTCCTCTCAACTAGGAAAGAAGGAGAAAATATAGTGTGAAACAAATCCCTCCCATGAGAGGATGAATGGAGAAGGTCTAAGTGACCCCCTAAAAGATATTTCTTGCACCCCCAAGAGAGACTAAAGATGAACATACTTTCTCTAGGTAAAGGGTTTGGTGAAGATATCTAGAATCTAATATGCTTTAGGATAGTAGTGTAAATCAATGATCTACTCTTGAATCATCTCTCAGAGAAAATACATATGATCTCAATGTGTCTGGTTCATTGATTATGGACTAGGTTCTTCGAGATCTAAATGGTGCTCTAGTTGTCACAATAGATGAGTGATGGCTTATGAAAAGTGACACCAAATTTAGTGAGGATATTTTGAAGCTAAATAGCCTTAGTGGAAGCATTGACAACCCCTCAATACTCAACCTTAGTCAAAGAAAGATCAATTCCCTTTTTTTTTTCTCTTCAAATAAATGAGACTAAAACCAAGGTGAAAATTATAGCTAAATGTGGACTTATAATCATCAAGATCACTAGTTCAATCAAAATCTATGTATCCAATCAAGTTTGAACTTGTTCTTTCTATATAGTGAATCCCATATGTGTGAGTGATTTGGATGTAGTGCAAGATTTGTTTGGTATATTTCTAGTGAAGTTCATGTGGCTCTATTATGAAGCATGAAAAAATGTCAATAACAAAGGAAATTTTAGGGAAAGTATGAGTCAAGAAAAAGAGGAAACTAATGAGTTGGTGATATAAAGTAGCATCAATGAGTGGTGTGGAACACCTTACCTAAATCTTGATCCTAGATAGAAAGGGAGTTGGTTCACGCTTATAATCATCCATATGAAAATGAGCCAAGAGATCAAGAGCATATCTAGTCTATACAAGAGAGATATTTTAAGAGTTTTGAGTGATCTCAATCCTCCAAAAATAGTGCAAGAGACCCAATTCAACCATGGAAAATATATCATGCAAATCAATCTTCAAAATTGCAATGACGTCCATGAAGTACCCCCAATTACAATCAAGTCATCAACATAGAGAGCCAAGAAGAGAAGAGCATTCTATTAGCATAGAATATAGAAATTTGGATCTAAGTGGCATCTAGAGAACAAAACTAAGAGAAGAAAGGAGTCCATCTTCGCATTCCAAGCTCAAAGGGCTTGCTTGAGTCCATAGAGAGACTTACTCAATTAAAAAACCATTGAATAATCTTGAATGAATCCTTGTGTTTGCTCCATATAAATCCCCCATATAGATCATTGTCAAAAAGTGTATTCTTCACATCCTAGCCCTTGTAAGAAAAATTTGGCCACAAGTCATGATTTATGCTTGTCAACTGATCCATCCACTACAAATTGGGTTTTGTAGATCCATTTACACAACCAATTTTCTTCCCTTAGGAAATGGAATAAGATCCCATTTTTCCTCACCAAAGAGTTGTATTTGTATACACCTAAAAACGGTCAAGATATTTTATTAATTAAATACTAGTTATTTATTTAATATTTCATCTACTTATAAATAAATTCTCAATTTATTTATATAGTTCATATCTTCTAATTCTTCAAATCTAAAATCACATTCCTCTAATTTAATTAAATAAACAAATTTCTATCTAGTTTGTTTTATTTAATTAATTTTCACTAATCCCAAATTTGGAATTCAAACACATGTCTACAACTTTTCATGCCACCTCACCAAGGTCACATGAAATTAAATAATTCTAATTTTTAAATTAGAATTATCTTCAAAAAAAATTGAACACATGGTCTTTTTCTCACACACTTGATTCCTTCATCCATTTGGCATGTTGCCCTTGGTCAAGGGAACATCCTCCAAGATTCTCTCCATCTCCACCGTTCATCCCTCATGTTTGAATCTGGATTGTCGATCATTGCCACATCACAAGATGCTTAGAAAATCCTATAAATACAACCCTTTGCTATAGTATTTGGCATACCATATTTGAGTAGAGTTATTATGCAGGAATAGCTTTGGATCATTGGAGCATTTGGAGTTTATAGTTAGCATTATAGAATCATTTTTTGCTTTATAGTTGCATAGTAAATCATGTTTTTCTTTATAGTTGCATCTTATTTCATATCTTTCTTTATAGTTGCATTTTAGTTCACCATATCAATGGTCATTTGAGCATATGCAGAATAATTTTAACTTCTTATCATAGCATTTGTATCACATAGTTTAGCAACATTATCCATTTATCAATACCTCCATTATCATAGCATCATAGCTTTCATCTCATAGTTTCATATAGGAACTTAGATTTCTTGCATTTAGAATAGCATCTTGTTTCTCAAGCTGTCATTTTAACAACCATAGTGCATATACAAAATTTGAGGGTCAATATGGTTTAATAAATCCTTGAGAATAGAGAACAATGGAACCTTTTTGAAGATTTGTTTAACTACAATTTAGAGTAGTTCTTTGATTCAAATCTTTAATATAATATGTCTCATTGGTGTTTGTGTGCTTTAGTATTTATTTACTAACTCTCCCACATTCCACACACACATAAATTGGCACCCACCGTGAGGCACAACCCCATTTTTAACAACTTTCTAGAAAATTTCTTGTGAACAGGCTGGACATGACATTTTAGCACGACTGTGAGTTCTTTTAGCGCATACGACCAATCTTTCAATGCATACGACTTTTGTTTCAGTTTGTTTCAGTGCATACAACAACTCTTTCAACACATCCAGGGTTTTTTTACAGCGCATACAACATTTCTTTCAGTGCATCTAGGAAATGTTTTAGTGCATTCAGGGAGTCTTTCAACACTTTTAGTCAATACTTTAGTGCATTCATTACTTCTTTTAGCGCATTCATCGGTTCTTTTAGTGCATATATGAGTTCTTTTAGTGCATAGAGTAGTTTTTTTAGCACATTGGAATGATGTTTTAGCGCATTGGATGACTATTTTAGTGCATCTGTTTAAATATGTAAAATTTTAAAAATCCTAGAACTAATTGGTGTTTTCTACTTGCAAGTACTTTTATACGCTGGTCAAAGACAATCTTATTAAACTACTAATGATTTATGCAAGGGTTCGAGTTATTTAATGCTTTCTTTTGATTAAGATAGGCATCTAGCTTAATTAGAAAGGTTAAAGCACACCATATTTTTTGTGCTTGATGAATGGTAGGAATATGCTCTCCCCTTAATTGGGTGACCAAAAAGCTAGACCCATTCATTTTTATTTTGTTTTATCCTTAGAGGGATTGCCTTGTGGGAAAAAGTAATCACCCAAGGGAGCGACCCAACCGTAACACACTAAATCCAAGTGACTTCTTTGGGATATAAATGTGGGTACTTGAGGGAAAGTTCAAGTATCATAAGGATTGTTTGAGAAAGAAGGGAAACAATGGTCTCTTTTAGGTATGGATGATCCCCCATGAATGGAATGCCTATACTAGAACTCCTTGTTTAGAAGGCCAAAATCCTTATTCTATTTACTAGCGCAGAAGGTCTAACCTTTGAAGTCGTCCCACATTTTTGTGGCTTTTAGTAGAGATGACAAATATGCCATTGGAGATTCATGGGTATTGAAGCTTGGCTTCCCCGTAGAAGTGAGTGCCATGGAGGGGAGCTAGTGGGGTCAAACTTCTAATCATCCACTGAAAGTAGGTGCAACTAGAGTAAAATCCAAGTGGGAATCCAATAAATATTGTCCTACACAACCTTAAGTTGTACATGTTTGATGTGTTTTACCAATGTGTTTTTAAACAAATTTCAAACAAAACATCATACATTGGAAGTGAAAAATCTTGATTAAAAAATACATCCTTTGAAACAACCAATTCTTTGATTGGAAAATCATAAAATCAAATAAACTTGCAAGAAACTATGACATTTCCCAGTTTAGTGCATCTGACTGTTGTTATAGTGCATCCATGCAATCTTGAAGCACATCCATATGCTATTATAGCACATCTATGCAATACTCTTGTGCATTCATTCTCTATTTTAGCACATCCAAGCACTTTTATAGTGCATCCGTTCAATATTTTAGTGCATCGACCCTCTGTTATAGTGCATACACTACATATTTTAGTGCATCAACCCTTTGTTATAGCGCATCCAAGCACTATTATAGCACATCTATGCAATTTTATGGCATATCCATACTCTATTTTAGTGCGTCTGTCAAATATTTTAGTACATCTGGGCTCTATTTTAGCACATCTATTAAATGCAAAACCCGAGAGTTAAATTTATCCCCTATTTCGTAGTTTGAGCCAAAATTCAAAATCTTTTTTCAACCCAGAATCATTCCTTAGGTACAACAGAGTCCAAACTTTTTAAAACTGACCTCTACAAGTGGAATTCTCCAAATTAAACCTAGATCTAAACATCTCAAAGTGCCTATATCATCAAACTTATCATATCTTTGATTGTTAAGCCTAGTTTCATCATTAGGATTTATCATCCTTTCATCACGAAATGAAGCTATATAATCAAATTAAACTTAGTCTCATCAATAGAATTTGTCATTTTGTTTGACTTAGTTGTAATCCTTGGCACTCTTCCAAAAAAAGATCAAAGTTTAATCAAAGTATAACACGTGTATGCCCATCCAAACAAGGTTACAAAAGCAGAAACTCAACGAAAAAGAATTGGAAACACAAAACATCAAAATGCAAAACATTGGAACTCAAAGCATCGAAACTCCAAACATCAAAACTCAAAACAGTGAAACACAAAACACCATGGGTGAAGTTGAAGAGAATCCTTTCCATGGAATCCACAACAATGAAAGGGAAGAGATAACTGAGGAAGATATCCAAAATGTTGAACAAGATCCAAATTTCCACAAGTTCTTAGAAAATATTTTCAAAAAAATGGGGAAAAACCTCCTAATGTTGGCTAAACAAGGTGTCAAATTGCCCGATGACTTTGATGTTAACTAATTGAAAGCACCTCCCAAAAATCCTGAAAATGACCCAGAACAAGTGGTTGCCCTAGAATTCATCAAATAAAAAATCTTCAACAATAAATTCTTGACATGCAAAGGGGAACCTCAAAATGATACTTGATCTAAGACATTTTTCCATATCCATTTGATCAATATATCCACATAATCCCTTTTCCCAAACATTGTGAATTCCCAAAGTATGACAAATACAATGGTAAAACTGATCCAATAGATCATGTGAGAGAATTTAGAACCATGAGTCTTGAATTTGCGCATGAAGAAACCTATTTGATGAGGTTATTCCCATGTAGCTTAGGTGGACAATTCCTTGAATGGTTTTCCAAACTTGCACCACCAATTAGAACCTTTGAAGAATTGGTTAACAAGTTCATCACCCAATATTCTTATAACATCCAACATGATATAACAATGAAAGACCTTTGCAACTTGAAACAAAAAAAGGGTGAATTGTTCCTCCTTTTCTACAAAAATGGAGAAGGTTATTTACGAGGTATTCTCATCCCATACCTGAAAAAGAAATGATGGAAATCTTTATTGATAACCTGAATGATGAGATGAGCTACAGATTGGAATTGCAATGTCCACCCACATTCGAAAAATCGATTGAAAATGGGATTAAAATTGAAGAAGCTTTGGTCAAAAGAGGAGTCATAAAACTTTACAATGACAACAACACATCAAACTCCTCTAATAACTACAACAATAGTGACAAACCCAAGTTTTGGAAATGAAAAAAGAATGTGGGTAACAACAATGGCATAGCTGAAAACCAAAATACAAAACCTATATTGAACTTGATAGCAGCTGCCACCAAAACTAATCAAAACAATAATCCACCCAACAACCAAACCAACAACCAAAATTTCAACCAAATCAACAATCAAGGTAATGCTAGATCAAGAACACCATCATATCGAATGTCCTCAAATCGAAGAAGGTTCACGCCTTTGGGACAATCCTCAAAATGAACATTAAAGAAACTTCTTGAAGCTAAAGTCATAACATTACCAAAGGAAGGAAATTGGGAGCCACAAGTTAAGCCTCCATGGTGGAATGATGCACATTTTTGTGACTTTCATTGAAACAAAGGGCATAAAACTAACAATTGCATGCAATTGAAACACTTGATACAAGACTTGATTGAAAATAAGACCATATTTGTAGGACTCCAAACAAACAATGATCATGGAGTGTTCAAGAACCCTCTACCAAATTATGAAAAGGGGGAGTCATCATCATCAAACACCAAAGGAAAAAATGTGAACTATGTTTATGACACCACTATTCTCCATATTGAGGTGGTTGATGATCAAACCCATGACAAACCAGATCTTATTGCAACTGATGACCCAATAAATGACATCATCATTGAATATGAACAAAACATCATTGCAACTGAAAATCATCACCATGATATCGACACCACCTCACATCAAATCAATGACCTTGTGCCAATAGATTTGATCACCAATATCGTTGCAAATGACAATCACATTAATGTCATCAAAATCTCAGAGAAACAAAACAATTCACCAATCAATGCAATCACAAGAGGACAAGCCAAGGTAACATTGAAAGGAGCTACCCCTTCCACGTCCAAAGCAACTACTGTTGTTCCTACAACTCAATATAACATCGTTGATCAATGGCAGAAGCTACCCACTCAAATATCCATAGTGGAGATTCTCAAGATTTCACCAGCACATAGAGAAATCTTAGAACAAGCTCTAGTGGCCACCACAGTACCAAACAACTTGGAAGTTTTCCAATTTCAGACTATGGTGGGACATTTGACTGCACCACACTACTTATTGTTTTCTGAACATGATGATGTATCCATCACCCATCCACATAACATTGCTCTCCACATTGAGCTCTTAATCCATAAACACTATGTTAAACATGTTCTAATAGATGGAGGAGTTGGCTTAAATATTTTCACTCTAAAACTTGTCCTTGCACTCAGATATTCTAAAAATGTTATTGATCCCAAAAGGAAAATCACAATAAAAGCATATGATGATGAAGAGAGATCCTCCCAAGGATTGATTGTCTTACCAATTCAAGTAGGACCAATTGTCAAAGATATAGTCTGTCAAGTGTTGGACAAATAATTGACACACAGCATACTCTTGGGATGACTTTGGATCCATGAGATGCAAGTTGTACCATCGACATATCACCAATGTTTGAAATTTCCTTTTAACGGACAAGAGATCACTATTGCTACCAATTCCAATAACCCCCAATACTGCAACACACTCAAAACAACCCAAGACACTTTTGTACCACACAACAGGGAAGCTACAACTCCTGGTTCATCCAACAGTGAAAAACAACTAAATGCCTTGCCAAAGTGGGTGGAGAAAAATGACTGATCAAAAGATAAGGGTATCAGTGAGTCTACTCCATCAAATCATGAAAGTCAACTCAATGCCTTATCAAAATAGGTTGAAAAGATCTAATTGAAAAAAAAAGGCATGGGGGAATACTCATTTGAGAAATCCTTGTGTTTATCACAACTTTCATCTTCTCCTAAGTCATATGGACAACCATCAACATCAAGAAAACAATCATCACAACCAACCACACTCTTTGATGGAAAATTTGTAAGAGTAGGAACCTTAGTGGATGAATCAGAAGATAAGGAGGTTTTGAATTAGTTGTATAAGGATGAAGAATAATCACAAGCATCCACTTCACATGTACTGACAAAGCAATATGACAAAGGCAATGCAATCTTGGAAAAGATGGGATATGAGGGAAAAGGTCCTATGGGTACAAGAAAAGATGACATCATAGAACCAATACAACCCATCACAATGAATTCTAAGGACAAGATGGGACTAGGATACATGGAAGAAGCAAAAGAAGAAACTAGACAAGTTGTCGAGAAAATCCTTCAATTGAGAGATAGTTCTAAAACAAATTCCAATGAATACAAATTGGATTCCCTCTCTAAAGAGTCTTGTCATGATAAGGAGATTAATGTGGTACAAAAGTATACTCCAACACATATAGAGGGACAAAGCTTGAATTATCGACCACTTGAAATTGGATCACAGAATATTGATGACTCAAGTGAAGATGATCATTCTTCTAGTGAGATAGATACTTCAAAGAAAGTAACATCTTAGACCTTGATATTGCCATTAGACATTCTGACAACATTGCCATCATGATGCTTACCCCTTCTGACCTCAGCCAATCTGATGATTCCATGCCATTAGTACACCTCGAATTGATTGAATGGGACCAATCTGAGTTGTTTGATCTACCCACGTTTTTGAAATGATGACATCATCATTAACTTCCTTTGTTTTGATAACCCTGAAACATGTTCCATCATTAAATCTCATAGCAGAACTTTAGAAAAGGGGAGTGCCAAATCTTCCAGCTGCAAAATGAATACCAAAATCAAATCTAATGGTGAAAACCATTTAATGGCACTATTAGATCCAAAAAAAGTAAAAACAAAGAGTGTATCTCAAGGTGAAAACCTCTCCGAGGCACCAAGAGATGGAATATTTGACACTCTCCCCAAACACTATTAGGAGAGATCATCAGTGTTGATTGATTCTACACAGTCTATCAATGTTGGCACAAATAAAACAATAAAGACTTTGCATCTATCAGCGTCCATGATAAAGGAGGAAAAACCTAGTTTCACTAAATTCTTTGAATAGAGGTAGATCAACTTTGTTTGGTCTTATGCTAACATTTTGGGCATAGATCCAAAACTCATCATGCATCATTTATCACTACCACCTGGTGTAAAACTAGTAAAGAAAAAGTTGAGAAAAATTCACCCTCATATTGCCCTCTTGGTAAAAGTTGAATTAAAGAAGCTACTGGATGTGGGAGTTATCAGACCTATTGACTATGCCGAGTGGATATCGAATATTGTGCCAGTCTCAAAACTAGACAAAAGCATCAGGATATGTACAAACTTTAGGGATCTTAACAAAGCTTTCCCAAAAGATGATTTTCCTCTACCTAACATCGACATCATCATAGACTTGACTGTTAGGCACGAAATGTTATCACTTATGGATGGATTTTCAGGGTATAATCAAATAAAGATAACACTTGAATATCAAAACAAAACAACCTTCACATGTCCTTGGGGCACTTTTTGTTGGAATGTAATGCCTTTTAGGTTGAAAAATCTTGGAGCCACATATCAGAGAGAAATGACCACCATCTTCCATGACATGATGCACACTTTTATGGATGATTATGTAGATGATTTGTTGGCCAAATCATTCACTAGAGAGGGACATCTAGAAATTTTAGACAAGATCTTCAATAGACTGGAGAAATTTAATGTGAGGTTGAACCCCAAGAAATGTGTATTCGACGTAACATCAACTAAAATTTTAGGGTACATTGTGTCAACTAAAGGAATTGAGGTGGATCTTGCAAAGGTCAAAGCCATCATGGAGATGCCTCCTCCCAAAAATTTCAGCCAACTCAGATCATTATAGGGAAGGTTTCAATCCATCGGGAGGTTCATCGTGCAACTGGCTGACAAAACACCCTTTCAACCACTCACTACACAAGAATGTATCTTTTAAGTGGGATAAGAAGTATGAATTAGCCTTCAATCAACTCAAGAAATATCTGATGTCACCACCAATACTAGTACCACCAACTGAAGGAA
>VDFB02379711.1:125390788-125484911 GCA_007258455.2 Sequoia sempervirens
TACTGTATTGTCTTGGCGAAAGCAAGTGGGGAATAGTTTTTGGCATAGGAGGTGCTTTGTCTCGGTGACTCGAAGATGGGTGAGAAGCCTTTGGTGAAACATTGTATAGTCTACGTAAGGTCTCCCCGACAGTTACAAGTTATAGCGACAAACATGAGACAGGTGGCTTCTGTCGGTGTGAGAACATTTGTGTCTTGGCAATATATTTTGGCTCGAGGCTTTCGGCAGAACAAAGTTAACTCGCTATAGAGTCTCACCGATGTTGTGTGGTCACAGCGAGACTTAAAGAATCAAAAGAATATCCTTTGACCTCAGTGTAACAAGCATGGTGTCATGGCGACCTACGGGTGGTGAAGGACTTTTGGTGAAACAAAGTGAAATCTGCATGACATCTCACCGATGACATAAGGCTATGGTGAAACAAAGGTGATACTTCTTGACTTTGACATAACAGACGGGTGGTCACGGCGATGCATGAGGAACAGAAGCGCGCGAGATGATTAACGATTGATGTTATTTTTCCTTCGGCATACCTTATGTGTTGTCTCACCGATTATACACTAGTGAATAACATATTTTTAAACATCAAGGCCAACATGTATCTGCTTGAAAATTACTACTGGCCGACTTGAATTGAGCCCGAATCTTGTGGAGGGCCGACATGAAATTTTATTTTGATATTTTTATCATGTTGATGTATAAATAAGCATGTTGTAGTTGTTAATTACCACCAGAAATTAGGTTTTTGATATACTACAAGTAGATACAGTAGAGTAAAATTATCAGACCAGAGGCTATTATTACATGATTTCACAATGGAGGTATTTATGAGATTCAGTTGATGTTGCTGTATTTCTCTGGTGTCAATTATCTGTTGAATTGAAACAAAAAATACTACTAAGTTGTCTCCATGATTGATTTTTCTGGTTGTTTAAATTGACATAACAAGTTTATGTTCGATTTATTGATACACATTTGCTGTATTTGTGTGATTAATCAACTGGTTCTTCCAAGCAAAGATTAAATCCTTTTTATTGATCACAGTAATTAGAGAAACTCATTTTGGATTATTGAAGTAGAACTTAGTAGTCACAGTATTGCATGTTTATACAAGTCGTAAACAAAACGTATGCCAGATAATTTGTGTCTTCTCCAGAAAGTGTTGCTTATCTTGATCTCATTTGACTCCGCATACCCAACAAGGCACCAGTCTCTACACTTCATCATTATGAATTCATTCAGTTTCTTTTAATTAGGACTTAGATCAGAATATTGTCACTATTTTCAAGTTGGATTTCATTTGTTCACTCCCATCTGCCATTGTGAACAAGCTGTTGTAAGAGGATTGATTGCAAGTTAAGTCTGCATTATTCAGAAAGGTACACCCGCCCAGGTTTGTAGCACCTAAAGAGTAGAAGGTTGAGTTCTCTTGACC
The DNA here is from genome assembly GCA_007258455.2 of Sequoia sempervirens. NCBI lineage: Eukaryota > Viridiplantae > Streptophyta > Pinopsida > Cupressales > Cupressaceae > Sequoia > Sequoia sempervirens. The sequence goes on from VDFB02379711.1 coordinate 125,392,224, forward strand.
TTGTCTGTTACCCTAAAGCATATCGAGAGATTGGCAGCCTCTTGAGGCATTCAACCTACGTTTTTGAGAGCTAACACCTTGCAAAAATTCATGTGAAACATACTAAATACTTAATTCCTAAATAAACATAAAAATATATCTTAACAAGATTTTGATTAATCGTTTAATATATTATTAGACTCAGAACTTTTGAAATCTCATTTTATTGCTTCAACACCCAACCTAAGCATCAACTCTTATACCCCTTAGCTCACTTTAATGCACCAATTAAGAAAATTAGCTAAAATTAGTACCTAAGATTTTTCCTGTTAAATCATTCATCAATTTGATGTTACTAAGTTTGGAAAGAGTAATGCACCTAATCCCACTCAAAATGTATATAAGAAATTATTGGAAAGAGTAATGAGTAAGAGAATAAGGTAGTTAGAGTTGGATTTGATTAGGTTCAACATTAATGAAGAGATTTTGACACATAAAACTAGGCAGGTAGATGAAAATGACCAATTTTAAGGGGTTTTTAAAAACATGAAGGCATAAAGATAATAGAGAAGGTTGAAAAAGTAGTAGAAATGAGAGAAACAAAAAATGTCTAGAAAAAGAGAGATAAAGTCATCATATTTTGGAGGGTTAAATGGTGTCCTCATATTTGTGAGGAAAATAACAAACCCACATGAGAGAAAGAAAGGATCCAAGGAGGAACTAAAATAGAAATGATTTAGGGAAGAAATAATATGGTTGTGCGAGAGCAAATGGTGTTCCATCACCCATATAAAATGTGTTTGTTGTGTAGGTTCATAAATTGAAGAGTAATATTGGTGTAAATAGGGGAGCTTAAGTTTTTCTCAACTCTATAACTTTGAGTCAAAAATGTATAATTAAATATACTTTTAGTAATATAATAGAGTAAGATTTCTCTTTAAAATAGCTACTTCTTTTTAATGGGCTTGTGTATATAATGTGATTTTGATTTTAAATTCATGGTATGTATTGCTTGTGAACTAGATGGCTTGTGTACATTTTGTTGTGTGTGAGATTATTATATGCTTATATTCACATGTGTATGTGTTTTTAACTTGTAGCTATTAAGGTTCTAAGATGTGAGTTTATAGATATTGGATTGAGTAGCTATATGGCTCTCTACAAGTAATATAACACTCCCCTAATGCTATGCATCTTTAGCTATGAGTACATGGAGTTAAGGGAAACTAAGCACTACAAGAAAGGTGATCCCCTCAATTTTTTAGTACCAAAACCTTTCATGGTAAACTAAGATAATTGAGACTTAACTACATTGATCTTTTTTTATTGTTACCAATTAACATGTAATTTACATACAACACAATGATAAAGAAAATAATACCTTCTTATTTAAAATATATATAAGTAAACTTTGCTATAATTAAGTGCAAGTCTCAATGCATACTTATCAAATTTTTAATTTTATATATTTAGTGATTTTTAGCTTTCACATTAAGTCCTCCTTACCTTTTACCTTAAGACTCTCTAGTTGTGCCATGCAAATTTATTCCTCAAGTTCACCATGAATAAATATTATTTTTACATCCACTATTCTATTTCAAGATACAATTAGTTAGTGAAAAAAATTAAAAAAAACTAATTTAAGTTACTTTTCTACTAAGAGAAATTGTTTTATCAAAATCATTTTTTTTACTTGATGGGATTTTGCTACTATTTTAAGGTTATACTTTTCCATTTTTTCTTTTTGATTGTTCTCTCTTTAGCACTCATTTGCAACCAACAAGTTTTCTTCTAGCAAATCATTTCACCAAGTGAAATTTTTATTCCTATCAAATGCTTCTACTTTTTCATCCATAACCTCCTTCCAAAACTTATGTTTATTTAATCCAAGTTCCCACTAAACATATTTGGAGATTAATTAGTAGTGAATAAAGAAAATAAAGTAAATACACAATAAAAATTACAGTTCCTATACCTTTTTGGTATTCTTCTTACCTAATTCAATCGTCTAAAATATTGTTTTTTGGTTCAAAATCATTTCATTCTACATCCTTTGGTTCCACATTCTCCTCTTCCATCTCAATCTCTAAATCATATTCCTCATTTGCTTCCAATAGGCATATATTCACCCTCTTCTAAGTCAACATAAACTTGTTCAAGTCCATTTTACATTTCATTTATTGTTTTAGAACCTTCTTATGTTCAATAAGATTACATTAAGGTTATATTCCATTTTTTATGTTTTTTATTTCCCAAGCTTACATCCTTTAACATCAATTATATATCGCATAAATATACACTTTGTTGATTTATAATCTAATTTAGTCCTTTTATCTTTGGGATACACATATATAGCATCATTTGATTAAACACTCCTAAATGTTTGGGGATATTTCTTACTACAGATTCTTATTCAAAAAAGATAAGGTTAGAGATTTATTGATAAGATAACAAGCGGTTATTGCTACTCAATTTTTTTTAGCCTTGCACCATTGTGCATACTCCTAGCCTTATCCATTAGAGTTTCTCTTATTCTTTCTACAAATTCATCTTGTTGTAGTGTATAAGTAGTGGTCTTTTAAATTTATGTTCCAAACTAATTTTAGAATTGGTCAAATGTATGTAAGTAATTATTTCCACCATTATCACTTATTAGAACCATTATCTTCTTTCCCATCTAATTATCTACTAGATCCATAAACTCTTTAAACTAATTGAAAATATTAGATTTATTCTAAATAAAAATAGAACTTTGAGACGAACAGATTACGACGACAATTTGATCGGTTTGAATGCAAAAAGCCGATGATTTTCGCCGACGACGATTTTCTTTATTTCTTTTTTCTTTTGACTGATTTTTTTTCGACTTTTTTATCTTCGATTTCCGATGTTTTTCCGGATTTCTCGGGATTTTGATTTTCGATTTTTCCCTTTCGACGACGATTTCTTTTCGATTTCCCGATTTCCGGATTTCCGATTTCCTTTCTTTCTTCCGGATCGATTTCTTTCTGATCTCGGCATTCAAACAATTGATCGGGAAAGATTTTGTCCTGATCGATCCAAAATGATTTGATTTTGATCGATCTGACGCAAACGATCGACGATCCTGATCTGATCTGATTTCCTGGATCTTTTGACGCGCAGCGTTGATTTCTGATTTGATGCAGCGCTGATTTCAAAGCGATGCCTGGATTTGATTTGATTTGATTTTTCTGATGATTTGATCGATCTTCGCGCCGGATTTGTTCTTGATTTCCGGATCGATCTTTCTGATTTTGATTTCTGCCGATTTTTGATTTCCTGATTTGATTTCTCTGATTGATTTGAAATTGATTATTGATCTTGGTGTTTGATTTTCTGCAAAAGAGGCCTGATTTGATTTGATTTGTCGGAATTTTTTGATTGCCGATTGTCTTGATCTCTGATTTGATTTGATTTGCTGATTTCCGCGCCGATGCCGATCGCCTGATTGACGCGGATTTTGATTTGATTGAAAAAAAAGTTTGATTGATCGATCTTTCAAAAAAAGCTGATCTTTAAAAAAAAGATTTGATTTGATCGATCTTGATTTGATGTTTTGTTTGATTGATTTGATTTGATTTGATTGATTGATTTTCTCTGATTGATTTGATTTCTGCCTGATTGATGCAGCGTTTGATTTGATTTTGCCTGACGATTGATCTGATTCTCCTGATTTTGATTTCTCTGATTTTTGATTTTTGCCAAACTGATCTGATTTGATTCTGATTGATTTGTCGGCAAGCGGATCTCCTGATCCGTGCCCGATCGATCTGTTGATTTTGATTTTTTGATTTCGATCCTGTTCGATCGATTTTGAATTGTTCTGATTTTGATTTGTCGACTGATTTGATTTCTCCCGCCGACGCGCCTGATCCCGCAACGCAAATCGATTTGATCCTGATCAAGATCGATCCTGATCTGATTCTCGGCATGTCTGATTTTGATCTCGCAGCAGTCGGCGTTCGATCTGATTTTTGCCTGATTTCTTTTGATTGATTGATTCTGATCTGATGCGCCTGATGTTCTCCTGTTCGATCCGGAAATTATCGCCTGATTTGATTTTGATCCCGCTTTGATGTCTGATTTGTCCGAGATTTGATTCTCCTGATTGACGTAAAAGATTGCCTGATTTGATCTGACGACGATTGCCTGATTTTGACGCAACGCAGCCTTTGTTCCGGATTGATTAAAATGCCTGATGAAACGACAGTTCTGATTTCGGCAAAAATGAAGGATTTGATTTGTTGATCGCGATTTTGATCTTATTGATTTTGATTCCTGATTGACGTTGACTGACGGAAGATCCGCAAAATTGATTTGATCGATCGGATTTGATTCTGATCTGATTGCCTGATCTGATGATCGACGATTTGATTTTCTCGTGATTTGCGCGAAAGAAACGGCAGCGTTCTTTGATTTGATTTGCCGGATCTAGATTGATCGTGAAAAAAACAAAACTTTGGTTTGCTGGCAAAACATCTCGAAAAATTGATTGTTTGATTTTCAAACGACGTTTGATGCTGATTTTGACGGAGTTTTGATTAAAATTTTGATTTCCTGATTTCCGATGCGCCTGATTTGATTGATTTCTGATCCTGCTGATCCTGATTAAGATCCGATTTGCCGGAATGATTTATGTCGAGATTCTGACTGATTTCTCCTGATTTGTCGGCAAAATTTTGATTTCCTGATTTGATTTGCCTGATCGATTTCGATCTGATGCGCCATGTCGATCCTGACGGCACGCACGGAAGGCACAACGCCTGGAATTGATCTGGAAAACGAAAACGATTTCTGATTGATCGAAATTGATCCGCAACGTGAAATATCGATTTGCCTGAAAATCGATCTGTCGATCTGATCCTGATTTCGATTTTCCGAACGATTGATTCTGACTGATCGGTCGGGAAGCGGATCGATCGACGCAAGTCGATCTGATCGCGCTGATTGTCCTGCCGCACGAAAACCGGAAATGATCTTTGTTGACTTTGATCGCATCTGATCTCACCCCACTCCCACTCCCTCCTACTTTCTCCCTCCCTCCTCCCTTTCTCTCTCCTTCCCTCTCTCTCTTTCCCTCCCCCTCTCTCTCTCTCTCACTCTATCTAGTGTTAATATATATACAAATATAGTAATATAATAATTTATATTTTATATAACACACACACACGCACACACGCACACACACACACACACACACACACACATATATTACTTCAATAAATATACAAGTCAACTTTCCTAATTAGTTAAAAAAACTTAAAGGTTATCAAAAACTTGATAGAAAGATCAAACATACATCTAACACAACAAGGGGAAGCTAAGACCAAAGTACATATGAAAAAACTAGGAGACCGATTAAGATCACATAGCATATTCACAAGTATGGAAAGGGAAGGGACAAAATGCTATATAGAAAATTAACAACAGTGCATATATGAATGAACCACCACTCCATCACATAATTCTTTTGATAAAGAGTCTCATGATTGTAAACTGTAGATGACATCTCCAGAGAGTTAAGAAAACCTTATCCAAGTGCTAAAAAGATTATAAAAGCCTGATTCACTCCATACACATAATGGAAGATAATTTAACAATCTTGAATGTACATTGTGACTGCAAGAAAAAAAACCTAAAGGAAATATTCAATATAAAAATCAGAAGTGGAAGATCAAAGTTTTCATTGGTGAAAAATATCTATAGAGGGTGAAATCCCATAATGCATAAATTTTGGAGAAGAATTTGTACAATTTAGTGAGGACATGGGGCATCTTTGAATGGGTGATCCAAAGGTAGTGGATAGCTTTGTGAACCCTAAATATCAGGTGGAAGCCATAAACACTCTCTCCATATTGAGCAAAGACCCTAAGACCCTGCCTAGTTGGTGATGCAACAACACGAAAAAGTGAGAACATGAAGCATGCAATCACATTTCCAAGGGAGGGTTCGGTCGCTCGCTTGGTGGTAGATGCGATTTGGTGATGGAGAATTTTCCAAATCCATTCACATGCCTATCTCCCTTAGCTTAGCTAATCTTTGGTTTCAGAACTTCTAATACCATATCACCCCATCCCTAATCTTTGAATGTGTCTCACGCTTACTTGTACCACCAACTTAACTAGGGTTCTGGGTTTAATACACTTGAGACAACTTCTTGCTTCCATATGACCCTTGGTTAATTTTCTAACTTGTTCAAGATTGATGAGGAAGGGAGAGGATATACAGAGATAAAAAAAAATAGACATAGAAAACAGAGGTGAACTGAAAATGAAGACATACAAAGTTTGATCACATATGCTCTTTCATGTATTCAAAAAACTGAAAATAAAAAAAACACTCTTTTTTATTTTCACACAGACTGCCAAGTTTAGCCTGAGCAGAGATAAAATGAGAAAAAAAAAAACCTTCTTTTTTTTTTTTGGTTATTGCTAGCTAGCTTTAGTGAAAGTAAACACTGGATTTTCTATGCCTCATGCATGGGGCCCTTCCTGGTGTGAACTCAAAAACTCACCAGATCTTCATTCAGCCAGATTGTAGAGCATCTCCCATGATTTGAATATATTTTTTTCTTTTAACTTACAAAGTTTATTGTCATTTTTTGTCATTTTATCAAGAAAAAGCAAATTATTGTCAATATAACTATAAAGGCAAGCAAGGGGATTACCATCAACCTAAACAACAACAGATTTCAACTCCAAGTCATCAAGCAATTTTCACGCCTCAATTTCAATCGAGCATTGCAACAAGTTTACTCTAGATCCAAATGCCTAACAAAAGAATTGAAACCATTAGAAGTTGGCATTGCAGTAGAAGGTCTTTGAAGAACCCCTAATAGGACCAGATGCATTTTATTTAGTCTAAAGCAGGCCTAACCCTAGGGCATCACAAGTGTGTCAAAGATCCGACATTCACATATTTAGGAGGTACTATTGCTCCCTGCATAGTGAAGTCTGCCTTCTTCAATTCTGCCAAATATATCTGATTGGAGTGATTGAACAACCACCTACTCACTAGTAATACTTATTGTAGTACAGTTGTAATCTAAGGGCATACTAATGGAAGACATTGTTGTAAGAATAATTTATTCTTTCCACATCTAATTTGCTCATTATCTACAGAATTGACTGTGGCTTTATTTAATTAAACTTAATTAAACTTGAGTGCAATGAATGAGTATAATCGCCACAATTCTGATAGTCCTTTCCAGATCTACAATTATTTGATTACTACTTACTAGGTTTAACAATCATTGACAACAATTATCTGATGTTCTTTGAAATTTGTTTTTCTTTAAGACCCGACCCTAAGGATATAACACAGAAGAAGCTTAATGCTTTAGTGATCACATTCAAAAGTGTAGAGGCGTGCAAGAATAATGATAGGAACTGGGGAATGTCTTTGGAAATCTCATGAATGCTCTTACAGACAACTTGATGCCTTAGTCTAATCTACAAAGTGAAAGAAAGCCTAGAACATAATAGATGGCATTGGATCTCATGATCCATCTGTGCTGGTCATAGTAGTAATAGATCATCAGAATGGTCAAATGTCTAATAAGATAAGCAGTGGTGAACAAGCAACAACTGCAAGAAAAATTAATACCAAAATTCAGAAATAATTCAATGAAGAAAATAGGTTTAGGCAATGAAGAATGTAACAAAACAGTATACATGTGAATCTCAAACTGATATGGTAGTTGGATTCAAAAATTAGTAATAGAATTGCAAAAGGAACTTGTACTGTGATGAAGCTGAAAAAATATTCCACTAAAGAGATGAAGCATAAGCCCCAATCAAGACATACTTATCAGAAGAAAAGCAATTAAGAAAAACTAATAGAAAAATGTTTGAAGAGGAGACAAAACTAGAAAGGGCAATTAAGGGCCCAAAAGATGAGGAAAATAAGAATGTTCTGAAACACAATAATCAAAGGTGTTTATAAATATGTAAATTTACAGCAGCATATAGTGAAATTATCACATTTTGTATCAAAAAACATGATATTGTGTCTATAAGGTTAATATATATAATTTGAAAAGAAAACTCAATACAAGGAAAGAAACATGGCTGTAATGATATAATTCAAAATATTTCAATAATTTTTTTTAGAAGAGAGGACTAAATGTTGGGTTATTTCATATGATTTATTAATATGAAACCTGCTAGGAACACTAAATAGAGTTTTCTCAAAATCCCATAAATGATTTTGTATATGAATTAGTTTTGTTTTAAGTAACCCAAGTAAGTGTTTTGACAACACAGAGGATATAATAAAATAGAATAGATGAGCCTCTTCTTAAAATTCAAACAGCATGTGCAAAATATCCAAATGTAAAACGTTATTTTTTTATTAATGGCTAGGTCACACTCAAAGCTAATGTTGCATCCTCCTTTAAGCCCAAAATGTCAATAATTCTGAAAGAAAGAAAAATAGGAAGAAATCAACTAATACCATCAGAAATTATGACTCTTATCTGAAAACCAACAATCCTACGGTATGAAAGTGCAAGACTAGATAACATTCAGAAAATATTGGATTATTTATACATCTTGAAAGTAATCTAGGGATTGAAAAGAATGCAACACTCTGTTATCCATTATCTTTTATCCTTTTTTTTGATAACATGCACGAAATATGATACAAGAATCGTATACAGTTTTATGCCAGAAGCATTATGATACTCTTTCATAGACTGTTGAAATATCATGTCCTTAATAATAAGATTGTTGAGGTTTCTGATCTCAATGGGGATGATACTAATTTTATTTCCCAAGGTGAAATGTTCTCTAGGTCAAATAATAATATAGAATACTTCTTGGGAACTTTGCTTAATCCTGCAATATTTTAGTGCAGAAGATCAAGCTCATTGTCGTGTATGGACAAATAATTGCTCCAACTAAGAAAAGCATTGAATTTGTTTGTTTGAGTAAAATAAGTTTATAAAGTTTGAATTTAATGAAAAACCAGTGGCACTAGTTGTAGAGCAGATTTCACCATCTTTAAAGTAAATTGTGATGTCTCATTGGTATTCTCTTTTGAGAGCTTTGTTTGAAAAATTTGTGGAAGCTAGTTTTTTGCTTGCTTTTCTTCTGTCTTAATAAAGGCAAGGCTTATAGGGTGATCTTGAACTTTAAATGAGCATGAAGGGATGTTGTTGATGCTGCTAACTGCATAAAATTTTAACTACATTTGATTGCATGGCAAAAAAGAGAGAATGATGAAAAATCTTTATAGCAATGATAATTAAAATATAAATAATTTAATTTGTTCAAAGTTCATGATTGACGTTTTTTAGTTAGAAAGTAAAATTATGACCTATGTTGTAGAAACAAATTAATTCATGGAATATTTTCTCATGGCATCATATTGCTTTGATCTTGCAAGTTCTATGCTCTTTTAAATGTGCTAACTTTCAGCATGTAATGCTTTCTCACTATGAATGTGGAAAGAACAATCTTCTGCTTTGCTCACTCATTTTTCCCTTGTATTTTAACACTAAAAAGGAGAGAATATGATAAAGTTAGAGGCTATTTAGGAGGAATAGCCAAATTGTGCTTGATGCTTGGGTTTGCAGTTTGCTAATGTTAAAACATATGATAAATGATATTGAAGGGAGATAACAGGAATGAATTTGTTGTTGTGGCAACTATTTGCAGCACCATAATGAGACTACTTTATTGTAAGATCAAATTAACAACAATTTATTGGAGATTTGATAGAATGAAAGCAAAAAATAATAGCAGAATAAAGTAGACCCAAAGATAACAGAACCAACATAAAAAATAATAGTATGCAATTCTTTCTCACTAAAAATGTGCATAGAGACAGGAATCTTCTGCTTGCTCATTTTTCCCTTGCCGTTTAACGCTAAAAAGGAGAGGAAGATAAAATAAGAGTTCGTTTAAGAGGCTATTTAGTTATAAGAACATCAATAGGAACTCGACAAGAAACACACTCATCTACATTGAGATGTTGAAGACATACCTCAAGGCTTGAATATATTCAAGAACAGATATCAGAGCAGCAAGTTGCCCAGGAAAGAAAATCAAACATCTCACTTCTACTCTGTCACTGCACCAAAATTCCATGTAAAGTAAGCCTTACGCAAAATGTGCTATAAATTATTTTGTTGTTAAGTACTAATCACCCTACATGCAATGATCTTACCAACTAGCTACATGCAAGAAATTAAATTGCATGACCATAGGATGAGGCCTAAGATAGAAGTAATGGGAAGACAAAATTGAGAGCATCATCCAATTGAGGGTTTCTTAACCATCCATCATAAGGAGACACAACCATTCCAGATAATTGGTCATGGAAAATAAAGAACCCAAAACATTGAACAAACAGATAATCTCATACACAATCAATCCAGAGAACTTTTAAAATAGATCATATTTACAACATAGATTTCGGAGTACTCATGATTTATTCTGAATGGCAGGAAAAAATAAGGCTAAATAGGGTTCAAGCAGGAATACCTCCATAATAGATTTTGTCATCCATTGATGAAGCTTGTCTACAATAACAACAACAACCCAAAACAGATTTTGTTTCATGACAATCGCCATGTCCTTCAAAGCACTATCTACCTTGTCTCCTACATTAATTGCAGCCCAAAACAGAGCTATTGCTCTGTCAGGCTCTTTGTCCACCAACTGCAATACACAGAACAAACCCCATCATACATGAAATATTGTAATTTATTCTCTCATTAAATGCATACATTCAAACAACAAAAATCCTAACCAGGGTTTATGCATCACCATTCATTTCAGCCAATCAGATCTAAATATACTTTAAAAAAAAGCCAAAAAATAAAATAAAAAAGATAGCACATGTTTCACCCACAAAATTCATTTGAACCAATCAAATCCTACTCAAGCTCAAGTCCAATATCCTAATACACTTTGAAACCCAGCGGGATGTTTCTTTATAATAACTTTTCTAAATAACTCAAATACTAGCACTATCACAAAAAAGAAACAAGAGTATAACAAAGATCAAAGTAATTTCTTCACTTTAATGTAATTTTTATTACAAGCTCAAGTTAGAACCTAAACACATTGTATAAGGATATTTTCACATTACCAAGTGAAAGAAACAAAATTTAACATGAGAAATAAAGCATTGTCGTGTTCCAGAGAGAAAATTCATTGCAATCAGCACAAAAGAGAAGACAAAATTCACTGGAAGCAAGACAAATCCCCATTCATCTCATAAAACTCACATCAGTTAAGCTAGTCTCGGCCATCTAGCCCTTGAAAACATTCACCAAAATCATATTTTGTAAGATCCCAATCCTAAAAATAAAAATGAGGGTATAAAAAAGAATTCAGATCAGAGTCATTTCTATTAATATTATCTAGACCCTGACCAGTCCAAGGGAAAATTAAAGTATATCATGGATATCAGACCAACTCTGAACAATCCTAAACCGTATTTACAAAAACAATCCAAGGTGATGAACACTTAGCAGGCCCAAAAACCCAAAGTCTAACCATTTCAAGACCAACCAAAGGGAATAATTGAAAACAGTCTTAAGCAAAACAAATACCTCTTTCCTTTAGATACCCTGAAACTCTAAAACATTCTATGACACCATTGCAACTAGAGCAAGATAATAATTCTCCCCCAAAAACACCTTCTAGTTTAACTTAAAACACTAAACTATATTTGCAAAAACAATCCAAGAAACAACATACTTCATAGGCCCAGAAAATCATCACAAACAACTTGAACTCTCATCAATAAAGACAAACCAAATGAAGTCATTGAAAACAAAGAAATCCATGCCACCATACACAGAATGGCAGATAATTCAACAATCTCGAATGTACATTGTGACTGCAAGAAAGAAAACCTAAAGGAGCAGATGAAGGATAGAATCGGCTTATGCAGAATAGTATAGAATAGTAGCATGCTTCATTGGAAAGAGGATAGAATAGATTGGCTCCACCATTTGTTAGTATTTCCTTGAATGGCAGCAGTAAAAAGAAGAGTTCAGAAAAAATCCAAGAATCAAGAAAGCTCAAAGATTATCCTCCTCCCTTTGCCATGGTTTGTGCATTTATCAACATGCATATGAATTAAATAAGATCTCGATAAAACCATAAAACAATCAGAATGTTGCTGCAACGACTAGTTACTGACCGTTATTCCTCCTAAATTTAAATTGTTTCTTTTTTTCCTTTATGTTGTTTATCTAGTTTTTACACCTAATGGGGAAAATTGCATACCCATCTCCATTTCCCTTATAATTTGGCCCCTTCGATTATTGTGTTTTAATATAATAATAAATTTATAAGTAATAAATTTTTTGCATTATCATTTTATAGTCTTACTATAGTTCAATTTTAAAAATTGGTTTCAATTTTTTTATTTTATTTAACATTGTAGATCAAATTTATGGCTGTAAAATTGATCCATAGTAGTTTTGTAATTATAGATTTAAATCATAATTTTTTAAACTTTTAAAATTTATATTTACATCTACCTAATCAATGATGTTCAATCTAGTCTAGCTTTGTGTTGATTCAAGTGTGCTACGTTGTTGTATTTATCATTCATTTTTTTGTTTGAAATCATTGGGGACATCTTAAGAATCTCACGATAAAGGAGTAATAAAAGAACATCAAGAGCGCCATGCAACATTATTAAAAGATACATCATCTTAGGTCAATTAAATGCTTGATTATTGTCCTTGACCACTACTCTTGTTATAATCACTTCATCTATGATTCTGACTTAAGAGAACATGACCCTCATGATTAAGTAGATTCCCCAAATGTGTGTAAACACTACCTTTTCCTTATTAATATTCACACATCAAAAGATCAAGATGAAGTGTTTTCAATCAACCAATTTTTTGTCAATTCATTCTTGTTGATATAGGTTTAAGTCTATGTGCCAATTCACTTTTGTAGGAATGGATCTAAACTAGAGCACCATATAATCGATTTATAAATATTGAAATATATTTTTAATCAATACCTTAAAATTCTAGCATTTAATGGTTAATGAATTCCTAACATCTTTAATATCTCTTTTTCATCTTCAAAATTTAACTAAGTGTTGTATTTTGTTCATTTAAATTTCATATTTATAATTCCATTAATAGCTCTTAAATCCTCTATTTCATTATTTGCTCTAGGTGAATTGTAATGGAATAACACTTATTTTTCATTACATTTTTTGATAACCTAAATTTCTTACACAATAATGTGTTTTTTCTACTTGGTGGCTTTGATCCACTTCAAGTGCAAGTTTGGGTTACCATAAAGAATAATATTGTTCCATAGGAGAACAATAAATGGTACCCTAGGCATCCTTCACAACATAGGTAGGCAATCCTTTAGTGCAATGAGCTCTTCATCAATCATGTCTTTAAACTTTTCCATGGCACTAGATTCAATGCTTACCTTGTGATAGCATTAGATGAATTCTCTGATCAACCTTTCTCCTTAGGACTCCAAGGTGTAGTTGTACTCACCACTCCTCCTACATCGTTTTGTTGAGATCCTATATCCAATGTTACTAGGAGGTTTGTGCTAGTGCATTTGAGTCCACTAGGCTCATGAGGTATTCAATGTATATAGATAACTCACCCTAGTTACTGCAAATTTGGTTTTGCTAATAATGTTACATCTTTCGTACTATCTTAATCAACCAAACATATTTTATTTGATTTGGAAGTGCCAACTTCAAAGCCTTACCATCCATAGTCATGACAACAACTCTATATTATGATTTATCCATACACTAAAATATGGTATTCTTGTAATGCTAGGATCATCCCTAGACTCAAACCTAAACATCGAGGACTCATTCATAATGGCCCTTTTACAATTCATACACCAATAACATAAATTTGTCATCCTCACATTTAGGATTAAGTCTCTAAACTTTCATTAAATTTAAGCTAATAATTAAACTAATGATTCAAATCAATCCATATATAATAGTACTCTAACAATTCTTTCTAGTCAAGTATTACCTTTATGCCAATATCAATGTATAGACACACAAATCTATATAGTGATTAGCTAATACATGCATCATAGTTACACATTATGATTATCTTATACATACAAAACATGTACACAATGTGACTAAATCATGCATGCATTATATGAATTAAATATGATAATGCATGAATGCATAAAATATACATATTGCAAATTTATCATGCATGCATCACATAAGCATAGTGTGACTAGCTCATGAACACAACATATTTACTCCATGTAACTAGTTTATGCATACATCACATATACATAACGAGTAACCCATCCATAGACACACATGCACAATATGAATAACTCATGCATTATCACATATGCATGGTGTGGCTTGCTCATGCATACAACACACATACACAATGTGAATAACTCAATATCATTATATGTACACAAGTGACCAACCAACAAAATGATGTGGTTAGAACCTTACTATAGGCAACTTCCCCTTTACCTATTTCTCTAATGCATAATCCCTTAAATACATCCCAACCAAAAATAGTATTAGTTCATCCTATACAACACTATGGGTCCCATCATTTATACTAGTTCACTACCAACTATGAATACAAGTGAGCATCCTTACTACTTGTAGTAATCACCAAAAAGGCACTGTAACAAAAAACAACATATTTGGTCATTAGTAATATTTTCATGGCTTGTTGAACCATATGAGTTAATGGATGTTAATAGACATTACCTCGATTCCACTAGTGATTCAAGTTAGTCCCACTCAATATGAGGCAGCTCTTGCCATCTATCACCTATATGGTACTATTGAAAGCTAGTTAAGCCATGTCATACCATGAGTGAATCTTAGCCTCCATCATCTACATTCAATCAGTGATAGTTAGTTAAACTCTAAGATATGGTAATTACTCCTAACATATTTCACCTACATGATACTAGTGATATCCAATAAAACCACTTGTGTATCATAACATACATAACTCATAGAAAATTGCATCTCTAGAATATTGGTGAACGACATCTAATCCTTAATTTATTATGAATAAATATATAACATCCATCACCTACATAGTATCGGTGATAGCTAACTACCTGTGTACCTATATTAGATT
This sequence comes from Sequoia sempervirens, assembly GCA_007258455.2. NCBI lineage: Eukaryota > Viridiplantae > Streptophyta > Pinopsida > Cupressales > Cupressaceae > Sequoia > Sequoia sempervirens. Next base: position 125,407,330 of record VDFB02379711.1, read on the forward strand.
CAACTCTAACATGTGGGCCCATCTTATAGTCAAGTATGCATAATCAATATATCGCAAGGATCCACAAGCACTTGGTAGGTCATCTTTTTTATATACAAACATAAAGTGAGTGATAAACCTATAAACATACTCTCATACCTGTTTTTGAAAGATAAATAATATACCATATTCAACAATGATCACTATTACTTTCCCACTATTTATAATAGAAATTATAAGGAAATCTATGCTAAACTCAACATATATCCATGATAATTAATATTTATAGTAGCTAGATCATCCACACATATTAAGGGTTGTTCAAACCATTAGATGAGAATGACTTAATTCAAAATAATCTTAAACACAAAGTTTGTAGGTTTTTATAACTCATTCATAGCAATGTCATATCTAAGTTTATCATGCTAGATTATTTCTTGGAAGAATAGAACTCGCTAAATTTTGAGCCTAACATATACCTTCCTATACTCCTCATTGAGCCAAGATACATTGTCATAGTGTTCAACACATAAATTCTAGTTATTTTAGTTCTAACAAGTCTAGAGGCATTCTCATACATTCGCATTAGATATAGACCATTGTGATGGTGACTCTAAAACTCCATCCAAGAATAGAGGATATGTTTGAAAGGAAAATGTAATACAAACCTCAAAGTAGATAAACTAGATGAGGACGGATGCCTTTTTTTGGCTCAAACCTATATAGTGGGGACATATTAATTGGGAAGATGAATTCACAACTATTCAAGGAAAATTTTAGCCTCAATATAGAAAGAATACTTGGAGGGAGAAATGATTTATTTAAGTACAATGACCCCAAACCTTGGATTTTTCCCCAAAAACTTCTTGACTACCAATTTAGGTTCATGACATCCTTTCACCCAGGATTGTTTACATACCTATTTCCAAATGGTATCAATGTCAGATGTAGTTTTCTCCACTTTAATCTCTCAAGGATCAAACACAAAATTCTTAAACCTAAGCTTTGATAACCACTCAAGAAAATTTCCTCATAGAAGTGAGATAGTATGAGGAAGAACATAGAAGGGACTAAAACCATCTAGTGCAACAAATCACCATTTAATGATGGCCAATACAAAATATTCATTGTTCCTAAAGTTTTATTAATTAATAATAAAACTTAAAATTCCTAAATTATTATTTCATATATCTCAAAAAATTTCCTTTAAATTATTCCCAACAAATAAAAATTCTTACTAGTATTAAATAATCCAAGCATGTTCCTAGTTTAGCAAACATATCCTAAAGAATTTTCATCCAAGGGCATCAAGATCTCAAATTAAACCTCACCCTGTTATAATTCATAACTCAACATGAACCTTCTAGAGTCCCTTACAAAATCATCTCATTAACATATAGGCTAGGTTGGTTACTTATAAATAATAAACAATCAAATTGCATGACCATTTCATAAAACTCATAATGCTCAAAATTCTAAAGTAATCACCAGTTCAAGTTTCCACACAAACCCATTAGGAAAAATAGAGTTTTATACTAGATCTCTTTGAACCCTTTCAAATTTCCCACTTGATATGGAATGTTTCACTTATTTATGTCAAAATTTATGATAATTATTATATCATCCCATGTTAAGTATAGGATTGTATAAATATGTATAACTCAACTAACACTAATACCCACTTTATATGAAAGTCTTATTATAAAAAAAATAGGTTTCATTGTCCCACCCAATTTTATACTTACAATTATTAACCTTACAACAATCAAATCCATAAACAAAAATGATGCATATTAATTGATAAAAGATAAGCATGGTCGTATCAAAGCATAGGGAAAAATGAAATTGTCAATATATTGTCACAACATAAAAAGTATGGAAACAAGCTTTTATGTCTCCAAGTGGATTCCTAACATAATATGATCAATTATATCAACTATCATAATCGTATTATATTATATATCTTTCTTGAAAAAGCACATCATGCATCAAGAAGGGCACACAAGAATCATCTAAGGTTCAAGGGACATACAATAGTAATTATAAACTTTCTTTAGACATGATTGAGACTTAATTTATAATCAAGATAGTGGGAAACACTATATCTATTAGATCACCATATGAAGATATATGCCAAATAATTTTACTAATAATATTATTCTTAACTTTTTAATTTTTAATTTCCCTATGGTGAAACCAAATTATTTTATTGGTATAATTCATCATCTAGATTATATTTGCACTTGGTAATTATGATAAATGTGACCTTAATGGTTATTACTTGTAATGATCCCATATAATAATGATATATTTATAAATCAAAACATATAATCATATTATTACAATTGAACCTAAATCTTCATGTGCATGGTCATGGTAGAATAGTATATAGGGATAAAATTAGTGAATTCTAGTATAAAAGGAATCCCAATTCAATTATGTGCCCTAAATACATATAATTGGTCAATTTCACCAAAATCAACCTTGGCCAAGGTTTAGTGAATAAGACATAATGATTGCATATTTAATACAATAAATTTGAATGACATAATATTATTTTACATGTTTAACTCATATTTTGAAACAAACCACCTACACATGTATAATAAATGTGACCTTAATGGTTATTACTTGTAATGATCCCATATAATAATGATATATTTATAAATCAAAACATATATCATATTATTACAATTGAACCTAAATCTTCATGTGCATGGTCATGGTAGAATAGTATATAGGGATAAAATTAGCGAAGTTTAGTATAAAAGGAATCCCAAGTCAATTATGTGCCCTAAATACATATAATTGGTCAATTTCACCAAAATCAACCTTGGCCAAGGTTTAGTGAATAAGACATAATGATTGCATATTTAATACAATAAATTTGAATGACAATATTATTTTACATGTTTAACTCATATTTTGAAACAAACCACCTACACATGTAATTGCATTACAACTATACAATAGAATACAAGCACAACTCACCAAATACCTAGAGTTCTTAAAAAATATTATCCCTTAAGTAGTATTTCTAATTTACAACCATAGTATACTACAAATGTAGTATTAAATACATCTCTCTAATAATTTTTTTAAGCTTAAGATAAAAAATAGTATGCTAGTTAACATCTCTCCATTTTAAATAATAAATGTAGCATTGTTCAAATACAATCATGACAAAGATCTACTCATAATCCTAGTGAAATTCATACAACCAAATTCAATGAGAGTTAACTCAAAATACCATCCATAATATCCACAATCTAAAATATTGGTCACATAAGATATAGAGATACCATGAATATGTAAGACATTGAAAGGAGATCTAGCCTAAATGAATGAAACCAGATCAATTCTCTTTCGCCATAAACATTAGGGAGCCAAAACTAACCATGTAGTACTATTTGGTTGTTGTCATCAAAGGAGAACCAAATAGGTTGGTTAGGGTTTTGGTCCCTTTGTGTGTGTGTGTGTGTGTGTGTGTGTGTTGTTAATGATATGATGATTTATATTAAAATAGGTGAATTGGGATCAAATGAACTAAGTGTAAAAAAAATTCTAAAAATTATAGAACTAAATGAAAAAAATAGAAAGTGAATCTAGAGAAGAGAAATAGAGAGGAACCTGATATTGAAATCTAGAGAATAATTGGAAAGATAGGGGAATTAGGTGTCATAGTTTAGAAGTGTTGAAATCTATGGTTTTAGGACCTACATAGGTGTACTAGTGTTTGAAGCTCTCTAACAACAAAAATTAGAATTCAAAGCCTAATAGAGATTGAGTAATCAATGTGACATAATTTGTTGATGATGAGTCCTTGAAACATGCATTATGGTTTAGGATCCTTGAGATGTTAAATCCACTTCAATAAATAGCAAACCTATAAACCTACAAAATACTTTGAGGGAGAAAGGTTGTTCCATATAGGGGCTTTCCTTGGTTAAACTTGGTGTTAGTGCTCCCACCTCCACAATAGATATGATGATAGATGATAAAGAGTGTGTGCTCTCAAGGGACTAGATGCAAGATAAATGAAAGCATAAAAGTTGTGTCTTACCACTCATATTTTAAGCCCCTGTTGGATTGATGTAGTTGTATCAATCTCATACAATGAGGATGAAGGAGTATCCTTAATATCCTACAACTGTTAGTCCATATGATAATGGTAATAAATAAGAAGCATCTTACAATCCTTGAACATGATTTTTTATTTAGGTTGTAGACTATAATTTACTATAATTATGTTTCTTATCTTTTTCTTTTCTTTCTTTTGATGTTGCATTAATTACTCTAGAGTTGCGAGAGGGAGATTAAGATTGATTAGAATTGATTATGGGTTAAAAAGGAGGGAAGAAATTATATATATGAATCTAAATGTATTTTAAATTATCCATTTTGATAGGCTAACAAATGAATTTGAATTATTAAACATATTGAGGTTGACAATCAAATTTGAATTTTTGGGCATGAATAGATAGAACATGGGTGTTGGGTGCCCAAGTCTAGAAAATTTTTTCTCTTCAAAAGTTTGACAATTAAGGATATAATTATGTTTCCAAAAATGGTAGAAAAATAGGTTCATCACAAACACAATTAGACACATGCACTGAAGAGGGCACCAAACCTAGTGTAAAATTGTAAGGGGTGACCATTTACCATACTAGATTTAGCTCCCTTTTTAGTGAGGGGATGAAATTTCATTCATACTAACACTAAAATTCGAGAAGATAGATCTCTTTATCAAAATATTAAAGAGGTAGGATGACTCCAATCTAGGAGATGCGATAGCCCCAAGATATAGGATCCTATCAAACCATAATTTGAAGATAAAAGGGTCACACACATAAATATATTATACACAAGATGAGGAAAAATTCAAACATATATGATGTATACATTGAGAAAACAATAGAGTGCACATAAAGAATACACAAAATAATACATGAATCACACCCAAAGTATACATGAAGTATACATAAAAGCATAAAACATATATAAATCATAAATAAAGAGAAAAAAGAATACAATAACAATGTTAGTACATAAGTCTCAAGCAAAATTTTTGACTCAACAAGGTAAGGAGACCTCAATTTGAAATGTTGTCTCAATACCAAGCATCATCCCCTATATACAACAAACACATAGAGGAATTATAAAGAGAAAAGAAGCAAGTAGCAAGTTGATTAATTGCTTCGAAGGAAGAATGCATACAAACAGACAGGGAGAAATAAATACAAATGAAGAAGGGTACATGTCTCTAGAACTAGATTACTTTGTCACAAGGGGTCATGCACATTACAAAGCACCCATGGATAATAGGCTGGAAATTTTTGCTATGATAGGTGACTATGTATGAAGAAGGGTACATGACTCAAGCACTAGCTTTCTCTATCGCTAGGGTTCATACACATACCAAAGCCCTCGTGGATCATAGGCTAGTAAGTTGTGTTATGCTAAGTGACCATGTATGCAACAAATCAAACCCTATAAAGCACATAGGATATCAAGTTGTGTTATGCTAGACCTAGCTTATAGTGTAGTGCCCCTCCATGGTAGTCCATCTGGATAATTGGGTAAGTGTCTATTTGTGTTATCGTGGATTAGTGTGTTAATGGCTTAGGCGATAAACGTAATATTTTGATAGCGTTGTTTACTCAATTAATTATATTAGCATTGATTTAATAAAATTGAAGATTATAATGATAATTAAATAAATTAGTTTTTTGAAATATTAAGTAAATAGTTTATTATTAAATAAATAAATTAATTTGTTTTGTAAAAAAAAATATATTGTTTTAATGGTATCCGATAATAATTAATAATTTATTGGTTGTTCGAAGATAACTAATTAAATTAAAATTAAATTGCAAGGTTGTTTAAAATAAAATAAGAAATTAAAGAAATAAGAAGGATGTGATTTTGAACTGATTTGTAAAAGCAGGGAAAAGAGGGTAAAACACAAAAGCGTGCACATGCACGGCTTGAGATGGGAACGTAATCAAGAAACTTGTTTTATTGTGAAAATATTGCCTAATTTGTCTGAAAAAAACAAAACAAAAAAAAAAGAAAAAGAAAAAAAGAAATTGGAGTATTCAATTGGTTTTGATAAAAAAACAAAGGGTTGGAATGGGATATAGAGGGACGACTCTCTTTAAACCCTTGGGATGATTGCGTCAAGAGGGGATGGTCTTCACTCGTTTTGTCTAAGTTGTAGAGAATCTCAGTGGAGCAGTAAAAGGAAAATGAGTTGAAGTAACATCACATGCAATACGATTCAAGCCTATATCGTGAATAAAGACGTATATTTTTGGAATTTGAGGTACACACAAATCATACCTATGTTTTAATACAAGATTTAAATAGTCTACAGCTTGCATTGTATATTTCTTGTTTTCTGTTAAGCTATGTAAAATTACGCTCTTATGTTAACTGTTTTGGTTCACCTAAGAAAACCTCTATTCATTCATGATAGATTCTCTCATACGATTCTATTGGATATCTTTCGTAATAACTTTCTTAGCCGACTATGCTAGATCAATCTCCTTGTGAAAGAATATAAAAACAGGTTTAGAACAACTGAGGATGTATTCACCCTTGTTTTTAGTCGATGGTCAGCTTAATCGAACAGTGTCGATCTCTCATTCTCAGGAATTCTTGAGTTCAGTAATATTACCAATCAATCTGGAATGATTCCTTGAGCCTTTCAAACCCTTCTAACCAATCCTTGTTGTACTTAGGACTTACCCTGATTTCTGGGTATGTTGTGAAGTCACTATTCTTCGAAGCAATCAGTCTTCGAGTTTGTTTGTTCATGGATGTTCTTACAGTACCAGGTTTACTCAAGTTTCAATCTGTATCTCTTCCAAGTTTCGTTCTTTTACAAGGTCTTTGGTCGGTGTCTTATTCTAGCAGTTTGTTGCACACAATCTTTATTCTACTTTTGCAATAGTTCCATTCCCCATCCCTTCACTATTACTGTTGTTTGATACAATGCGCATCAGTATAGTGGAAGCCTTTTCCTTTGCAGATCCTTTCATCTTTCATCACCAATATTCTGCACAAGAACATTATCTTTGTTTAAAATGATGGAAATGGTTCATATCTCTCAAAACGATTTCTCTTGCAACAATTTAGAAATGAATTTAGATGCAGCGTGGCAATCAGATTGTATTTCGAGGTTATTAACAAATAGTTTTTGAGGACACGTTTAGAAAACCCAATGCGAATGTTAACCTTTCATTATGGTGGCAGATAAATGTTTCTATTTCTTTTCTTCCGCAACAGTAAGTAGAAGTTGTGAATCTGGATATACCCTGCGGCTTCCCGTGCCAAGCTATCTCTCCAATGCTGCATAGACCTCTCATGTTGGTGGAGGTGATCTGTTTCCTTCCCAAAAAGCGTGTGCCATTTTATGGAGCTCAATCCAACTGCGTCCTCTTTAATCTCCCTTTCTTTGGCTCTTTCCCTTATTTTAGATGACCCAGTGATGACTCTCTCTGCCTTTAGTTGTTTCATTCTAGGAGACACTACTGACTTTAATCTGTTGGCAACTGATAGTTCTCTCTCTGTAGTGACCAATTAGATTATATATATATATATATATATATATATATATATATATATATATATATATATATATATATTTTTTTTTTTTGTGTGTATCTTTATACATTTGTAAAAATAGTCTTATATGGTGATTAAAAAGTAAATAAATAAATAAAATAGAATTGAGATAGAAGCTTTATTTTGTAGAATTCCTTGAAGTTATGAAGTAAAATATATAACACACAGTAAATAGTTTTGAAAATATTCAATGATTCATTAAACATTTTTATGAAAATAATGGTATCAATACTAAATTCTATTTATCATAGTAAGATTCTAATTGTAGCAAAGTTTATGCCGCTGTGAATTAGATTAGCTTTTGATAGTTAATGTTGGTTGTGTCCTTTGTGGTCATTTAATAGTAGAATTGATAAATTTGTTTAGTTAAGATCATTGTCATTAGAGTCTTATTGTGGAATGGCATATTAAGTTAAGTTAGTAATTAAGAAATTGAATTATGGAAAATTGTTTAGGTGAGTTGTAGATTAAAAACTAAATGAAAGAGTTTTAGATATGTATTCATATATATTAAAGGAGAATATTATTGTTTTGTAGATAAGTGTTTGGGCTGTATACATTTATATGTTTACTTAGTTTTAGAGTTAGAAGAGAATGATTTAGTCTTGTAGATATGTGAGGACGTAGTTAGTGTGTTGAAAATGATTAGTTATAAAAAGGAAATTATTTAGAAGGAAAATTGGAGTAATCAATATCTTTATTTGATTTTATTTTGTAGTTTAATAAACTTAAATAAATAAAACATAGTAATTGAATAGAGACCGCATTCTTAATTATGTCATAGTAGGATGGTTAATAAGTGTAGACATATGTTGCGACGTTAATTGTAATGTGTTGTTCACAGAGTGGGACTGAACTTTGTCATTGTGCTAGTAGGAGAGATGACCTTTATTTATAGAAGTTGTTTCGATTTAACTTGACTTTGAATGATGGAAATTTGTATTTGATATGTCTTATGTTTAGTTTAGGTTGAACTTTTGTATAGTTTGAAAGTATGACTTGATTTGGACACTTCGAGTTATTTTGGTTCTTGGGTAGATATTTATGTACCTCCAGGGGCTAGGGGAAGGGGTGTGTGTGTGCACGTTTGTTGTTGTTGCACCTTTTTCTCTATCTTTTTACCTCATGAATTTTTGTGTGGGTGGTACCTCCTAGTTTATGGATTTTGATGCTTGGATAGTCCCGAGATGGTCATGCCTCATGTGTTATGTTTTATAAAGAATGCCTTTATGTCTTGAGGATTGAGGTACACCCGTTGCTTGTCTTTGATTTTAGGACAACCGTAGGGGAGAGTGGCTCTTCTTGGGGCCAGTGTACAAGTGGTCACCCTTGAAAGAGTTTCCTTAAATAAGTGATAACCTAATTAATGTATCTAGTGGGTTGGGTTAGTTAACAATAACAAGATAAAAATATGCACCTCACCCCTGCCGTTAGCGCTCTCAAAGGCTAAGGATGAGTGGGAAGACCTGGTTGGTAAGGTCACTACCTTGTCTCTGTGAAAGGTAAGTGGCTCTGCATGAGTAACCCTATGGGGCGGCACCTTGAAATAGGATGTCTAGATAACCATAGATGGAGGCGGCACCTTGAGCTAGGTTGTCTGGATAATCCATGTATAGATGGAGGCGACACCTTGTGATAGGTAGTCTAGCGAATTCATGTAAGGCCATGTGATGACACTCTCCCACTATGCCCTTGTTTCTTTTGTTCCTGTTGCCTCTGGAGTTGTTTATTATCGTTGTTGTTTATTGATGTGGATGAAAGGTGCCCTTGGATATTTATTGTTGGTTGATTTGCAATCTCATTTGGAGAGCTTTGGATTCTATTGTTGTCGGCACCTCTTATGGTTATTTAGTGTTGATCTATAATATTGGTAATTGATTCTTGTTGGACATTTCATTACTCTTGTTGTGGTTATGTGTTGGAAATGTTATGGGTTATTGTCTTGTGATTTGTTATCCTTTTTGTGGAGTCTTGTTTACCTTTGGTTTGTTTGACTTCTTGGGTGAGGATCTTTCTTGTTTACTCCTAGCACGGGGGTGGTCGGGTGGAACGTGCTACACACCCCATTGGATCCCCATCGGAAGTTCAAGATGTGCAGAGCTGTACCTATTACAGTGACTTCTAATTTATGTCAGAGTTCGATCCAGCTTGTAGCTTTGTATTCCTACAATTTCAATTTTATCCTTCCATGATTTTATACTCTACCCATAGATGTTGGGAAACAACATTGTATTGATGTTAACCTTGAGCAATGTATCTTCGTATTGTTAATGTACGATCCATGTTCGGGTCATTTGATTGGGTGTATGTCTATCGCTCATGTAATGTAAGATGTTGATATGAAAAGTGATGCAACTATGTAACCCCAAGGAACTTTGTTAGATGTTGTACTTATATTGTTACATTTCATGTGATGTATGTTGTTGCATATTATTTCTTTTAGAAAAAAAAAATTGTGCCTTAAATGCTTGTATGTTAGTTTCCTTTGGGGTTGCATGGCAAGGCATTACATATAGAGTATGTGGATTAACAAGGTAGCAAGTCGTATTATGCTAGGTAATCATGTATTGTTAACACCTCATGTAGCATATAAATGAATGTCACATGGGACAAATAAAAAATCATGCCTTAGGGAGTGCACACATGGACAATGTTGCAAAGGAAAAATTGATAATCACATATCAGAGAGCACACAAATGAACAATTTACTAGGGGACGAACTAATAACTTAGGGAGTGCATAAATGAATATCTCAGTGGATGAATTAATAATCATGCCTCAGGGAGCACACACATGAACAATATCTTAGGGGATGAATTAATAATCACATCTCAGGTGGGAGCATATAAATAAACAACATCATAAGGGATGACTTGATAACCATGCCTCTAGGGGTGTAATAAAAAGCACCACCATAGATGAGGCATATCAATAAGCCACAACTGAAGAAGCATGAATGGATAAGGATGCATGTGTGGATGAACAAGTGGATAGGTGATATGCCCCCCTTAAAATAATAGCATATTTACGATGTTGATATTTTAAGGAAAAGAAGGGGTGAAGGAAAAAGAGAGGGCATCCTCAAGAAGGATTCACACTTCCAAAACTAGTTATCCTTGCCCTCCAGTATATAGGTGAGTACAACCATGCTAGAGACCATTATGTTTCTATCATAAAAAAAATATGGTTTCATGTGTGATTGTACCACCATGAATGGAAATTAGAAAACACATGGAGTTACGAATGCCACAAAGTGAGGAGCAACAAATTAGAAGAAAATTTATCATTTAGAAGGAATGAGATAAGGGAGAGACCCAATGTCACGTGAGGAGCCAATTGGTACATCAACAAATGGAAGAGTGATAAAACCATAGTCAAGAATTTTTTGTATTTTATTGTCCAAGGCATGATATTCACTATTGGAATGGCCAATCACTTGATGATATGCATAAGAAGAAGGATTTTTTATTGTTTTTATAAAATTTGTTACGCGTTGAAGGAGGAAGAGTAATCAAGCGAGATTTGAGAAGCATCAATAAAATATGCTCTTTCTTAAATAGAGGATGAGGAGTAGGAACTAATCCTTTCTCTTGAGAAGAAAGGTTTGACTTCTTACAATAGGAAGATTCAGATACATAAAACAATGGAGTGGATGTAGAAAAAGGAGAAGGCAGGTAACCTAAACCCTCTTTAGAAAAGTGCAGTGCAGGTTTCAACTTTAACTCCTTGTTAAATCGTTAGCATTGTATCCAAGTTTAGTAATAATATTGAAACGAAGCCCATAATGTGTCTCCAAATAAAATAAATGAGGAGAGGCCACATTTATAATCTTGTCTAAATGAGGAGGATGATAATATTTTGAAGAAGAAGCGGTAGGATTGATATGAGAAGAGGAATTAATTGTTTTGTAAGAATGCAAATCCTTTTTGAGTGATGAGATGTTAGGATGGGGAGGGTCAAAATTATATTCAACTGGCCCATAAGGGGTAAAAGATAAATATCCCCCATCATCATTGAGATATGTGTTAGAAGAAGGCACATTATTGTGGAATAATGGCGTTATAGGTTATTATAAGTTCTTTATTGGAATCATGAGTATAACTTGTATTGATCCGATTTTGATTAATATCTATCCTTGGGGGATTTGATGTGAATTTGGAGTCTTCATCTATGCATACCATGTTGCCAAGCGGAAGAGAAATTGAATGATGGGAAAGTAAAGTGATGTTAAGAAAGGTATTATTGTATCCTCTTGTACTAAAATATCCTCTCGAGTAGGATATGTTGTTACACCCCATTCATGAATTACAATTTACTTTTGACCTTATATGAAAAGCATGGATTATTTGCGTAATTATGAATCTTTGAAAGACGAATGTTATGATGAAATATATGAGATGCAATGGCTTTATGTATTTAATGGAAATATTGATGAATATGCAAAGAAATGGATGCAATATATATGATATGGCTAACTTCATGTTTTGTTGTCCAAGTGGATATATAGGAATGGATTTTGTGCCTCTAGTGGATGAGGGGGAGTATCACTCGAGAGAAGGGTATGGATAAAAACTGAATAGTAAATCCATTTGAGTCTATTGATTGTGCGTAGGTTAGGTTTTGGATGTTGTTGAAATTGAGTAAGTTGTTCTTAAGTTATGTCTTTCGCTTACGTAAACCTAGGTAGAGTCAAGTTAGTTTCATTATAGAAGAGTATAGGGTTATTGATGTTTTCTATTAACGTATTGAAATAATTATTGCCAAATTGGATTTAGTATTTAAATTGTCATGATGATATTCATATTTGGAAATGATAGTGTGTATATCTTGGTATGCATGAATGCATTATGGATATAAGGTTAACCGTTTAAATATGAATAATATTGCAAGTATATATCAATTATTTAAATATTGAAAAGATGTAATTAGAATTGATAAAATTGACAAAGACAAAAGGCTTAAAATGACAAAATAATAGGCCAATATATATGGCCACATTATAGCTGATAAGTAGCATGTAAAAATACAAATAAATGGAAAAGTGGTTAGCCTTGAATTGGCTATTAGTAAAGCTTAATTAGTACTTGAAACAGTCCATCACATGGGCTGCAAACTTTGCTTGAAAATAGAGTTCATAATGGTCTATGAAAGGGGCACAAGACTTGGTTTAAATAGCTACAAATAGTAACCTTTTAAATCAGCTTTGAACAAGTCAACAAGTGGAGTTTTATTTGCCACAAACTAAAATCAGTTATGGAGGGAGTTTCCAATGCCTAGATGAGGGGCATTTTAGTTGACCAACATATGCTAATTTCCAGCCAGCTGGTGGCAATGTTCTCTATTTAAATAGACTCTATATGAGTCAATAAAGAGCATATTTTTAACGTGAGTTTTGAGCAGACTTTGGAAGTTTAATTTCTACTTAATTTGCAGCTATCTTAGTGTGGGAAAAGCAGTCATAAAGACTCTTCAATCTGATCGTTAAATCTTTCTTAAACTGTTTTTGCATTATGTTCAATTAATAGAAGTTAGTTATCAACATTATGACAGTTTAATTTTGCATTAGTGAGGAGTCATTAATTTATAATAGTGGAGAGCAAGTTGGTTGAGTCTTTCTTTTTAATAAAAGTCAAAGGCATAGAGATTGTGTCATATTGCTCTCAAGTTTATAAAAGTCTGAAAATCAGGCTAGTTTAGTTTTGAACAGCATAATAGAGGTTTGAAAATCATTTTTAAAGCAAGAAGAAAGTAGAGCAAGAAGGGAAGATAAAAGTTTTGGAGCAATTGGTAGTGTGAATGGTGATGTTAGACCTGCACAAACACAAAGAACAATCACACAATTAGTCCATTATGCAAATTAAATCAACATTCCCTATGAAATTCATTTGAAATGGAAATAAACAAGAAATAAGTGAAGAACACAATAAAGAAAACTATTAAATCCTATCTAATGCAAACAAACTCTCAATCCCATTGGGGAATTGGTGCCATTTTGATGTACAAAATGGTCCTTTCCCAATCCCTTGTAAGCTTCAATGATGATTCGATGAAGATTTGATGCTTCCTTGATGAAATTCCTGCATAACCTAGCTATGAAAATGTGAAATGTGGATGAAAATGGATGAAAGTGCCTAAGATTGTGGACCCAAATGAGCATGGTGATCTTACATGGATTGTGGATGATCAAATACAATAGAGGAGGCCTCTATTTATAACAAAGAAGGATGGAGGATTAAAGAATAGGATGAATGTGGGATTTAAAGATGGACCAATGGCATTGTGCCACTTGTCAAGATGCTAATGGAAGGAGGATGGAGCACATTTTGGTCAATGTACATGATAAATGCCATTAGATTTAAATTTGAAATTTGAAAGTGACATGTTTAGGGGGGATGTAAGAAGAGTTAAATGCCACTTGGCTCAAGGCAAAGGACATGTAAGAGGTTTAAAGGCCTTGTTGGATGTACAAACCCTTTTGGAGGGATTTTTCAAATTTGGAGAATATTCCCTTTTTTATGCCTTTTTGAAAGTAATTGAAGATTTAATAAATCAATTGAAATGATTTTCATGAGCAAGTTACAAAAGCTAGAGGATTTGAGTGATTAAGACTAGCATTAATCAGGATTTGATTAATTAAGAGGGAGATATGTTGATTTGACCATTTTGACTTAGACTTTTGGATTAATTTAAATCAAAATGTGAAGAAAATGAATTTAGACTTAATTAAATAAGATTTTGATTTATTTAATTAAAGAGGATGGTGTTAGATTAAATAAAATAAAGATTAATTCATTCAATTTAATAGAATGACTTTAGAGATTTAATTAAATAAAGTAAATTATTTAATTAAAGAAGGACTATAGAAGCTAATTAAATAAAATGATTTATTTAATTAACAGGAGATGATGACTTAATTAGATAAAAAATGATTTATTTAATTAAGAGATGAAATGTGATGAAATAAAAATTATTTAATTAAATGACCAGCAAAGGAGATGATTCAGGATGAAGTATTGTTAGTAATCAGGATCAGGTGTATAAGATCAATCAGTACATTTTTCGTGTCTACATTTTGCTCCTCTTTGAAGCAATGTACTCACTGCATTGGTTCAAAGAATAACCTTGTCAAGATCAAAATTCAAAAATTATCTTGATTTTTTAAATGCCCCACTGCTGCCCTAGCGAAAAGAAATATGTTGATATACTACCCCCTCGAGAGATCGAATGAAAAATTTGATTTTTGGGTGATCTCATGATAAAGAGGTTCAAGATCAGTTCAACTCAAATGTTTGATGTAGATAGATTTGATGATGTAGACAGTTCATCAGCCAAGGGCAGCCTCATGTATATTTTGATATATGACACACACCTGATACTTGGATAGAAATGTTAGTAAAGATAGAAGAATAAGAAGAATAAGATGGAGACAAGATGATCCAACAAGTCCATGATCTACGAGACTTTATTAGAGATGATAATGATGATGATGATGATGATTTGCTTACCAAGAATTGGGACTTTAAAAGGGCTATTTAACTTATGTTTGATAATACACATAGGCATGATGCATCAAGGTATAAAGAACCAGGATGTCGTTGCACCTAGTGTGATGGACTTTGACTTGACAATCAGATAGGAGTACTCCTGCTCACACCTGGCATACGAAACCTTATTTGAAATGAAGTTCAGATATTTTAAATATCTTAGACTAAAACATAGAAAGAAAAGCCTTCTTATGTGGTCAAAAAGACACCTAAAACACCCTCCCTACACCCAAAAAAAGCACGCATGACCAATGTTATATTACAAGAGTATCCAACAAGCACAATAGATAAAATATATTGACCGTTGCCCCCTTCCCTTTCTCTCTAAATCCTTTTGTTTGGACATCATCGAGAGGTCATCAAAATGAGGGCAATAAGACAAGTCAAAAGGAAAAAGACAAAGTAAACAAACAAGCTAATGTTCTTCAATACCGCTAGCCAAGACTAAACTATGGTGATGTCTGATGTTGATGTCCATTGTAGGAAGAATGCATCTTAGGACATGATGTTATCAAATGATTGATTTGGGACTGATTAGATGATAGGATATTGCTACAAAGAGTTGACTAACTCGTTTACTTACTGACTTAGACTTGAGACTTTGACATTTATGTTTTCACTTTTAACCCGCTAGACTTGTTTTTGATTGTTTCACCAAAGGTTGAAGATGACGATCATTTATTATGAGTGATGTTTATTGAGGGTGAAAGCAAGATGGGGATGGATGGATTTTTTCAAATATTTGGATGTTTTAGATGTTTTCCTGAAATGTTATGAGGCTATTTTTGGTATTTTTTGAGATTTTGCAAATGTTTTGATTTTTAATTTTCAAATATTTTGGAGTTTTCTAAGATTTTGACCAAGAGAATAACCTAAAGACCTAACCTAGGGGCTACAGGGGTTGATCAACAGATTAGCCTTGCCTACGTCATATATGCAGAGACCACGTAGTTCGACTAACACAAACTCGATTATTAATTAGATATGAAGAAATGGATTGCTAGTTTATTGTGACAGACTCCTAAAGGATTGACCTAAGTGTCTCAGGGGATGATCAAAGATCAACCTTTCCTACGTTCAGAGCTTAGAGACCCGTAGTTCAACAAGATGACTCTTTTTTTTACTTTTTTTTTTTCTAATTTTTTGACCTTTTTATTTTTATTTTTGATATGTTTTGAATGTTTTTGAATTTTTGCATGATTTTGATGATTCTGATATGGATATGTGTGATGATATCTGTGGTCTTTTTTTGAAAACCAAGCTAGGTTTGATTGATTGGATTGATGGATTGATGATGATAACATTGTTGAGGATACACAACAATGCAAGGATAGTGTTAAGAAACACAAGTATTAGAATGGATATCTCAAGATGATAAGGGATTGATTGGATTCAATTGGTTAGGTTTTTGAAGCTTTATTTTGGAACAAAATTGTTCTAAGTGATTTGATATGATATTGAAGTACAAATTAGATGCAACTGATATTGATTGTTTGGATTGATGTTCAATGAAAGATGAACCTTGATAAGGAATGTCTTCTCATCAAAATGTGCCATGGGCTAGTGATTTGGATTTTGGCTTGCAAATGCTTGACCTATTTGATTTTATGTTTGCTAATGTTCGGATCACCACCTAAGTTGGAAGATATAGATCAAGATTTATTCCCGAAGAAAGATTTAAATATCTGCCCCCAGTGTCTAGCAATGTATGGAATTCCATGGATGGATACCTTGATAGGTGAGTGGATGGATGGATATGGATTATCTTGTGCTAAGATAAGGTGTTCAAAAAAAGGATGCTCATTGGATATTGCTTCAAGGCTCATATAATATTAGGTAGGATAGGATCAAATGAAAATGAATCATGTCAAGATGTTTACTATAAGCAAGTGTAAAGTGTGTGCCGAACCTTTTCAATATCGAGATAACTTGGAATATGGATGCAGATGGATGAAAATGGATTGAATAAATGGTTTATGGATGAATGAATTTATTATGGATGAGATGGATGGAATGTTGGATTTATTATGGATGGGATGGGATGCTTCCACCTGAACTAGTGTACACAAATGCTCAATTCTACACATGATGCTTGTTTGCCAGGTTTTCATCATGGTACCTGTCCAAAGAACCACCATAGTGGTTTTCACTAGAGGACAATTTATTTTCTTTACTATTTTGTGTTGGCAAAACAAGGACTAACAACTAAGAGGGGGGGTGAATCAGTTGTCATAGAATAATTAAACTTTTCAAACTTAACTTAATATTAGATTTGATGAATGAATAATAAACCATAAAAAATCAACACATCAGAAACACAAAGAAAACCAAGATTTTTTACATGGAAACCCTGTTAGGGGAAAAACCACGGTGGATGTTAGTCCACAATATTATACCCTGTTAAAAATATAATGAAAGATAATGGGAATGCACATGCATTCAAGCACACTGCCTAGAGCTCATTGCTCAAATACAAGAGGGCTCACTACCCAACAATGCATAGTAATTTGGATTAGATCCACAGGGTGTGAATTGAGAAAATAGCTTCTACACAAGCCTGATTACAGTTCCAGTTAAGCACCTAAAACCTTCTTCATACTTCGCTCAACCTTCTTCTCACTCAGATCTGCAATCGAATGAATAGATCAATATTTTCACACTTTTTCTTCTTTGGCTTTTCTTTTCTTTCACACACACTCACACTTCACTCACAAAACCACTCTTATATATCCACAACATGAAGTACATCAACAACTTAGTCGGCCAAAAATATAGAACATATTTACAATGCTGACCCAAATTTACAAATAAATTTTCAATGTGGATCAAACACCATCGGCTAATATTATTATGTGACCTCAAAAAATATCTTTGAGTGTGCCAAACATTCAAATTTAAATCTTCAAACATCCGCAACACATTACAACCATCATGTCAACCAAGAACATGAAAACTCGATCATATCGAGAAATTTTTTTGACCACGGGCACACCAATCAACATAGACATACAATAATGATAGGGAATGATATAGAAGCATCCAAACACAACAAGAACTAAGAGAGAATCATCCTCGGCAATAGAAATTACCAAAATCACATAAACTTCAATCAAGAACACTGATAGAACCCACAAAAATACTGTCAAAACACAACTGTTCATAGCACGATCAAATCTTCATGCAGACCTTTGAAACTTCTGGTAGATGATCTAGATACTCTTAGCAATAAACCCTTTAGTCCACAACAACTGATCTTCAACATACATAACAAAACACCTTCATGACCTTCACTATTCCACTGGCAGTCTACAACTCTTCCTTTAATAATTTTCTCAATATCCTTGACATATACAACCTTCAATACAATAATGCTAATAATGTTGACATCAATGACGACCACATATCAGCAACACAACCACAACATCCAACAATATCCCCCTTTGGAATTGATGGAAACACATGATGTGAAAAATACCATCAACACAGCTACACTTGCTCTCCATTTGGTTTTAACTCTTCTCCTCAAATGCTCTTTTCCCCCTAAAAATATTTTTCACATTACTCTTCTCCCCCTTTGACATCAATGGCAAAGATAAGCATTATCTTCCCACATACAAGCTTTGAACCACATATCTACACATTTGACTACTCCCCCTGAGTAGCAACCACGAGAACATCAATCCAAATCAAGAAATATCTATGAAACACATGGATTGATGCAAATAAATGCATCTCTAGTTCATATCAAGAGGGGTAATCAGCCCTATCATCCCTTTGAGATACTCAAAAGTATCCTTCGGCAACAACTTAGTGAAAATGTCAGCAACCTATTCTTTGGTAGGCACATACTCCAGTCTGACTTCTTTCTCATTCACTTTCTCCCTCAAGAAGTGAAACTTGATTGATATATGCTTGGTCTTGGAGTGTAGCACCAAATTCTTTAGTATGTTAATTGCACTTGAGTTGTCACAGTATATGGCAATAGGTTCATCATATACTACTCTAATATCTTTCAACATCTACTTCATCCACATCACTTGAGTACAGTTATTTGTAGCAACAATATACTCTGCCTCAATAGTAGATAGAGAAATGGAATTCTTCTTTTTGCTCAACCAAGACACCAGCTTCTTCCCTAGGAAGAAGGCACCACCACTAGTACTCTTCCTGTCATCAACATCTCCTTCCCAATCCGCATCAGTATATGCATTCAAAGTAAGATCATCATCCTTAGGATACTAAAGCCCAAAATCAACTGTTCCTTTTAGATATCTGAAGATTCTCTTTACTGCAGTCACATGAGATTCTTTCGGATCAGCCTAAAATCTAGCAACTATACATACAACATTCATAATGTTTGGTCTGGTCTGAGTTAAATAGATCAATCCACCAATCATTGACCTATATCTTGTTTGATTTTCCTTAGGAGAATCATCATTTTGAGTTAACTTGCATCCGATCACCATGGGAGTACCAATAGGTTTTGAGTCTTCCATGCCAAACTTCTTGAGTAGCTCTCTCACATATTTGGACTGAGATATGAAAATTCCCTTTTTTAACTGAGTAACTTGTAATCCCAGAAAGAACATCATCTATCCAATCATGCTCATTTCAAATTCACTCTTCATTTCATCAACAAACTTCACACATAGATTGTCATTTCCTCCAAAAAAATATCATCAACAAAGACCTCAATAATCAACTCTTTATCATGATCCAATTTGAAATACAATTTGTCAACAATACCTTTATTGAATCCAAGATTTAATAAGTATTTGTCTAGTCTAGCATACTAGCCTGTGGGGGCTTGCTTGAGTCCATATAGAGCTTTCTTTAATCAACAAACCATGTCTTCCTTATTAGTCAGTTGAAATCCATCTGGTTGTTCAATATATAATTCTTCTTCTAGCTCACCATTCAAAAAATATGACTTCACATCCATTTGATAGACTTTATAGTTCTTATATGCAGCATACGCAAGAAATAATCTAATGGCTTCAATTCTAGCAACAGGGGAAAAGGTTTATTCAAAATCAATACCTTCCATTTGTGAATACCCTTTACATACCAGTCTTGCTTTATTCCAGACCACTTCACCTTGTTCATTCATCTTATTCCAAAATACCCATTTAGTACCAATCACATTTTTGTCTTTAGGTCTGGGAACAAGTATCCATGTATCATTCTTTTCAATCTGCATAAGTTCTTCTTTCATAGCTTTCATCCAGTGTTCATCATTGTAAGCTTCATTGACATCTTTAGGCTCAATCTTGGATATCAGGAAATACTCCTCTGCAATATTTCTTCTAGTCTGCACACCTTTAGTCTTATCTCCTATAATTTGATTTTCAGAATGATTTAGCTTCACATACCTTGGAACTTTGGGACTCTCTCAAGTTTCTAGTTCTTTTGTTCTTTCTTTTTCACTTGCATTTGTCTCTCCTTCCTAACTTACTTGATTTACGGGAACAAATTGAAGTTGTTTTATCGGAACATATGGCACAATTTGAAGTTGATTATGTGTTTGAACATTCTTCCCTTTATTTGTGTTGTCTTCCTGGTCATCTGAATCATATCCACAATATTTGGATGATCTAGTAGAATCCTCATCAACTTTGACATTTGCACTCTCAACCATTTTTCTTAATCTTCTGTTATAGCACCGATAGGCCTTTCTTTTAGTAGAGTAACCTAGAAAGATTCCTTTATCGCTTCTTGCATCAAACTTTCTTATATCCTCATCTCTCTTGATATAACACTTGCTTCCAAATATCTTGAAATATCTAATAGTAGGATTATAACCAAACCATAGTTCAAAAGGAGTCTTACTAGAATTACTATTGACATTTACCTAGTTCAAAGTGTACACAACAATGCTTACAACTTCACTCTAATAGATGTGAGGCACATTTCCTTCTATCATCATTGTTCTAGCAACATCCAGAATTGTTCTATTCTTTCTTTCTGCAACTCCATTCTATTGAGGGGTTCAGGGAGCAGATAACTATCTTCTAATTCCATGCTCTTCACAAAAAGAATTAAACTCCTTAGAGGTGAATTCACCACCTCTGTCTGACCTTAAGCATTTGATTTTCAGACCTTTCTCATTTTCTACCATGGCCTTGAAAATTTTGAACTTTTCTAATGCTTCACATTTTTCTCTTAAGAAAGAAACCCATATCATCCTAGAATAGTCATCAATAAGCAGTATAAAGTACCTTTCTCCATGAAGATTTCTGACTTTGGAGGTACCACATAGATCAGTATGTATCGTCTCCAGTAATCCATTTGTATGATGTTGTTTGCTCCGAAAATAAACTCTAGTCTTTTTTGCCATCTGACACTCCTTGCAAATTGTGTTAGCATGCTTTACTATCTTAGGTAGATCTCTTACCGCTTGAGTGGAACTTACTTTGACAATGTTATCAAAATTCACATGAAACAACCTCCTATGCCATAACTAGCTTTCATCTACTTGAGCAATTAAATAATTTTCACTAGTAGCATTTAGGTAAAAATATTACCTTCTATCTTTTTACTTGAAGCAATTAATTTTCCAAATCTTCCAAGTATCCTACATCTTACATATTTGAACTGAAGATCATAACCCTTGTCAACCATTTGTCCAACACTCAACAAGTTGTGCTTCAGGCCTTCAACATAAAGAACGTCGTCAGTGTTATGCTTACCACCAAGACAAATAGATCCTCTGCCATGAATAACACCAACATTGTTATCTCCAAATATTACAACCCCACCATCATACTTCTCAAGACTTATAGATTTTATTTTGTCACCAATCATATGATGTGAGCAACCGCTGTCAATAACCCAATCATCTTTTTCTTGAATTTAGGCTACAAGATCTTTCTCAACTTTAGCAGATTCAGTAGCCACCAGACCATTTTCCTTGATAGCAAGGAACACCCTTTCATCTTCATTTCCATTATCTTTATCAGAATCATCATCAGTCACTCCTTCAGCATAGTATCATTTCTTTTGGAATCTAGATTTGTTAGGCTTGAATCTAGGAACTCTTTCAAGACACTTTGATGCAAAATGACCTATTTTACTACAAGAGAAACTTTTAATAGGCAACACTCCTTTATACTTACCTTGTCCTTTGCTTTCTTTCTTCACAATCAATGCTTCCAACACTTCTACCTCTCTTTCTTCATCTTCAAGCTATTTCATTTCTTCCTCATACTTGAATGACTTTCTAGAACATTCTCCTAGATCATATCTTTGCTTGTTTCTTCTAGATACAATAGCCTTAAATGCAATTTCAGTCTTAGGAACATATTCACCAAATTCACTCAACTCAAAGGCAACAAGTTTACCAATCAGTGTATCTCTTGTCATATTCGTCAATGATCTAGTTTCTTCAATAGAACAAGCCTTTGCTTTGTAAGAGGGAGGAAATGATCTAAGCACTTTAGCTACAATTTCTTCCTCATCCAGGGTACCACCAACACATCTAATACCCATCACTAGTTCATTTATTCTTTGCATAAAATAAGAAATATTTTCATCTTCACCCATTTTAAAAATTTCATACTTTCCTTTCAAAATTTGTAGCTTAGCCATCTTCACATGTACATCTCCTTCATACAAAGTTTCCAGCTTCATCCAAATCTCATGAGCTATCTTTAGACCTATCACATTTGTCATTTATGAATCTGTCAAAGCACTTAGCAAAGTTTCCATGGCCCTGACATTATTCTCAGCCTCTTTAATCTCATCAGCAGTGGGAGGACCATTCTAAGGAATAGCATATGGATTATTTGTAAACTTCCAGAAGGGTTCTCCAATACACCTCAAATGACACTCCATCCTAGCATTCCACAATGAGTAGTTTGTTCCATTGAATATATGGTTTTCCTTCTTGTATGATGCCATCTCAAATCACCTGAAGATTTTAAACTTCTTCAGAGGAACCTGCTCTGATACCAATTGTTGGAAAAACAAGGACAAACAACTGAGAGGGGGGTGAATTAATTGTCACAAAATGATTAAACTTTTCAAACTTAACTTAATCTTAGATCTAATGAATGAATAATAAACCATAAAAAATCAACACATTAGAAACACAAAGAACACCAAGATTTTTTATGTGGAAACCCTGTTAGGGGAAAAACCACGGTGGATGTTAGTCCACAATATTATACCCTGTTAAAAGTATAATGAAAGATAATGGGAATGCACATGCATTTAGGTACACTTCCTAGAGCTCACTACTCAAATACAAGAGGGCTCATTGTCCAACAATGCATAGTAATTTGGGTTAGATCCACAGGGTGTGAACTGATAAAATAGCTTCTACACAAGTCTAATTATTGTTCTAGTTAAGCACATAAAACCTTCTTCTCACTCTGCTTTGCAATCGAATGTGTAGACATCAAAAAATTGTCCTCTTACGATACCTTGTCACAACATCGCATCATTTAGGCATCGTGTAGCATGCTTTGCCCTAGGTACCCATATCATCATCTATTTAATTAAATAAATTTTATTTATTTAATTAAATTCATAAATCATTTCCATCCATTCCTCTAATGTTAATTAAATAATTTATATTATTTAATTAATGAAATCATAAATTCAACATTAATTAAATAAATCCAAAATTTATTTAATTAATAAAATCCTAAAAAGGTCTTCTTGCTTTCTTTCCAAAACTAAATTCATGTGCATCTAATTAATTTATTTAATTAGATAATTCATCAATTATCCTTCTCATCTTTTTCAGGATTTATTTCCTTTAAAAGATAATCAAAATCTTTCTATCTTTTTGAAATCTTATCTCATCTCGTCATATTTCCTCTTTTGTCAAAAATCAAATCCTTATCGAATCTTGTCAAATCTTATCTCTGTCCAAATAAAAAATCTATAAATCAAACCTTTCACATCGAATCTTGATTTGGCATCCTCACTCTGTCAAAATCAATCTTCAATCTTCCATCGAATCTTCATCTAGCATCTTCCTCACATTGTTATGCTGTTGAATTGAGCAACCAACATTCTTCCAACAAATCAACCTTCAAAATCTTGCATCCTTGTGTAGGTGGAGAAGAGAAATGGAGATAAATCAAGTTAGCGTGAAGATCGGTTTGCATTTGTGCTTTTTACTGTGATTTTTGTGTTTGTTTCGTACTCTATTGTGCTTGATAGGATCTAATTAGATTATTGTTTTCATTACACTAAATCCGATTGATTTTTCCCTATCTACATTTGGTGAACCCGACGTGAACATGCTTCAAGGATCAAATCATTAGTTAATTCAAGTTTTGTTATTGTTACAAAATTTGCATGTTTTAACCCTCGTTCTGTCAAGTTTTGGGAGGGCATTGTTGCAGGATTTGAAGTGATTTTGGCGGATGGCAGGTGATCATGTTTTGGTGATCAAGTTTGGCAGGCTTTAACCTTGACGCCTTTAACTCGTTCCAAAGCTCTCATTTCAACATAGCCAGTATATCATTTCAACATAGGCAGTCTATTATTCCAGCACAAATTATTTGTATGCTGAGATCTGTACATTCAACTCCCCTCGGATCTCATACTCGCATATCCATTTCAAGCGCTTGGGTGTTTGGCATACACAACATTTGAATCAAATTCTTTTTTTTACTTATTCTACGGAGTGGTACCTGGTGACATCCATCGGCCTATCAAAGTTAGTCCCTGTGCTCTGGACTAATTGTCCCATCAACAAGTCTTATTAAATCTCATTTGGAACTTGCCTGGCTGGTCGAAATCCAAGTCCTAGAAATGTCTCTTGCTCATGAGGCGGAATAGGTTTTCTTTCTGCATAGGTGCTCCCCACTATAGTATCGCTTTCATTAGGTTCCTCGTAAGTAATAACCTTCACAAGATTTTGTAATTTACCACTAAGAAACTGCCGCTTTCCCTTGTGAGCATCTTCAATTATTTGTTGCAAACTGAGTAAGGCATACATTCATTAATTCACTATCAAGCATTGAATTTTTCAAACACTCATTTTTTTTCAACAAGCGATTGATCTGTTGATGTCTGCTTTCAGAAGATAGATACAAATTATTATGCTCTGAAGAAGTCTGAGAAGGAACGCCTACCGCAACGGACAATTGGCCAAGATTGCATTCATTAATTTACATTTAACTTAGAGTTCAACTTATAGTCGTTATTTTCCTTAGTTGCCTTAGAATGTAATTTTAGCTTTTAGTTTTTATTACGTTAGCTTTTAGGCAAACTCTTAGATTTTTAAATTACATTTTAGATTTTCTTTTAAGTTAGCTTTTTAAATTATACTTTATATTTTGGATCTAAAGTTACTAATTTTAGATTTAGATTTTTAGAATTCATATTTAGTTTTGTTTTTTTTTTAAATTTAGATTTTTTTCATTTAAAGTTTTAATTTAGATTTTTTTTAGTTAGATTTAAAATTTTCTAATCTAGATGTTAGATATAGCTTCTAATTTTAGATTTAAGTTTAGTTTAGACTCAAAGTAATTTTTAATATTTTTTTTAATTTAGTTAGATTTCTAATTCTAATTTGTTTTAGATTTTTAATTTAGTTAGATTTTTAATTTATAATTTAATTTGATTAATAGTTTTTTTTAATTTAATTTAGATTTTTAATTTTTTAATTTAAGTTAGATTTTAAATTTTTTTAATTAAGTTAGATTTTTAACAAATTGTACGTTTTGGGATCTAATATCACTTTTGCTTGCATGTTTTTGTTTCTTCTTCTCTTGATGACTTGTCGGTGAATCATACGAAGCTCGAAAAATATTTGGATCAGTCACAACATCAATTTGGAAAGCGAAAATAACCAGGTGCACTCATCTCATCCTTCATCTCATTAATCTTGTTTGATCACATCATTGCAATTGGTTTAAAATGAATCTTATCTTCAATCACTTATCGAAAATTGGGTCTAAAATTAACCAATGTCTTCCTACACATTTGATTTGGGATCTAAAAAGAACGAGTGCTTCATTGCTTTCTTGCACACATTTCCTTTCTAAGGGTCAATTAACAACTTTGAGTGTGAATCAAGTGTGTGTGTGATCACAAACACCTCACTTGGTTTGCTTTTGTCAAACCCTTTCTAGGAGGCCTGCTAGGGGATTTCATCACCCCTGGGGATGACCTCAATCGAAGTGTGAATCAAAATGCTTGTTTGGGAGTTAAAATCTTGTCACTCTTGGCTAAGCCCCAAAGAACTTTATACCTTTGGGAAGTGAAGGTGAAGGGTGGGTTACCCCTTTCTCCCGACTGTGTGGTAGGATTTTTCTTTCAAATCATTCCTTAGTCAACCTTGTGCAGACTAGCTTGAGACCTAATTGGCCATACCCCACTTGACTAGTCATTGGGCTTGTTGATGTGTCTTCCATGTGTGCTTGTTTAATAATCATCATTACATTCTTCAAATTTCAAAATTCAAACTTGCTTATGTGTCTTGCATGAGTGATTTATGTGTGTACATGTGTGATCATTCATTTAAATATTGCCAAATCAAGCTAGACACCAAACACATAAAGAAAGTCACTCTACACGTTCTTCCAACACATTCATATCCAATCATCCTAATCATTCTTCTTAGCCACATCCTATCCATTTCATCCTAATCAATCAAGTCATCCAATCTAATCATTCCACATCATCATTCACCAACCTAGTCCTAGTCACCATCACCATCAAACCTAGTCCTAGTCACCACTTGTCAAAATGGTCATAAACAAGCCCAATCCTAATCATAAGCCCAAAATCATAATCCAAGGGGGCTATCCCTCTAGGCCAAATCATGAGACAAAACCTAAGCCTGAAGTCATAATTCAAGGAGTCTCTTTCTCTAGTTCAAATCATGAAACAAAACCAAAACATAAAATTAGACTTCGAGGGGCTTCTCCTACCACCTCTAATGATGACATGAACTATGTTGCATACTTTGAGGAACAAATCGATGTGCAAGAGCTTACACACATGTGTGACACCATGCCCACATTCGAACACAAATCCCTAGCATCCCACCTTCAAAACCTCCTTCAGACACTTCACCAAATACCCCAACCCCTAGACCACCAAACCATACAAAGCTTTCAAACCCTCTTCCAAAACTTTCAAAAAATTAAATCACCTCAAATCGAACACCTCCTAGCTCAAGCCAATTAATTCATTGCCACTTCTCAAATTCAACAACCACAACATCATCCCCTATCCATTCCTTATCAACCAATGCCACCTCAACCTTATGTTTCATCCCCTTCCACCTCATACCAATCTAATCCATCCACTTCCGCACATGCCAATGCCACATGAACCTATCAAGCCACATCACAACAAACACATGTGAACTTAAGTTCTACCTTGCAACAAGGCCAAACTTCCTCAAGTCTTAATGCCACCTTTGACAAGGGGAATACCAATCTAGCACATGCACCCTATAAATTTATCATACCATCATCCAATCAAAATCAAAACCCTAAGCTGACACCTTCCACCCATACACCTACAAAGGATGTGACCCAATGTTTACTAGCAAGGAATCAAACATCGCCATGTCATCCAACTCATATTCTTGAACATGAAAAAGATTCATCAAACATCATGCCAAGTCCTTCAAGCCAACCATGTCATCCCCAACCTCGTGAGTCAATTCAAGAGTCTCCCCTCTTAAGTCCAAGTCACCCTCTATCATGCTCCTATGTTGTTGACCATCAAGAACATGGCAAGTCTCTCCATGAGAAATCCCCTTCCACCTCCATTCCAATAAGTCATGAGGTATTTCAAGAGCACAATCCTAAACATGTGGAAACATTACCCCCTCATCCACATAAAGATCAACACCCTCCCAATGATTCCATTCATAACATACCTAATACTGTTCATGATCAATCTTCCATCTTTGATCAAGACCCCTTTTATGATCAAGAAGACCATGATGATCCTCTTAGCCAACTTTATGCATTCCATGGTCAAGAGATTTCCACCTCACCCATCCATGATGCACAAACATCCACTTCCCTTGATGAGACAAATGCCTCCGAAGCACACATAGAAGATCAAACAAATACATTGGATCTAAGTGAACACAATGCTAATCAAAATCCTAGTGATCCCCCATCACCCACTATCGACCCCATTGCAAGTCCTCCATCATATCCTATTGGTCTTTCCACCCTCATTCACGAATGTTCCTCCTTAGAACAACAACAACCATTATCTTCCCTTGCTTCATTTTCTCCATCCAATAAGGAACTTGTTTCTAGTGTTTCATTTACACCTAGTCCCATTTTCCATTGCACACCTCAAAACATGAACCACCAAGATAAAGGTTTAGACCCTCATGAACAAGGTATTTTGGAGCCCATCCATGTCAAAGTCCCTCCACGCTCTTATAGCCTTGGGCATACATCTCAAGGAAACCAATCTCAAGATGTTGGTATTTCCTCCATGCCTCCTAAGTCCACTTTCCATCATACAGCCTATTGTACACCCAAAACATATGTTGCCATTCCACCTCCATCATCCTACAAATTTCAAAAGCATGTGACCATAAACCTTCCACCATCAACTTTGCCACCATTGCTTCCAACTCCTAATATCCCTCCATCAAATCTGCCACCATTGCTTCCAACTCCTAATATCCCTCCATCTAATCTACCTCCACTTCTCCCAACACCTAATATCCCCATTATCCAATTCCCTTATCCCTCGATCCATAAATACCCTAGCATTCCTAATCATGACCAAAAAATGCACACATTGTATAAACATGAAGCTTCCACCCATTCCACCATACCCATGGGATTCAAAAGCAATAATTTCAATGCCTCTACCTATAAAGTAAAAAATTCTAAGGGTTCTCATGCCTTAGGACATCAATACAAAAAGTCAAAGCAAAATCCATCTAAAAAGTTATATAAGCCCATACCTCCAAAAGTAAAGGCCAAAACTAAAATGGTTTGGGTACCTAAGAAAAAAAGAAATCAAGTCAAATGAGGCATTCACATCACAAAAATCCCAACCATCCACTTCCATCCCACATTCTCATTCCATTCAAAAGTCTCAAATTCCTAAAACCCACAAGCAAAATAAAAATCATAAAAATACTAAGTCTATGTGGGTACCAAAAGCACTACACCCTCCACCTCCTAAGAAAACATCTCCATTGCTTCCTACACCCCATCCATATCAAAAGCTTCAAAGTTTATCACAATGTGTGCAACCATTGGTCATGGTTCCCTTCCATTTCACAACAATTCCACATACCTCCATCTCCCCATCCTTCACACATTATCCTACATATCTCCCCCACCATCTTCCTATGGTCCATACTTTTGCATAAACCTTTCATCCGTCCTTTTTCACAAGTCTTATTCAATCCACATCATCATCCATTATTCCCCATCCATTCTTACATAAGACTTTCATAATCCGCCATCTACCTAATCCATCCCTTTCATGTCATTCCTTTCCCAAAATCTATGAGCACTTGACATGGTCCATGCAAGGACATCCATATCTAGTGGGACTACCACCTTTCATGGGACTAGAAACTTGAGTCCCTCCTATCCATATTCCCTTTCTATCCAAAAAGACAAAAAAAGTAAAGAAAAAAAAAAGTAAAGAGAAATCCCTTCGTCTAATGGTGAAAACCTGGTAAACAGGTGCCTTGGATAAGTACCATGATGAAAACCTAGCAAATAGGCGTCATGTGTAGGTTGATCTTCTATGCCACTTACACTTGGGGGTGCAATGTCTTATCTATCCAACCTATCATTTTCATGTCATATCATTTCCATCTTACCTGCCATCTTTAGCCATCATATTGAGTCTATTCATACATACCTATTATATTGATTCCATTCATCCACCCTTCTTTTGATCTCGATGAAGATATAGGGGAAAAATGTTGAAACATGTTTTTTGGGTATCTCTTGACATACCTCATCTTTCCAAACAAGCCTATCATTATCCTATTGTCATAAGTTTTGTCATGAAAAATCCTAAGTCTTGTACCTAGAATGGGGCATGTTATTCCTATGCGACATAGTCTTTGGAAATCACATCCTTTCCATTCACTATGACCTATCATTTCCATCCATCCATATATCACGATCCTTTTATCCCTTATCCCATCACCCACCCTTTTATCCATCAATCCCATTTATCTCCTTACACCTAGACTTGGTTTTCCCCTTGTCATTGGTCTCTAGCACAAAGGCTACTCATTTTCATTCTTTGACAGATCAAAACATTTCAAAAATACAAAAAATTCAAAACATTTCAAAAATCCAAAAAATTCAAAACATTTCAAAAGTCCAAAAAAATCAAAACATTTCAAAAATCCAAAACAAAATCAAAGTAGTTCAAAAATCCAAAAAATTCAAAACATTTTCAAAAATAAAAATAAAAACATTTCAAAAATCCAAAAAAAAATCAAATATTCTAAAGATACAAAAACAATCAAAATATCCCCAAAAATACAAAAAAAATAAATATCCAACAAAAATCCAAGCAATAAAATCAATCCATCCAATTAATTCTTCCAATTTCATCTACTTAATCCATCACCTCAATCCAATCATTCAACCATTCAACCAAATCAATCATCTTCATCAAATCCATTCATCCATACATCAAATCAATCAAAATCATTCCAATCACATCAATTCTTCTATCCAATCATCCAACCATTCAACCAAATCAATCATCTTCATCAAAACCATTTCATCCAATCAACTCAATCAAATCAATCTGAGCAATAATCCAAATGCATGTCAATCCTTAATCCATACCAATCAAGTCAATCAATCTTGTCAAATTATCCAATCACATCCTTTGGTCTTGATCCTAATCTTGTCGTAAACCAAATCAAAGTCAATCAATCAATTATCATCATCCTTGTGTTGATCTAGGGACATGCCGCTCCCCACAATGACAACACTATCATCATCATCAATCAATCAATCAATCAACGGTTTATAGCTTGACAGGGGCAATACCTTGTTTGTTTTTGTATCATTTGTGCATGCTTGCTTGCTTGCTTGTGTGTGTTATCATTTTATCTTGCATTTGTATCAAATCTGTATCATTCTAGCTAATATTCATATCTTGTGTATGTTGGAATATCTTTTTGCATTATCCTTTGCATCTTAGGTCACATAATACATTTTTTGCATTAGGACTTTAATGCTCTAAGTTTACTTCCTCATACGTCTAGACAAGGTTGTATTACGCTGGGGCACGAGACACATCGTCACCTTGGTCCTTATATCTTGGTGCATAACGTCTAGTGCTACATCAAACATCATGGTTGCTCACCTTCATTGCAGCATAACGTATCATTCATCTCCTTTATCCAGTTTCTATCTTGCATCATTCGTCTTATCCCTCCCTTTATCATTTCATTTCGAGAGCCTACCTGTGTTTGTTCAACCCGCCTATCCTCTCGAGGGGGCATCATCATTCCATCACCATCCTATCTTTCTATCATTATCCATTTTTCCTCTATCCATACCTTAACTTCTTTGAAATGATGTTACTCGACACAAATATCATCTCGAACATCACTTCAAAGAGGGGAAAAATGTAGACATCAAAAAATTGTCCTCTTATGATACCTTGTCACAACATCGCATCATTTAGGCATCTTGTAGCATGCTTTGCCCTAGGTACCCATGTCATCATCTATTTAATTAAATAAATTTTATTTATTTAATTAAATTCATAAATCATTTCCATCCATTCCTCTAATGTTAATTAAATAATTTATATTATTTAATTAATTAAATCATTTCCATCCATTCGTCTAATGTTAATTAAATAAATCCAAAATTTATTTAATTAATAAAATCCTAAAAAGATCTTCTCGCTTTCTTTCCAAAACTGAACTCGTGTGCATCTAATTAATTTATTTAATTAGATAATTCATCAACTATCCTTCTCATCTTTTTCAAGATTTATTTCCTTTAAAAGAGAATCAAAATCTTTCTATCTTTTTGAAATCTTATCTCATCTTGTTATATTTCCTCTTTTGTCAAAAATCAAATCCTTATCGAATCTTGTCAAATCTTATCTCTGTCCAAATCAAAAATCTATAAATCAAACCTTTCACATTGAATCTTGATCTGGTATCCTCACTCTGTCAAAATCAATCTTCCATCTTCCATCAAATCTTCATCTAGCATCTTCCTCGCATCGTTATGCTACTGAATTGAGCAACCAACATTCTTCCAACAAATCAACCTTCAAAATCTTGCATCCTTGTGCAGGTGGAGAAGAGCAATGGAGATAAATCGAGTTGGTCCGGAGATCGGTTTGCACGTGTGCTTCATATTGTGATTTCCTTGTTATTTCGTACTCTATTGTGCTTGATAGGATTCAGTCATTTTATTGTTTCAACATTAAATCTAGTTGATTATTTCACTATCTACATAATGAATATATCAATATTCACACACTTTTTCTTCTCTAGCTTTTCTTTTCTTTCACACACACTCACACTTCACTCACACAACCACTCTTATATATCCGCAACATGAAATACATCAACAACTTAGTCAGCCAAAAATATAGAACATATTTACAATGTCGGCCCAAATTTACAAATAAATTTTTAATGTGGATCAAACACCATCGGCTAATATTATGATGTGACCTAAAACAATATCTTTGAGTGTTCTAAACATTCAAATTTAAATCTTCAAGCATTCGCAACATGTTACAATAACCATGTCGGCAAAGAACATGAAAACCCAATCATACCGAGAAAAATCTTTGACCACAGGCACACCAATCAATGTAGACGTACAACAATGATAGAGAATGATCTAGAAGCATCCAAAAACAACAAGAACTAATAGAGAATCATCTACAACAACAAAAATTACTAGAATTACATAAACTTCAATCAAGAACACTGACAGAACCCACATAAATATTGTCAAAACACAACTATTCATAGCACGATCAAATCTTCACGCGGACCTTTGAAACTTTTGGTAGATGATCTAGATACTCTCAGGAATAAACCCTTTAGTCCACAACAACTAATCTTCAATGTACAAAACAAAACACCTTCATGACCTTCATTGTTCCACTGGCAACCTGCAATTCTTCCTTTAACAATTTTCTCAATATCCTCAACATATACAACCTTTAATACACTAATGCTAATAGTTTTTACATCAATGACAACCATATATCAACAAAATAACCACAACATCCAACATTTTCAATCCTTGTTTTGATTTTTTTGTTTGGATTTTCATATTTTATTTTATTTTTGTATTTTTCTAAAAGATTTTAAGCTCATTCTGAATCACCTAGTGGTTTTGGTGTAGATGCTTCTGTCATAATGTGCTATTGATATCTTTCCTAAGGAAGTTTTTCCAAGATACATGCACTTGAATACAACTTTTGAGATCCTTGATGTAATTTTTTGATATCGGAGTTAACTTTGTCTTTGTGCGCACATCGCAATAGACTTCCTTTTGAATCCTTGTGATGAAGAGTGGCTGCCAATACACGGTCAATATGAGAATTGGATATCATGCATGGAGGAATGGATTGAGTGTGTTTAAGAATAAAAGATGGATTGGATGATAGTTTGGAACCTTTGACTCTCCAAACTTGGGAAGATGAGCAATGATGGGTGGATACGAAGGTGTGTGTGGAATTAGGACCATTTTCTTGATATACTTTGTATGTCGCTTGGGAAGCTTGCTTTTTCCTTTGTGGACATCTTTGATGGATACTTTTCCCTTTCTTATTTTTCCCCATAGTTTCTTTGACTAATGGATTTTGATAGGGATAATATTTCTTTGTATTTTTTGGTATCCATGTGTATTTGATTTGTCCATTATGCTTTGTTACTTCATTTTCTTTGATGACATTCTTTGTGCTTTGATTCAAATCTTTCTGTTGATGTTGGTCCCAATTCATGGATGGGGTGATGGGTGGATGAAGATTCGTGACATGGTTGGTTGTAGTATTGGCATTAGTTTCATCATAAGGATTCTTCGTGCTCCCTATGTTGATGCTTGCACTAGATAAAGTTTCCCCTAGTATTATAGAGGTATCACTGATATGTTTAGCTCCCTTAATTGTCGAATAACCAAGACCTTGATGCTTAGGATTTCCAATAATTTTCATTGGTTCTAGGATACCCTATTCACGTAGGCCTAATCCTCTACCTTGATAATTCACCCATTGAAACATTTTATTTGCAATAGGATATGATTTACCTTGGAAACAAGGTGATAATCCTTCTATGCTCTATCATGGATCTTCAAAGGTGATATCTTCTTCATTGATAAGACAACTTTCCCTTGAAAAGGTAAGTGATCCAAGTTTATAAGTGATAGGATCCTCCATGTGTAGGATAACTTCTTGATTTATATCTTTGTCTTGATCTTGTGGAATATCATATTTTAATGCTTCTTCAATAGGTGTTGATGATTCATTGTCTACGTAAAAGTCTCCCTCATGACTCATTTTTGATATACCTTCACAAGATCTTTCTGATTCACAACTTTTGTAGAAGCCTTCTTCATGACCTATTATTGATATGTCTCTATATTTTTCTATATCTTGATCATGTGTACAAATGTTAAGAGTAGGAGACTCTTGTTCCTTGGTAATGATATCAAGAGTATGAAACTCTTGTTTTGAATGAAGATCATCTACATGTCCATTAGGAGTAATCATCTCATGGGTAGATGGAGGAATATGTGCTATATGGATATGATAATCATTTGTGACATCTTGTATAGATAGGAGAGTGTCCATTAGATCATTGTAGTATCTTGGAGATATGAATTCTTGATCTTGAATGATTTTGGAATTGATTTCGACATGCTTTAGATCAATTTCTTGACATGGATCAATTCCAAAGGATGGATTGCTTATAAAAGATTCTTGGATATCTCCATTAGGCATGGGAAGTAGCTCAATATCCTCTTGATCTTTGAGTGGACTTGGATCAAATGTTGAGTTGAAGATTCCTTCAATATCTGTAACCATGAGATTGAAGGATGTCAATATGTCTTGGAAAGGACCATTTCTATACTTTGATGAAAGATGTTGATCATTATTTAGAATGAATTATTGAGATATGTCCTCAAACTCATTGGATGGGGTAGAGGTATTTTCAAAATGATCATTGGTGGAAGGATCCCTGATTATTAACTCTCCTTGAAATAGATCATTGTCGAATATTATTGAGGGGTTTTTATCATGATCAAAAAGTGACTCTTGATGTATGTTGAGTTGATCTTCAGATGAGGTGGAAACA
The DNA here is from genome assembly GCA_007258455.2 of Sequoia sempervirens. Lineage (NCBI taxonomy): Eukaryota > Viridiplantae > Streptophyta > Pinopsida > Cupressales > Cupressaceae > Sequoia > Sequoia sempervirens. Next base: position 125,442,763 of record VDFB02379711.1, read on the forward strand.
TCTTCAAGGTGCTCATTCATGGATAGATCTTGATCACTATTTTCAATAATTGATGTGGAGAGATTGTCACTATTATCACTAGTGGTTGAATTTTCATCGTTGTCCCCAATAGTTATTATTTTTTTATCAATAAGGTCTTGGATGATATTTTTGAGTTGAAACAATTTGATGTTGTGTGTCACTTTATTTTGTGAAAATAACAAAGGTGCTTCTCATTATACCCTAGTGGTTTAACTTGGGGCTCTTGATAATTCTCATAAATAGGGATTTTGATGAGATTTTCTTTTACCAATTGTTGCATGATTGATTCAATTGGTTTCCCAAGTGGTGTGTATTTCCGTTTGTTACCTTGTGAGATTTTAAATTGACCTTGTGGTGATTGATTTTGGAGATGTGGTGTTTGATCTTTGATACATGTTGATTGGGTTTGTTGTTGTTGATATTGATATCCAACCTCTTGACATTGGAGATATTGTTCTTGATGTGGTTGTGGACACAACTCAATGTTTTGATGACATGGTTTAACCAATGGAAGAGTGTATTGATTTTTGGGTGTAGATGTCTCTTGGCACAATGAATCAACTATTTTGGTAAGTGTAGTAATTTGATCTTGATTTTGATCTTGACACCCTTGATATAGTTTATTTGTTTTTTTCTCAAGCAGATTTGGAATGCATACTTGTGATATTTGTACAAGATCATGGAAAAACTAATTTTGGAAAATGTTTTGATTTGGGATGATGTTTAGATTTGGCATGATAGTTTGAAATTGAACATTGTTGTTGTTGGGAATCACCTTTTCTTGATTTAGGTAACTTGTATTTTGCATGGTGTTACCTTGACTTGGATCAATACATGGAGTTGTTAAGATATTGTTTGGAATTTGAACAATATTTGTATGATTCACAAACATATCTATCCCAAAGTTTACCAAGTGTGGATTCAAAATGTTCATTTTTGGTAAATTTTTACTTGGTATATTCACATTTGGCATGTATGGATTTGGTGGGATAATGTTGTTTTTTTGTAGACTCATGCATTGATTGTTTGGTTGATAGATTTGTAGATTTGTACTTTGATTTAAATCTACCATAGGAAAAGGTGTTCCAAAATTTAGATTGGTCATACTCACATTTGTTGTACCATTGAGGTTTGTAGGAGATAGTGATCCCATGTATGGATTGTATAAATGTGAGTTTTGATAATCAATTGGCATTGCAAGGCTTTGATAGTTTGGTTGATTTAGACCACTTATGATGTATGAAGAAAGTTTATATTCCATGTTTTTCTCATGTTTTGACCTTGTTGACCTCTAAATGATTTAGGACCAATGATGAGATGAAGGATGAAAGGGAGTAATGATATGGGTGTTTAAAATTTTAAGACCCTTGGAGGAATACTAGACTTTAGGACTTTTGGATTCTTTGATTTGGATTTGATTTGATTTGATTTGATTGGGATAATGGAATCATAAACCCCAAGATGTTGGATATTATCCTATAATAAACTTGTCCACAAAGATGATAATTTAACTAGATGTATGAGGAAGGATTCATCCACACACACTTAGACAAACAAGGTGATTTTGATGTTGATTTGAAAGGTTTTACCAAAAGTCTAGTATGAATGATTTTTCCAATGGTTCAAAAGTTGTTTGTGAGATGGGATTTGATTGATGTTTGAGATGGATGAAATGATTGGTTGTTTTTATCCTAAATGAACCTAAGAGGGACTTGTTTACAAGACCAAGGTTTTGAAGAACATGATTTTCCCTAAGAGTACTTCAAACTAAAAGATCAATATTTGCATGGAAAATCATATGACCAAAAGATAGATAAGCACATGTGGGGTTCAATTGATTTTAATCTTGGTTAATAACTTGATTTTTACCACATCCATTTGTCTTGCTTAAGTTTCAAACTAAATGTCTAATGTCCCAATTTATTTTCATCCCACAAAGTCCATTATGTGGAAATTGAGAAAATCTAGGCAATAGTTCCCTAATATTGACTTTACTAAGAGCAAATTGAGATGTAAATTCAAATACTTAGAAGCCTCTAAGGATAGAATCCCTAGGGAAAGCAATAGCACTTAAATTTTTTCAAAGGTATTTGCTCCTCCTAAAGGGTTTGAAATTTGATGTTCATCTTGAATGTTTGTTTTCCAATGTTTTAGATCCAAGCAAAGTGTTTTGATTCCAAAATGATGCACAAACCTAGGATAGAATGAGACAATATTTGTTGAGTTCCCACTTGGATAAATCTAGCTACGCCTACTCTTAGTGGATGATTAGATGCTTGACCACACTGGTTCCCCCCCATGGAACACACTTCTTAGGTCAGCCAAGCATCAGTACCCATGAAACTCCCATGACATACTTCTCATCTCTACTAAGAGCCGTAAAAAATGTGGGATGGCTTCAAAATGACCGTTCTTGCACCAACAAACAGATAGGGATTTGGGATTCTAAACAAAAGGTTCTAGTATAGGCATTCCATTCATGGGGGATCATCCATACAAAAAGAGACCATTGCTTCCCTTCTTGTCGAAAAAATCCTCATGATACTTGAACTTTCCTCAAGTACCCACACTTATATACTAGGTGGAAGTCACTTGGCTTTAGCATGTTCCTGGTTGGGTCGTTCCTTGGGGTGATTACTTTTTCCCACCAGGCAGGCCCTCTAAGGATAAATAAAAGTGAGAAAGCACATTTGTAGTTCGATCAATCTTTGTTGAGAAACAAAGAGAGAACAAACACGATATACTCCACTCACACTAGCAATATTTTGTTCAATTTTAAGAGCCCAAATTAAAATATGGAGGCAATATTTTATACAACTTAATGTCACCAAAAGTACTTTTGATTCTCAAGATTTTCGTGAAGCATGACAGAAGTGCATACGCCCTTTTAAATGAGATTAATTTGTGTAAAAGATTACAAAACACAAAGGACACATGTTCATTTTAACCTTCAAAGCAAGAATGGGTTCTTTTTAAGCACCAAGATTGAAATGTGAAGTTTTCTTGTTCAATTGTTAAGTCCAAAACAAAATGTAGTAAGTTCCTAAGATTATTTTTAATCCCTTTGTGTTGTTCTTTTTAACCCCAAATTGAAATCTATTGAGTCCTAAAAGCTTGAAAGATAGCAAGTCCTTAGAAGAGGGATTATGATTTCTCCTCAAAGTGTTTAAAAACACTTGATATGATGAAATGATGGTGTCATAGAAGCCTTCATCTTTGGTTCCTCCTTCACTTTTGATCAATCCAACCTATGAAAACTAGTTAAAACTACAAAAATAGAGGTCAAAAGCCAATTAGTAGTCAAAAGCAACCAAAATAAAAAAGGCACACGTTAAAATTAATCTAAAAACTCCTTTTACCCAACTCCAGCAGCACATTCTATAGAGGCGACATAGTTTGGAGAATCAACGATGCTATATGGCGCTGCTAGGATTGACAACACTACAAAAAAATCTAGTGAGAGCAATTGCGGTGCTATTCTGAGCAACCGACAATATTTGGAATTTAGAAACTTGGTGACAAGAAAATGGCCCAATGTCGTAGTTTGAGATTCAAATTTTTGGGTGGGAAGACCTCAGCAACAGAGTTTGGTGATTGCAGTGTCGTTGTATGGCACTGTTGGACTGGTAGTGTCATTGTATGGTGTTGCTAGACTAATAGCGGTGCAGTTTCCTATAGGCACAAAAATGCCAAGAAAACAAAAAAAAAATCACAAAAAAAAGTGTTAATTTCTTCAAAATTTCCCTCCTTCTAGTGCCAAAATGTGAATGGTGATGTTAGACCTGCACAAACACAAAGAACAATCACACAATTAGTCCATTATGCAAATTAAATCAACATTCCCTATGAAATTCATTTGAAATTGAAATAAACAAGAAATAAGTGAAGAACACAATAAAGAAAGCTATTAAATCCTATCTAATGCAAACAAACTCTCAATCCCATGGGGGAATTGGTGCCATTTTGATGTAGAAAATGGTCCTTTCCCAATCCCTTGTAAGCTTCAATGATGATTCGATGAAGATTTGATGCTTCCTTGGTGAAATTCCTGCATAACCTAGCTATGAAAATGTGAAATGTGGATGAAAATGGATGAAAGTGCCTAAGATTGTGGACCCAAATGAGCATGGTGATCTTACATGGATTGTGGATGATCAAATACAATAGAGGAGGCCTCTATTTATAACAAAGAAGGATGGAGGATTAAAGAATAGGATGAATGTGGGATTTAAAGATGGACCAATGGCATTGTGCCACTTGTCAAGATGCTAATGGAAGGAGGATGGAGCACATTTTGGTCAATGTACATGATAAATGCCATTAGATTTAAATTTGAAATTTGAAAGTGACATGTTTAGGGGGGATGTAAGAAGAGTTAAATGCCACTTGGCTCAAGGCAAAGGACATGTAAGAGGTTTAAAGGCCTTGTTGGATGTACAAACCCTTTTGGAGGGATTTTTCAAATTTGGAGAATATTCCCTTTTTTATGCCTTTTTGAAAGTAATTGAAGATTTAATAAATCAATTGAAATGATTTTCATGAGAAAGTTACAAAAGCTAGAGGATTTGAGTGATTAAGACTAGCATTAATCAGGATTTGATTAATTAAGAGGGAGATTATTTGATTTGACCATTTTGACTTAGACTTTTGGATTAATTTAAATCAAAATGTGAAGAAAATGAATTTAGACTTAATTAAATAAGATTTTGATTTATTTAATTAAAGAGGATGGTGTTAGATTAAATAAAATAAAGATTAATTCATTCAATTTAATAGAATGACTTTAGAGATTTAATTAAATAAAGTAAACTATTTAATTAAAGAAGCACTATAGAAGCTAATTAAATAAAATGATTTATTTAATTAACAGGAGATGATGACTTAATTAGATAAAAAATGATTTATTTAATTAAGAGATGAAATGTGATGAAATAAATATTATTTAATTAAATGACTAGCAAAGGAGATGATTCAGGACGAAGTAGTGTTAGTAATCAGGATCAAGTGTATAAGATCAATCGGTACATTTTCTGTGTCTACAGGTAGCAATTCAAAAGTAGAAACTACATGCATGTTTTATATGTTTCTAAACTGATTTTATTCTTGTTTCCAAATTTGAGAAAAGATTGTTTTTGAATGTGAAAAGAAAGAGAAACAAATGGATGTTTGAGAATGAATATATTTAGTTGGGTGATAAGAGATGAAATGTTAATAACTTGATGATGTTGAATATGAAAATATGTATAGTATGATATTGTTTATGTATTCTAAATGTATTCTAAAAGTATATGAGCTTATAACCAGTAATATGGTTTAAATATTGGATTAAAATTATCTATAATGTGTATATCTCTAAGAGTGCTAAATAAGAAGCCATAGTACGTTATATTGCTTGAGTATAAGCTTATGGGGTTTGAGAACATGTGAAAGATTATCACTAACTTGATATTGTCACATATCAAAAACCCCCATTATCTTTTGTGTTGTTTCATAAACCCAACCTTATGACTGGTATTTGGAAGTCTTAATTCTTGTTTAAGAGGAAGTGATCCTCTAGTTGGCTCGAACTATGTTGTTTCTATGTATCTATGACATGATGTCAATGATTTTTGAATGACCATAGGTATGTAAATATGATGACATAAGAGTCATCACTATCTATCTAAATAACCAAATAATAGGTGAGTGGTAAACCTTATGGGTTTGTAAGTGCTTGAATTAAAGGTAGTAGCCCAGACCTCAGATATTTCAAGAACGAATAGGGGAATTCATTGTCGAGGATGATATATCAACCCAGCTATTTGAACAACTCAGTGGGTATTCTTTCATGAATATAATCCTTATATTAGTAGAACTAGTTGGTCTACAAAGGTTTAACCTTAATAAACAAGACAACAATGTTTACCATGAAAGGCCAAAACATAAAGGAAGTTATATTCCTATTTGAAGATTTAACCATCACTATGGGAATTAGTATATGAATTAGTATACCTTATTAAAACCATATAGGTCAAGTTTTGATTAAAGATTATATTTCAAGAGTAGTAGCTCTTAAGGGTTATGGTAAATATTTAAACAAGTGCTTATAGCCACTTGACCCAGATAGTTGTATAAAAGTAACTTGGGTGGTTCGAGTCAGGAATTACTAATTTAGGTGAGTTATTGAATATTCACATTCTAAGAAAGAATATTGTAGTGGAACTAAAAACTAGACATCTAAGTTTATACTATAAAGAAGGAATATTTAGTTCAAGATTAAGATTTATTATATATATATGTTGAACATTTTGTTAGTTCTTTTAGTTGTGACCAAGAGTGTCTAGTCAAAGATAGTGGGTCATCAGTATCAACTATTTTTGTGTGGAATGAGAGAGCACATACTCTCATGGTTAATATGAATTCCTCGAATACATGCTAGTTGTCAAGTCCCAAGATGTTACATGAATGCAACTAGGGTATTCTAGGTCAGAAAAGTATAACTAGTCAATTTTTTTATCAACTTAGTAAGTAAGAACTTGAACATATGATAGTTTCGAAGGCCTAAGTTGTTACGTGGATGTAACATGGGAGTTCCAAAGTTGGGAAGACTTAACCAACCTAGATGAATTATGACTTAACAAGGAACAATACTTTGCTCGAGATTGACAGGTGTTAAGGGGCAACACTATACTTGAGATGGACAATAGTCAAGGAGCAATATTATGCTCAATATTGATAGGTGTATAGGAATATGAATTAAATAAAGACATCACTTTTTAGATGAAACTTTGTATAAAATGCTAATCAATAATCAAATAGTAAATTTGAATTATCGCAAGGTCATATTAGGTTCTCCAAGTTGAGTAGGGTGGGTGAACAAATGACTACACTTGAAGTAAGGAGTGATTGTATATATTACAAATAACTTTGTCCAAAGTGAGTGCAATAATCTCTTCTTGTACTTGTATTTTCACTGTGTTTTGGATACTTAACACAATTAGAGTTCAAAGTATATGTAATGTACACACATAACAAAGGTTCAAAGTAAGGCAAAAAAAAATTGCAAATTAAAAATACAAGTCATTGTTAACAGTCCATGTATTTCTTATGATTAACAATAAAACCTCAAGTAGCAGCTTCAAGGATTGAACACCAACATCTAGCTCTGATCCTAACTCAAAGGAGTCCTGCAAGGCTTACCATATAATTCTTGAAATGGTGGCATGCCCAAGGAACTATGATGCCCATTATTGCAAGAAAATTCAAACAAATACAAGTACTCCTCCCAATAGTACTGGTGATCCATCATGTAGATATAGAGCATATCCTCCAATACCTGATTCACCCTCTCAGTTTCCCATATTTCTTGGGATGGTAAGCCAAAGTGAAGTTGAATTGTGTGCACAATGCCTACTACAATGATGTCCAAAATGGTAACATGAAGAGTGAGTCTCGGTTTGATATAATCCTACAAGGGACTCTATGTAATCTAAAAATATCATCTAGGAATACCCTTTCTATTGCTAGAGCCATATAAGTTGTATGCATGGGTGATAAATGGGCTACTTTGGTCAACTTATCAATAGTCACAATGATAAAATCATGGCAACATAAAGACATGAAAAATAAAATGAAATCTATTGAAATGGTATCCAATTTCCACTTAGAAATATCACGTGGGTAGAGAAGTCTTGCTCGATGTTAATGTTGTGTCTTAGCTCTCTAAGACTTAAGGCATCGAGTCAAAAAAATTGCAATGTCTCATCATATCCATACCTAATGGTATAGTTGTCTAAGATTGACCTACATCTTCTTTACCCTTGGATGTACTATATATGATGCCATGTGCGCCTTTGATAGAATGGTTGTGCGAAGATCACCTATAGTAGGTATGTAGATATGAACTCTATGTTATAGAAAAACATCAGACTACAAGGTGTTGTAGAGAAGGACAACCAATTGTTTTAGGACTCCAGGTCATGGGAGTGTCCTAAACAATAGGATTCCCTAAACTACCTCAAGCTTTGTTAAGTGAATTGAAAAAGTTAAGATGTTAAGGCTGAAAAGGAAGAACAATCTAGGTGCTACTATCCTTCTGCTAAACTAAATGTTTCACAAGGTCAAGAGAGCTAATTTTGAGGGTTCAATCCACTACCTAGACAACTCATTGTTTGAGGATGAAAATGCAAACTACTGACTCCAACATGGTGTACTAGCATCTCAGATGTGCGTTGGCATCTGCATGAACAAAGATTCTTAGGAACAAACTAAAACACCAGTAAATCAACTAACAACTTGAATAATGGATATTTAATGCTACGAAAAAATATTGAGAAAGCACAAAATTGAAGTATAACAAGACAAATACAACGTCTAAGCTAAGCTAGAGTGAACAAAGAGAAGGTGAGAAAAGTGGACCTTTCTTCCCGAGAGTCGAATCTTCAAAGAGCTCCACGTGAGAAAAACCTACACACACAAGACCAAGGAAAATTTTTGAGCTATTTTTAGAGCACTACCTCAGTTAGTCACTTGCTTTGGTGTTTCCACCTCCATGAATATTTGGATAGCAATAGTATATGGAAAATGATAAAGAGATGTATGGAAATAGAAGTTCCAAGCAAGAACACAAACAACAATATGTTACTACATAAATATAATGATGCAAAAGCAAGTGAAAATGGAAGATATCCCCTTCACTGCTATGTTCTCTCAAGGCAAGTAGAGGAAGGAGTGAACTTGCAAGTTCTCCAACAACAACATTATCATAACAATCGAAGTGAAGGATCCAACAAAATTGTCGCAACAATCAAAGTGAAGGAGCTAATAAAGCAACACCTTGCACCTATAATGGAGTGATGGTGAATCTTGAAGTGTGAGAGTTGATGAAGAGAGATTGAAGAATTCAGTTGAGAAGCTAGAAGGAATGAAGGAATGAGAGAATAGAGAATTTCAACTTGTAAAAGGAGGAAAAAGACTCATTTCTCAATGGTCAAGGTATGTAGAGACGTTACAATTCATCTTCAATGGAGAAATATAACACCTCCATAGATTTTAGAGGGAAGAATCATGTTAGGATGGTAGTGTAACATGTAAACGTCTATGTAGAATGCCCATTTCCTTGACATGATTCTTCCATCGAAGCAAAAATGAGCTTCCAAGTGGATGGAAAAGGGTGGCATATGTGGATTTTCATCGTCAAACTTTTATTTTCTAAGGTAAGGGTAATGTCAATCGAGAATTTTCCTAGGGGTGAAAATTCACTCCATTACATTTTTCCCCCACTTTAGCGAGCATTTGTGTTGGTGTGAATGTGAGGTAAAGTAGAAAGAAGTTGAAGAGAATATACCTAAATTGTTGAGGAAGAAAATATTTGATATTGTTCACGTAGATATGTAGGAGATAGCTCTACAGGTGATTAGTCATATAGAGAAAACTTGTTCCAAAAGAGAGGGAGATGGATCCAAAGGTACGCAGTCTTGCATAAGGTGCTTGATTCTACCGAATTGGCTCCATGGGTGCTTGGTCTCACAAAAGATGAAAAAAGGCTATATAGGTACTCATTCCTACAAAGAGGAAGCACTTCATAGGTTCTTGGTCCTGCAAATGGGGCACCATAGGTTCTCAGTCCTACAATATCAGATGCAAAAGGACTCCTCAGGTGCTCAGTCCTGAAGAGTTTGATGGGAATTCCCTTACAGGTGCTCGGTCCTAGAAGGAAAGCTTGACAAGGGGCCTGGTCCTACAAGCTTGATTATAAAAGTGACTTCACAGGTGCTCGGTCCTACAAATCAACATGTTATGCTATAGACAAAACATGTTAGGTAGAAAAATCTCAAACAGACAAACATGTCATAGAGTAAGAAATTGAAGAAGTTTCCAAAGGGGTCCCTTGGGAACCCTTCAAGATAGAAAGGGGCCCAAGCAAAGGGACACTCCATTTGAAAAGCACAACATTTGTCACAAATGATTATGTCATCAAGGAATCCTTTTGAAATATCTCTTTCGTCAAGGAATCTGATAAAAAAAAAAACTTTTGAAAGAAAAATCTCACTAAGGGAATCCTTGTTGAAGGATACATTTTTTGAAAAATGCAGAATTTTTAGTAAGGGATTCATTGGCCACCAAATTCACCTTATTGAAAATCAAAGAAGTAGTAGTCCCCTTGAGGATGGTGTGTGAATCAAAGGAGCACGTGGTATCCTAAGGAAAGGAAGAGAAAGAAGTGATATTGTGGCCCATGACACATGGCAAGATGTAAGCATGGAAATGTTGTCACACACATGAGAGACAACACATAACCACCACATAATCACAAAGAAAGTAGAGAGAAGTAAGCAAAGAGAAAGAAAACAAGAAACAAGCAAAGATGAATAAATCAAGAGATAGGGGATCTAGGAGTTTTGGGTCATATAAGTTCTTATAGCTAACCCATAATATATATGTGTGAATGAAAGATCATCAGTCCCCAAAATTCCCAAATCTAAAGAAGAGCACATGAAAATAAAAAATTGGGTCAACATGGAAGGAAGACCTAAATTCCCCCAACACTTTGCATCATCCCCAATTATTGAAAATCAAGTTTACAACGTATAGAAGAATGATGAAACATATAGAGGAAGTTCATGACACAATTTCACTCCTATATCCAAGCACCTACAAGCGTGAAAAGGGTCCTCTAGGAACACATAAAAATAAGCATGGGAGAAACACAAAACACACACAAATATAACATATAGATAAATAAGAAGTTCTCTCCTCGTCCTCATCAACCAGGAGGTCATCATTCTCCCAAATATAGATCATTATATGGGGAGTGAAGATGAACCTGCAAGGGCAGGATAGCAAGGGGAGCACCCTCCAACTCTCCTATGACAAGCTCAAAGGAGGAATTCCCATCAATGTCTTTTTTTCTGAGCTCTTGTTAGGTAAAAGTCATTGATCTCGCAAAGATCGTTGACAGAGCTAGGACATCATCCACCGAGTTAAACATGCACTTAACAAGAGTGTCATGTGTTATTCAAGTAGGAGAGGAAGGAGGTACCTCAGATCCACCATCAAACTTGTTATGAGGGATGGTGACAAACTCAAGAGATGTGTCACAAGGTTAGTGCAGGCCAAAGTAAAACTCCCTTCCGAAGAAGGTGATCCCTTCTTCTAACCTCAATAGGAAGTGAGGTAATCCTCCAACTTACGATCTATTAGAGGATGTAGAATTCCCACAGAAGAAGTGTAAGACAAGGAGGAAGAGGACATGACTGCAATAGACACCACCATGGTGTTTGGCATGTCCACTGGTTGGGAAAATGGAGGATGTATAGAAGGGACATCAAAAAGGGGGCCTCACCAAGGGAGTGATGAACACCTACACCCTTTGGGGTGAGTGTTATCAGTATTCATCAAGGGAGCCAAAAGAAAAAATGAGGTGAGTGAAACTAAAGAAAAAGGAGAAAAAGAGGGAGGCACATCAAAAGATGTCAAAACAATAATTGTTGGCTCCCCTTCTACCTTTGTAAGGTAGCTTGTTTAGTAGCTAAAGCCTTTCTCTATTAGTCACGCTCATGCACAAGCCAGTTTTATTGACTTGAGAAGCTAGAAGTCGCTACTTGAGAAGGGACATGAGGCTCCTATTCTGCCATAGGTGTGTCCTCTATAATCATTGTTGGTGGAAGGGTAGCCTCCTAGATAGGAGTAGGAGCAGGAAGTATAGGATAAAAAATGATGGTAGGTGGAGAAGCAAACACAAACACCTTAACGATAGGCCTCTTCCCATTCATTTCTTGAGGGGAAAGAGTGATAGGAGGATATGAAGAACAAGACATAGGGGAAACTCCATGAGATCTCTTCCCCTTACCATAAACAATGGTCCTATGCACCATGGGAAAGATGAGAAGTTTGAACACTTGACACTAGGATTTTTTCCAAGTGGGAACCATCAGGATCCCCATGCAAGGCATGGGAGTAGGAGCTAAAGGCACCGTAACATGGTGGGGAGAGGAAGTGGATGGAGCAACAGAAGAATAGGAAGGCTCTTGGGGGTGAGAAAGCTTCTCCTTCCCCTTTTGTTGAGAGGAGGTAGCTTGTTGTTGCACAATCATGCAACCTTTAACAAATATGGCATAGGGGGAAGCAAGGTAGGTAACTTTTGACATTGTTCCCCCAATTTTATATTTGACATAGGCATGATACAACAAGTCTATCCTCAGGGGAAGAAAACCGATCAAAGTGGGCCAAAAGTTATCTAACGAGTAGCCCCCATGGGACACTAGAGGTTTATATCTAATTTCATGCACAACATTCACAGAGCCCTCATGAGAAAACTTAAGACATTTATAAATAACCAAAGCAATCCCATTCATGGAAACTAGCCACAAAATACTTAGTTTCACCTTGAACAAATCTGACTACGAAATGACATCAAAAAGGGTATCTATAGCTCTAGGCCCTACCAAGAAGAAAAAGGTTGATAGAAATGAGAGGAGGGACCGAGAGTTTGTCATGCACTTGTATGGTGGTCTTCGACTTCTCATATTTTTCCCTATGCAGAAAGTTTATTAGTATAGTCGCCTCTGTTATAACATTCACTCAACTCGTAGGGTCAACTAGGACACCAGTTACGATGTTCCCATTGATGTGAGCAATAATGTAAAAGGGGAAAGGCTCTTTGTTCATAGAAAGATCCTTTGATGTGAAATTTATGTCGGGTGATCCATTCACATGTTGAGTGGGATGAATGCATGCACTAGTACAAAAACAATAATATATGATTTTAAAAACTACTAAAAACTACATATAAATAACTGAAAATGGTCACGTGACCATTAGTAGTTTATTTCCAGTCATTTACAACGTGATCGAATTGATGACTAAACCATTTTTAGTCATTTATTGGTTGTTTTGATTGATCAATTTGGTAGTATATTTAGTCATTGATTGTTGTAAATTGGTCACTTATTTAGTCATATTTATTCACTGATATATTTAGTTGTTAATTTATTCATTGATTGTTGTTAATTGGTCACTTATTTAGTCATTTTTATTCACTGATTTCCATCCATTGGTAGTGTATTTAGTCATTAATTTTAATCATCATTTTGATCAATTTGGTAGTTTATTTAATTGTTTTTATTCACCGATTTCTGCCAATTGGTAGTATATTGATGCATTGTTTATTAATTTCATAATCATTATACTTAGTCATATTTATTCGCTGCTCTATCAATTGGTAGTATATTTAGTCAATTGGTAGTTTATTTAATTATTTTTGTTCATTGATTTCTACCTAAAATTGTTGGAAATGAGACAATACTTTTGAAGTTTAAACATAAAACACATAAAAACATAATCAATCGTTCATTTGCACATAATGAAACAGTTATTAAGGAAAAATACTAAAATTTTATTGAGAAAAAAAGTTCTTACAATAGATACAATCTACTTAAATATGTGTCTTTTCTTGGAAAAATGTGTTACAAAGTGTGTTTCTCAGTGCTGTGAATGAGAAAACTAAGTTACAATGCTCTATTTTTTGCTTATACAGCTCCAAAACATGAAAGAACTACTTGAAAAATGAATCCTAAGGGTCTTATATCTCATCCCATACATGAAGCCTAAGGGTCCTATGTACATCCTAACTTCCTTCACTCACATGATGCTTAATATTGTGTCAATAATCGAAGATGATTCCTAGAGTAAACAAAGACAAAACAAGAACTGTTAGCTTATATAAACCTTATGGAAATTTTAAAAATCTTCAAAGACTTTATACATTACATTTTTCTTGCCTTCTTCAACAAGTGGTTCAACAGGAAGGAGAGAATGAACAAAAAGAATAAGACCTTTGATGAAGTCCTTGATACAATCATCATCAAGCAACTAACCAAAAACTAAATGAGCATTATCAATTTAGTAAAAAAATCATCAATTTCAAAGATCATCAAACTTTATAATGTTAAGTACTAAGAACATAATATGCTCATGTTCTAAGTGCACCTTTAGTAGCATCATAACCATAATCAAGACTCTCTTATTCCAATAGTTTTCCCACTACAATAGCACCCTTGACACCAGCATTAGAAGAAATTATATGTACAAGAGACTTCAAAAAATAGAAAAAATGAATGATTAAATGTTGAGATAAAGCCTATTTCTAGACATAAACAAAAGAAAGTCTAGCTTAGTAATTTATACCTTCAATGCATTCTGAATTATTTGAACTCCAATCTTCTAGTCAAAATTGGTTGTAGTAATTGTATCAAGCACTTTTGTTGCATACAAAAGAGAAACACCACCACCTGAAATGTATCTTCTAGTAAGCATAGAGCTATAACCTTCCTAAAAAAAATATTACCTTCTCTAATGCTTTAATGAACTTTACAAATTTGTTTACCTGGTAAAATTCCCTTCTCTAGTACTATTTCCTTTATTGCATTCAATGCCTTAGTGACTCTATCTTTTTTCTCTCCAACTTAAAGCCCACTGGCTCCTCTAATCTAAATTAAATAAGAAATACCATCAAAAAAATCTAGATACAATGTATCATCCTAATTTGAAATATTGAAAATATCTTCAGACAACTAATCACAGTTTGATTATAAGTTAAACCTTAAGAAAAAATCCTCTGGATAGCTTTTCCAACCTCTCTTGGAGATTTTATTTGTCATAATTAGATGTGCTTGCTTCAATATTATTACAGATCTGTGACCAAATATTTTTTCATCCATGTCAAGCATACTGACACAAATCTCTTATCAACTCTATTGTCACCAAGCATTATAGTCTTGCAAAAATATTATCACACTTCACTCTAATAAAATTCACTTTCTCACATCTCTCTTCAATTGATTTTTTGTCACCACCTCCATCAAGATTTATAGTATCATCCTTAGAGATAGTCACCTAGAATAAAGAACTACTAATCTTATCATACAAAAAAATGTTAAAATGACAAAAAGAATTTGAGTAACACAACAACAACATTGTCCATGGATGACAACAAAATTATACGATTATATACAAGGATACTACTATGTTTACCTACCTTCTTAGTTGTTCCAAGCATGCCAAATTATACTTTGTCAAGCTTCATACCAGGATCCTCTGATATGACCTAAAGATAACTACCAATCATAAATACTTTTCCTTGAGAAGTGGAGAAAACAAAATGGAAAAATACATGAAAACTAACTCAATTGAGAAACAAATTTGGTTCAATAGGTGTCACATGAAGAAGCTAAAATTGCATAACAAACAAGAAACCCCAAATCCAAAAAGAGAGTAGATACATAGAAACATAAACCTAACTTGTCCACCAGTAAGTGCAACAAGATCTTGCAAGTTATTTTTGCTATTTTCACCAAAACCATGGGCCTTAATAGCACAAACTTGATTCAGACACAAATATATTTTTAAAATGCTAAGGATTTAGAATTTAAAGCTAAAAAATAATTTAAAAAGTAAACAAGATTTAAATAGAAAAATCCACCAACCTTCACCCCTACATGAAGCTTATTCAAGATCAAAGTAGCCAATGCTTCAATTTCTACATCCTCTGCTACAATTAGAAGAGGCATTTTTTTTGTGATAAATGCAACAAGAAATTATTTTATTTATCCGTAATCAAAACATTGACTAAACATATATAGATATCCTAAGAATCATAAATCAATCCAAGACACCACAAGACCTTTGTCACATGAATATTGAAAAATTCACCCAACCTTCAAGTGTTAATGATCTCAGTTAGAGCATACTACTGTCCAAAGCAAAACACACTTCAAAGACACAGTAATACAATGGCTATCTTGAGGACACCCTTAACATTATTACTAAGATGCTAGTTAAACCTTTGGTGACTATGGATCATATATGAATATGGGCTGAGTATTCTAGAAACACTACTTTTTTAGTTGGATCCTAAAAATGTTGCAACTTATGTTCTTCTCTAAAACATATGTGCAAAAGCGGGCAGGTGTGGTGAGGTTCAAATAGTAAGGAGATTAATGAAAGATAGAGGAATTAAAAAGATACCTGCATGTAGTTG
This sequence comes from Sequoia sempervirens, assembly GCA_007258455.2. Classification (NCBI taxonomy): domain Eukaryota; kingdom Viridiplantae; phylum Streptophyta; class Pinopsida; order Cupressales; family Cupressaceae; genus Sequoia; species Sequoia sempervirens. The sequence goes on from VDFB02379711.1 coordinate 125,458,802, forward strand.
GATTGAAGGGCATAAAATGGTACATTTTTTTTGTGTAGGAGATAGATCACATCCACAAACATGGGAGATCTATGTAAAATTGGAGAAATTGGCTTGGAAAATAAAGGCAGCAGGGTATTTCCAAATTCAATACTTTTACTTAATTCTATGGAATATAAGAAAAAATAATCATTTATCTGCCACCATAGTGAAAAGTTAGCAATTAATTTTGGTTTGTTAAACATGGCCCCTGGTACAACTATTAGAGTTGTTAAGAACCTTCAAGTATGTTATGATTATCACACTACATCTAAATTCATCTCCAAGATTGTTGCAAGAGAAATTGTTATGAGAGATGTCAACCATTTCCATCATTTTAAACAGGGACAATTTTCTTGTGGAGAATATTGGAGATGCTAAATGAAACACTCTTAAAAATTGGCTTGCACTATAATAATCTGTACTGCATCAGATATCCAGTAATAATGAAGGGACATCCATCAAAGCATAACAATAGGGATTTTTTTTGTCATATGTTGTAGTTAGAAGTGCCTTGCTAGACTACATGAAAATGTGGAAGCATAAACAAGGAAAGTGAACTATTTCAAAAAATGCCTCAAAGAAATGTGATATCATGGAATGTCATGATTAAAGGATATGTTCAAAATGGGTTTTTTTGAAAAGTATTTAGAAAATTTTAAGAAAATGCAACCAGTGGGTGTAAAGTCCAACTCCTCAACCTTTGAAAGCATCCTTCCTTCTTGTGTGTGAATTGGAGCTTTGGATGAGGATATGAAAATCCATCAAAAGCATATTTGGAAGTGGAATTTTATCAAATATTGTAGTTTCAAGTTCCACTTCGGATCACCAAACCCTTCACAAAAACTTTTGTACAACCATTACAACACAACACAGTCATTGTTGGGCCTTCGTGGTGATGTGGGGTGCTTTCCCTACATCACTGTGAGGGCCCAACAACAACCATGCAGTATTGTGGTAGTTGTGTAGAAGGTTTTTAAAGGATTTGATGATCCGAAGTGGAACTTGAAACTATAATATCTAATAAAAATCCACTTCCAAATATGCTTATGCCTTAATGAGAAATAATCATTCATATAACCAACTAGTTGGAAGAAAACTGGGAGATAACATGAGTTCTTAGTTAGCAATAACAATTTTTAAAGCACTTTCCTTGAATGCGAGTGAAATTTTAGAAGCTAGTTCAAACACAAACTTGTCTCAACAATCAGTACTTAAGCTTCCTCAGAAATTTGGTAAGTGTGCAAGATTTTCCTCTAAGAGAGTATCAAAAATGACGGGTTATCATGGAGCCATTTATCGTCCATTTATTTTCTCCTTGTTGGCTACTACAATAGTTTGTGTCTATGTATGTTTTATATTCAAGGGACCCCCAAAAGTTAGTTCAATTCCACCATTCATTCTGGAAAACATTGGTTATGGTGCATATTAAAGCTAAGTTTCTTTGGTTTGGATGTTGGTTCTACATTTTGTGTTGCAAGAAGTTGGACTCTATGGATATCAAGTCTCAAATTCTGCTCTCAAACTATGCCTTGTGACATTGAACGTGCCACATCACATTACACATTCAAGCAAAGAAAATGAAAATTTATTCTATTAGCAAATGAGGGGATCCTTCTCATTAGTGGATAAGTTATTGTAAAGAGCCCACAAATACTAATAAATGCTCTTGAGGAGTGACCTAGGAAGAATGAGAGCAAGGTTTCTAGCCTTTCGAGGTTCTTGCCATGTGAATATTATCATAAATGTGTATTTTGAAACTGTGGCAAAAAAGATGTTGTGTATATAATCATAAATATGCCAATGAAAAATCCAAGTCTCTCTTAATAGCTTGCTCTTGTGATGGATGCCAACATTTTGAAGCAGTTATGGTATTTTGCATAGGTGTAGACATTCTTTGTAAGGATTAGTTTTGGGTGGGCACAAACATTTCATGACATACCTTCTTCCTAATTGTGGAAAACCTTTATAAAGACATATTTGGGCTGCAAAATATAGGTCACATATACTCAGTCATTACTTCTCTAGGTGGTATGGAATTAGGTGGATACAGTGGAATAGAGTACATTATACACTATCTTATGTACCAGGGAAACTTGTGTCAAGATCTAAGTAGATACTATATCTTTGCATTATAAGGTCTAGGATAGATGTATATGATTGAATACAATGTTACCGATACATGATTGGATAATGTTGAATTATATCCCAAATAATGAATTATAGCAAAATATTTAACATTCATGTTATTTCATTTTATATTCTTTAAATCTTATACATTTGAAGCTCTTCTCATTCAACCCCATTAGGTTAATGTGATTATTAGTAAAATCTCATTCAAATAGGAATATAATTAGTTTTTCATTGTTGTATACACAACTTGACAACGAGATGTTTAAAGATGGCTCGATCAAGTTGCTTAAGGATGATGTAGCAGGATACAAAGATGATGTAACAAGATGAAGGAAAACAATGTTTTAGGAGTGGCAAAGTAATATTTTATAAATTTTTCAAATTCCTAATATTAATGCCTTCTAAATTTCTTTTATAGTTTGATTAAATGTTTCTTTAGTCAAATCTTGCAGGGTTTCCTTGGCATAAAACACTTTGTTAGATGGTGGAATCCCACAGAGAAAATTAGCAGATGCAATACATATTACACTGAGAGTTTGAATATTCAAGCTTTGAGGTCTCAATATCCAACAAATTACAAATGTTAAGCAATTTCAAACTGTTATCTAGATACTCATCAATCCATCAAATAATGAATTATACTGCTATTGAAGTCATCTTATTTCAACATTAATGGACTATCCTATAAAATTATGATAGTCACCATTTACTAGCTAGTTATCATATACCCCTTTACTATCATCATACACTTGAAACCCCTTTCATTGAGCTAACTATCAGTTATCCTCACCATGTTGACTATATTTGTGATAGTTTTATAATAGCATCAATAAATGTCCTCAATTAATGCTTTATAGTAGCCCTGTTTATAAACCTTAAGGACTACCACCTTTTGGTGATTGTGCTTGAGGATCCTCTCATTGTTCATCTTCAAAGGCCTTGCTTTGTATTTTAAACTTTGAAGACTACTACATTTTAATGGACTTCCATAATGAGGTCAATTTCCTTCTATTCTTGTCTTGTTTATAACTATCTTGATGGGAATGACCCCTTACTTAGCACAAACCTCTCTTGACTACCACTATCTATTTTCTATATGACTATCTTGATTTCCATTGTTGACTGTCCTTTAAACTCAAATTTTTGGGTGTGATTGTCAAGGCCTTTTTATTCCCATTTTGTATTATGGTTAACCATTGTATTCTTTATTAGGACTATCATGCCTAAAGGACTGCTTAACCACCTCCCGTGTATCCATTAACTCTGACGGTTGTATCAGGCATTAACAGGTCAACCTTTTGGTGCAACAAAAATTGCCTATACAACACAAAATTTCCAATCATATCACTAATAAAATTTTGAATTTTTGTAGTGACTTGAGAGGGACTGTAGATGTCGACAACTTTAATAGAAGCATTTGATCATAGTCTTAGTGCAAAGGTTGTGTTTAGACAAAGGTATATTAACAATGAGATGGGAGGCAACAATGTCATCCTCACCTATCATAGTGACCTAACCATAGGTCATAAAGGTGAGATTTTAAATATTTTTAATGACAGTAATATGAATAGCTCATGAAACTACAATAGGCTCAACAAAGATCAAATAGGTTGGCCTCTATAACCCTAGTTTTTCTCTTCCAATTATCAAATTTCAAGGGAGTTGCATGTGACAAGGTTTTTGAGAAATCTAAGAGTAATAATAATGCTTTAAATTCATCCATAAAAATAGATTCGGATTTAAAATCAGGTGCAACATAACAACTATATTTCATCTATCTTTTGTAACCTTTTAGGAATGAAGAGTTTGTCCAAATGGAGAAAACCATTAAATCACTCAGATTCTACTCTCACTTCTATAGTCATGGGAAATTTTCTACCAACTATATGTGAAATTTTCAAAGGAGGAAATAACAATGAAGATATTTGTATACTTTATGCAACGAACAACTAGTCCTCAAACCCTAGATGATGGCCATGACAAAATCAATTGTAGAGAAGGGAAATTCACTACTCATGAGCCTCTTTATTCTTAAGAGATTCTCAAGGGTTGAACTACCCTAAACTACCTCGAGGACTAGAGTGAGAGTTCTAGAATTTGAAGCAGTAAAATCACAGAGGTTTTCTTAACAAACTAGCAAGTTTTCAGCCAAAGGACATTAGTGCAACAAATGGAAAAAAATGCATCAAATGGACAATAGTGCAACATGCTAGAGTCCCAAAGGCATGTTGGCATCTCGTATAGACTATAAATCAAGTTTATCACAAAAAATAGCAAAGCAACTACTAACAATCAGATTGCAAAGAACTTACAGAATGCGAGAAGGTAATAGAATGTAACAAAACTGAAATGAAGTAAAGTACAAATGATAAAGTTAAAGAGGATGAGAGATGAAAGATGCTCACAAAAACCTAAGTAATGGAGCCTTCAACAAATGAATTTCTTCAATACCTTCATACATAAGATCTGGAGAAAATTTTGGGGCTATATAGAGGTTTTCCTTAGTCAAACCCACATTTTGGTGTTCCCACCTCCACAAACATCCAAATAGATAGATAGACATAATAGGAATGAAATGAATGCAAGAGTGATAAAAGAAATCCTCGATCAAGGAGGAGAACCCATATCACGAGACAAACATGCAATTGGTAGGGGATGTGCGGAATCCCAAGATGCTCACAAGCACAAGATAAGGGAGATAGAGCTACAAGAGACAATGGAGTTGCAAAGAGCACTATAAGAGATTGAGAGTGTTATTGTAGCAAGTCATATGAAGTTGTGCAAGCAAGATAGAAAGAGAAATAGAGGAGGAAAAATTAAGAACCAAAGCTAGAAAGATTCAGAGAGAAAAATAGATTGACAAGATAGCATATAAAGAGATAATAGGAGGGAAAAGAAGCTTCTTGGGTGGTTACAAGGTGTCCCGGGCCATTACCACCAACAAAAAGAGATGACAAGTGGAAAACATGCTAAAAAATGGTCGTTTGAATGCCAAAATGTCATAGGATGCTAGTGTGGCATGCAGACATTTGCACGACACGCTAATGTCCAAACACATCATGCTAGAAAACGAAGAGAGTAGGAAAATCACAAGGTTTGATGCAAAGCTAATGTGTGAGGGTAGCTATTGAAAAGGGGTCCTGAGCATCTTGAGAAAGGAAAAAGGATAATGTAGGGGCTAAAATGAGCCTACACAAGCACTAAGGGAGTGGACACTAAAGTAGATGCAAGAATGTATGTGAAATTGCAAGGGGTGCAATTTTACGACATTACAGCAATAGATAAGGACATTTCATAATTATGTGACTTTTACTATGAAGAACCTAAAGATAGTGGATCAATGACAACATGTATTAACAATTAAGGGTAAAGAGTCATACCCAAAAATATGGAGATAGAAAACGATTGATGAAAAAGTACAATCAAGGAAAAACATATGTCTAATATCATGAAATAATAGATAGGAAAAGGGTAATGAAGAGTTCTATGAGATATGTACATCCTACAAGAAAAGTATCAAGTATGGTATGACAGTCTAGGTTAGGAAGGAGGACATTGAGATATTCAAAATCAAGGTAGTGGATGATTCAAAATCTTTGAAAAAGACCCTTTATTTGTGTTGTTAAGCTAATACTTCACTAGCAATCTTGTAGCACTGTGGAAGCCAATGATTTGATCAAAAGGTGTTAAATACCTCACTTTCAATGAGTTCCTGGGTCAATATTTTGACACCAAAGAGACTACCAAAAAAAGGGTTATTTGATGAACATTCTAGTCAAAGGTTGTTGTTTCTACCAATAAGATGTATGAAGGTTTCTTTAAAACCATACATAGCCTCCAAACGTTCATAATTTGACATGATTGATAGTCCATAAATTGATAAATCTAGAGAAAAAAACATTTCAATAGACTATCAAATAAGTTTAGGACAATCATACACATACCAGGCTTAAGGACAATAACATGACAAGTAGGTCATGTCAAAGGAAAAAGTCATGCACTAGGATGGAGAAGTAGTGGAAGTTCCTTTCTATTATCTAAACACTCTTAAAACCTTGCATAGATCCCTATCTCATGGTAAGAATGCATATGGTAAAAAGCTATCAATATGAGTCTACTGAATGCAGTTTATATGTGATAGTCCTGAAGATGTGTAAGTCCAAAATTGCACAATCCTATTATAATGCTAAAATTTCCATGAACATAAGCAAGGGGGTAGTCACCGTTTTAGAGGATAGTCATAAAGATTGTCACAGTGGCAATCTACATAGAGGAGTGAAAGGTTGTTGCATAACAATACAAGATGAAAGGACAATAGTCTTGATGACTATACAATCATCTCTACTTCACATTAAAATCCTGAAAACAACATAGATTGAGGGTAGTCAATCTAGCATGGCAACCTTGATGATAGACCTTTGTGATGAATGGATGCATCAAATATTAATAAGGAAATCAATTCAAATCAACTAAGGTGAAAATTACATGAGAGATGCAATCATTATATGGCCATCAAATGATAGGGCAAGGAATAATGTGTATTTTTTGCATAGATGATAGTGATTTCACATCCAAGTGATCAAGTCAATAGTTAGAAGGTCAAAATTGTAGAGGTCTATACATAAGAACCTTGTACATTAAATGGAAATATCATGATAGTGGTGCTCATAAGAAGGCTCAAACTATGGACAGTCCATGCATAGAAGAGTTGTTGACAGACCTATGAAAAGCCTTCATCAAAGTTTAAATAAAGGAAATAACAAGTCAAATGTCCATTTTTCTCAGTCACTCATAGTCCTAAAGGACAACCTTGGAGTCTATCATGGATTTTTCCATGAGAGAACAATAATCAAAGGATTGTAGGAAAAATTTGTGAAAGTATGGAATTGTTGATCTCTCATAATAATGATCATAACAATACTCATGGTCCAAGAAAATACACAAATAAATGATTAAGTCACTAGGAAAAGGGCAGTTTGTGGTAGTTTGAGTTGGAGATTCCTTTCAACCAATTATAGGTTTTAAGGAAATTAAGGTTGTGATGAGGTTAAAGCCTAAACAATCATATGAAGACCCTCAACAACCATCCCATTAGTAAAATGGAATGGTTCCTTCAAAAGTTCCAATCACTTGTGTGAAACCTTATATACTTGTGTGTAGCAATTACAATGAGTATGCTAGTGCAGGGTTAGTGAGTAGTTTTTCATGCTATAGTGACAACAAGAAGAACCCTCCATAGTTTATTGAAAGTGTTTTTGTTTATTGCTATGAATGAAATATATTCATACATTGAGTAGACATAGTAGAATCTAAGGAACATTCCAATGGTATAAAAATAAACCACCATGTATCCTAAAAGGAAGATGACCTTCTAGAAGTTTATCAATGAATTTCAATGAGGGATAGTGATAGAGGAAGAATCACAAAGCAATTGTGTTAAATGGTCTGATAAAGGAAACAAAAAGTTAAGTGGTGACAAATGGTGGATAAGGAGAATATTGAAGACATAGAACATGTGGAAAATTTAGATCATGAAGTTCTCCTATGCCCCTAGGCTTTGAAAACATCTTTGTCTTTCATCTTTTAAATGCCCCAAACCATATGATCCTCAAGTTTCTCTTGTAGCATGTTGCAACTTGAGAGGGTTTCAAAGCCTAATATCTACCTTTCATGTCATTTCTTCATAATGCATTTGATACTCTCATGATTCCATCAACCATGGATGGAGGATTTGATAATAATAACCTCTATTTGGGTTCTTATTTATTAATCAACGAGAATGTAACTTCTAGGTTATTTAGTTTTAGGTCTTCCTATGGTTTTTCCCATATGTAAATCCCTTAAACACAAATTTCTCTTTTCTTATTTTCACAATGCATCTAGCTTAAACCATAAAACCCCTAATTGTTTATCAAAAGATCTGAAAGATTCATTGCTAAAGGTTAATAAAGACCTTCTAGATCTTCATAAAACTAATGATTTCATAAATATAAAGGGCATACCATTTAGAAACTACAGTTTTTGGGTCTTGAATGCAAGTTGAAATTTTTCAAGCTCCTTCATGTGGGACTGGAGATGATGAATAGTTCACTCATTGCATACTCCTTTTATTCTTGGCCATCCTTGTTGGCTCCTTTTACTCAACCTTCATACATGCAGCTGCACAAACCCTAAAGCCCCTCCTTAGCATGAGCTTTCTCAATTTTTCTTTCTCTCTTCCTCCATTTTTGGTACCCATATTTTTGGCGCCCATCTCAAGTTTAAATTCTCTTTGTTTTTCAACGTGATTATTTCCTTAAACTTTTAACTTTGCATGACTCACTTTAATATCATATTGTTATTTGTGTGACTAATTATTTAGTTTTGTTTTTTACTCAATGATCAAATTAGTCATTTATAGTTGTATTGCAAAAAATTAGTAGAATTTAGTCATTTTTTAATTTGTCATGACTAGAAGTTTTAGTCACATAGTCATTTATTTACCAAATTCTACTAGTGGTGTAAATGAAACCATATTTATGTGCTTTGACTGAACAAACTTAGTGGAACCCGAAGGTTCGACAACCAAGTTTGTAGAATGAGATGGAAACAAATCAATGTAGATTTGTAATTTTCTATTTTCCTTTGCCACAAACTTGTTAGCATTTTGTTGTTTCCTATCAAGATGGATGGTACTATCATCAATGCGATCCTGAATCTCATGACATAGGTGCATGTGTCTTTCAATATCATGTCCGTGAACTTGATGGTGCTGAAAAAATGTTTGCTCATCATACCAGTTAGGGTAGGGCTCAGTGAGAGGTCAAGGATTTGGAAAATTCAAGAATTTATCTTGTAATAACTTCTTTAAGATAGAAGAATATGATTCAGATAGTTTTGTAAAGTGCCTATTGCATTTGAAGCCCTTGTCATCAGTCAAAGAGATCACATTCACAATGGTCTTGTTTCCTCCAAAGATCAACACTATAGACCTACCATCAAAACAAGAGCAAGAGGAGGATCCCCTAAACTAAGCAACCATTTGGTGATACTCTTGTAATGTGGCACACATGTGTAAAAGAAATATATTTCATCAAGGAAAATTTATCTTGCCAAGATCTCTGCAGATTTTTGATGAAAACCTTCTCGACATTCGAGTCGAGAAAAGGATAGGAAATCTATGAAAATAATGCTTGATAATGAGCTATGAAATCAGTTATCTTTTCATTTTCTCCCTACTTACACCAAATGAGATCCAAGAAGGTCATCTTTGGTCCGATGTTTACCTAAAACTATCTCAAAAACTGATTCATAAGTTGATCAAATGAGAAGATAGAATTTTCAGGCAAGGAATAGTACTATTCGAGGGTTGTGTCCTCAAGAGACCTAGGAAATAATTTAGCCATTAATGCATCATGGTGGAAGAATTTTGTAAACATGTAATTGAATGTGGGAACATGTGTTTGTAGATCTCCCTTACCACCATACTACTCAAACTTTAGAATTTCCATCTCCCGGGGGATAGGAGTATTTAGGATTGCTATTGATAAAGGACAGTGATGAAAGAAGGGTTGAAAGATGGGCTAAGAGGTGGTTTGGGAAAAGTTCGCTAACTGGTTCCACATCTGGCCCATGTTTTACAACAAGGCATTAAAAATAGGATCAGACAATGAGATAGGACCAATGGAACCACCATGACTACCAGACCCACTAGCCCCCTTTCCAATAGGAGCTCCATTGCCCAAGCTAACACTAACCACAGGGTTACCAATGGGAGTGTTAGGAGTAGTAGAGATAAATCCCAAAGGGACCTTGTTTACTTTGGTGATGGGAGGAATTTATAGAGTGGAGATAGAGGGGCCTATTTCATCCATGTTCACTGACACCCTGAGCATTAGATTTCCATTTTTCTTTCTATGGTCTCAGGTTCGGATCCTCGAACAACACTTGACCTAGGGTTGTATGATGGGACATGAATTTCCATAATTTTGGTAAGACCCTGGAGGAACTCCAAACCTACCCAATCTTTATCCATCATATGTCTTATCTCATTAACCACCCTAGTAGCCCTAGCCATGATCTTTTATTACCCAAAATAGTTCTCAATCTCTAGAAGTATTTGGTCTAGAGAAAAGAGCTACTCTGTTGGGATCACAGGAGCTTGATCTTCCTCCATAGATGAGGTTGTAGGAGAAACATGAGTAGGGACATGTGTAGTTTCTCCAAAGAAATTTTTGTCCATTCATGAGACTATTTCATCAAAGGTGGGGCATGTAGTGACCTTCATAAAATCCATTTATAAATGCCACATGCTTCTTCTAACAACATGCATAGAAGTCATAGATTGAGTCATAAAAGATCATAAATATTTACAACGTGCAAGTATATAATGCACCTTAGATGTGAAAGGAGAAGTATTGAAAAAAAGAAACAGATTCAAGAGGTTCACATCAATTTCACCAAAATGTACAGAAGGGGGACCATCTACTTTGAGACTCTAGGTCATGGGAGAGTCCTAAACAATAGGTTGCAATAAAATACCTCAAGCTTTGTTAGGTGAATTGAAAAGGTTAAGATGTTAATGATGAAAAGGAAGAACAATCTAGGTGCTACTATCCTTCTACTAAACTAAATGCTTCACGAGGTCAAGAGAGTTGATTTTGAGGGGTCAATCCATTACCCAGACATCTCACTATTTGAGGATGACAACATGGACTATAGACTCCAACATGACATGTTGGCATCTTAGATGTATGCCAACATCCGTACGAACAGAGAGTCTTAGGAACAAACTAAAACACCAAGAAATCAACTAACATGACTAATGGATATTTTATGCTATGAAAAAGAATTGAGAAAGCACAAAATAGAAGTACAACAAGAAGAATACTACATCTAAGCTAATCTAGAATGAACAAAGAGAAGGTGAGAAAAGTGGACCTTTCTACCCAAGAGTCGAATCTTCAAAGAGCTCAGTGCAAGAACACCTACACACACAAGAACAAGGAAGATGTTCAGGCTATTTTTAGAGAACTTCCTCAGTCAATCCCCCACTTTGGTGTTTCCACCATCATGGACAACCAAATAGCAACAGTATTTGGAAAATGATAAAGAGATGTATGGAAATGGAAGTGCTAAGAAAGAACACAAACAACAATATGATACTATGTAAATACAATGATGCAAAAGAAAGTGGAAATGGAAGATATCCCCTTCACCACTATGTTCTCTCAAGACAAGTAGAGGAAGGAGTGTGCTTGCAAGTTCTCTAACAATAATGATGTTGCAACAATTGGAATGAAGGATCCAAGAAAGTAGCATCTTACAGCTACAATGGAGTGATCATGAAGCTTGAAGTGTGAGAGTCGATCAAGATAGCATGAAGAATTCAGTTGAGAAGCTAGAAGGAATGAAGGAATGGGAGAATAGAGAATTTGAACTTACAAAAGGAGGAAAAAGACCCATTTCTTTGTGGTCAAGGGAGGCAAAGATGTTATGGTTCATCATGAATGGAGAAATTTAACACCTCTATAGATTCTAGAGGCAAGAATCTTGTCAGGATGGCAATGTGGCACGTGGGCATCCACATGATGCACCTGCGTCCCCGACATGATTCTTCCACCAATGCGAAAATGGACTTTCAAGTGGATGGAGAAGTGTGGAAGATTTATATTTTCATCATAAAACTTTTTTTTCTAAGGTAAGGGTAATGTCAATATGGAATTTTCCTAGGGGTGCAAATTTTCTCCTTACAGGTGTATCTTAAAAACTTTCCCTTAAGGGACCTCTGTGAATAGATCTCCTATTGAACTACCATGTACCACTCATTCTCTAGTAAGTGATGTAAAATTTGACTCTTTAGATTAGTGCCCAATAGCATAGATGATAACTCATGAAACCTCTTGCTTAGTGCATTTGCTACCATATTCTCCTTCACTTTGATGTAATGCACATCAAAGTCATACTCACATAGGAACTCTATCAAATGCCTCTATCGAGCATTTAGGTTTGGCTACATGAAAATGTAATGAAGACTCTGGTGATCTAAGTGCAACTCAAAGTGATGTCTTAAGAGGAAATGCCTCCAATGAACTAGAGTGTGAACTAGTGCTACCAACTCTAATTCATGAGTAGGGTAGTTCAACTTATGGGTCTTGAGATTTTTGTGACTCATACACAATCACTCTACCCTCTTGCATAAGTATTGCATTTAAGCCACCAATCAAGGCATCAATGCAAACCATGAAATATGTTGATGGATATAGGATGCCAAGATAAGAGAACTAGTGAGATGCTCCTTGAGGGTCTGGAAGGCCCTCTTACATTCATATTCCCACTCAAAATTCTTCCCTTTCTATTGAAGGGAAGTGATAGGATGTGGAATCATGGGAAACCCTCAAAAAAAATCAGTAATATCCTATCAATCCCATGAAATTCCTAACCTCTTTCACTATAGTAGGTGTTGGCCAATCCATAGTGGACCTAATCTTTGATGGATCTACAAATATACCATTACCAAATATGATTTTACCAAGGTAGTTAATCTTTGGAAAAAAGAAGGAACACTTCAACAATATTTTGTACAACCAATGCTCCCTCAAACACTATAAAGCTTGTTGCAAGTGCACCTCATGCTCCTCTTGGGTATGTGAATATATCAAGATGTCATCAAGAAACACAATCATGAAATGATCTAAGAAGGTACAAAATACTCCATTCATGAGACTCATGAGCATTGCAAGAGTATTCATCAAACCAAATGGTACCACAATAAACTCATATTGACCATATCTAGTCCTAAAAGCGGTCTTATGAGTATCCGCTTCTAGAATTCATAACTGATGATCTTCATAACTTACTTCAATCTCTGAGAACACCCTAAATCTCTGCATCTAAACAAATAAATCATTTATCCTCAAAAGTGAGTAACGATTCTTAATCATCACCTTGTTTAATTATCTATGGTCTATGCAAAGGAAAAGGGATCCAACCTTCTTCTTCATGAAGAAGATGGGAGTGCCACAAGGTGAGACATTGAGATGGATATGACCATTTTCTATCAACTCCTCTAATTGTAGCTTGAGCTCACTAAGCTCATGTGTGGCCATCCTATAAGGTTCCCTCAATATTTGCTTAGCTCCTAGTAAAAAGTCTATATTAAAGTAAATATCTCGACATGGTGGTATACCTATCAATTCAAAAGGAAAAATATCAAAAAAATCCCTAAGAATGGGATGATAGTCCAATGATGTCTCTAACTCCTTATAATCCCTATCACTAATGGTGATGGAAAACAACTGACATCCCTTTTACAGACACTCCTTCAACTGCATAATGGATATCATGTGAAGGGAGATATGTCTATGTACCCCTATAATCACCACTTTTGTACCATGGTTATCTACACACTCAACCACATTTTGGTGATAATCCACCTTAGCTCAATGTGCATTGATCCAATCCATACCCAAAACCACACCATAGGAGCCTCATAGAGTGACACAAAGATCAACTATAGTAGTCAAATCTCCAAGTCATAGTGGACAATCTTGAACTATAGAATCTACAAACACCTTAGCCCTCAAGGCTAGCTCAACCTCCTACCTATCATCCTACCTAGATTCCACTAGCCTACTACACTCCACTATAGAAGGGGCTATAAAAGAGTTAGAAACCCTAGAATCAAATAAAATGGAAACATGTGTATCTCTTATCATACTTGGGGCCTCAATAACTATGGAATAGTGCTCAACTTGGTGGCTCTTGACCATCATAAATAATCAATGGGACTTTCTCACATCACCCATTATCTATTCAGAGCCTATTGTGTGTTGACCTCTAGCTGAAAAATATTGAGGATACTCTCGAGCTAACTGCCCAATCACATTGCATGCATAACATGGTCCTCTTGTCTGTACACTTGTGTTGGTTGGATCTTGGTAAAATATTGTCAACCAGTCCTAATAGAAACACTATCATCCATGGATAGACTATTGTGAGAATTTTGGGATCGTACCTTGTATCTAAGGATGTTAATCTCTGCGGGGACCCTATGATCACTATGGCATAGAGTGACCACCCTAAAAACCCTTGTTTTGGAATAATCCTTTGACTATGTTGTTGTTGTTGATGCTACCTAGATGGTCCTACAGAGGGTCTAAATCCTCCCTTTGAAGGAAAGAGAGGTCATTAAAAACCATGTGTTTATGTACCCTGATTATGGTGTTGGAACCACTCTCATTAATCATGGGACTTCCCCTAAATATCTTGAACAATAAGGACCTTCTCCACAACAACTAAAAGGTTATTTAGATCGGCCATATAAATGGGTTTTGATATGCCTTCATCCAGTCCCTTGATGAAAATGTTGACAAGAAGCTTCTCATCCTAAAGATAGTCCATATGCTACAATAGCTCTAAAAACCAACTCTCATACTACACTACTAATAGTCCCCTTTGTTGAAGGTCATGGAAATCATTAATATGATGCTGCCTAAAGTGCTTAGACAAGTAATTAGCTATAAATCCCTCTAGGAATCTCCCAAGTGAAGGTTTCAATAGACAGGTGATGCTTGCATTCCTCCTAATGCCACCACATGGAAGTTATAATACCTCATATCAAGTGCACTACAAAGCATGCTTTTAGATTGCTTGTATAATAATGTAACCCAAAGCATCTATCAAGGCTAAAAAACCAAGATTTGGCCTCTACGTTATCCATAGATCCCTCAAAATTAGGTAGATGTAATTGTAGTAGCTCTTGAAAATGATCACCTCTATCTCAATATGCTCTAGCCTCAACTACCACCTTAGGATGAGGAGCCTATGGTGGAGGTTCCAAGTGGATTGATCCTCTCTCCCTCATAATAATACTCATCATGAATGCAAGAGGGACTCCTATTGCACTCTCTACACTTTGACTCATGTACCCTCGAAGAATGTTGTGACTGCTCGCATCAAGAACCCTCCTTCACATCGTGTAGTCTGGCATGAATTATCCTAATCAAATCCTCTAATTTATGGAGGATTTGGGAATTGAGACCTTCTACGTAGGATCATATTATGATGCCTTTGGAATATGTGGTGATACTGACCATGACTCAACCCACTCTCTCTTTGTGCCATGTATGTGACCTTTTCATGTCCTAGGTGGCATCCTACATGTTAGTGTCATAACGATCCATTAACATGGTGAACATAAATACCCAGAGTTCTTAGTGTTAGAACCTAGATTTTGATACCAAATATCACGCCCTAAATTTGCACGTAGGAAAAAACACAACCAACCTTAGTGTAGACCTCATTAATATTTCTCGAAGATTACTAATAATATTAATAGGATTAGGAATCTAACTGGTAACAATGTTATAATGGGAATTTATGTAAGTGTAATATAATTTGTATATTTGTATTTAGACCACCAAACTTTTTCATATTAACATTTCTCATAATACAATTTTAACCCTATTATGAGCATTAATTTTTTTGTTTCCTCTAATAATAATTCTATTATTATTGATAATTAAATATTTCTTTTAACATTTATATTAATAATCAAGAATATTAACATCACTCATTATAACCATATTAATATTATGATGATAAGTATTAAGATTAGTCTTGATACCTTCGATTTCTTATTAATATTAATATTACTCTTTAATATTAGTATTATTTGTAACACCAACACTAGTGATACTTTGAATGTTGTTAATAATATTATAATTTGTTATTATTAATAATAATGTTACTTTTAGCATCACTCTCAATGCTAATGCTAGTATTATATTCATCATCATCATTAACAATAGTTTTAATATTAATATTAATATTATATTTACCATTATATTTTATAATATTAATATTAATATATCTCTCGATAATAATATTACTATTATATTTTATTTTATTATAATTAACTATAATGTTACTATTGTTTTTTTATTATGGGGAAAACAGGTTTTGATGGGACCTAAAACCCATTGCAAAATGGTTTTGAAGGGACCCGCAACCCTATCAAAGAAAACCAAGCTGCATCAAAGATAAGCATACCATCAACAACCAAACAACAACAACACTAGAAATAAGGCAGGACAACACATGTTGCACAAAGGAGAAGCGGGGCCCAAAAGCCCTTAACCAAATTTACAAGTAGGTTTTAATTGGGACCTTAAACCCAAAGGTTTTAAAGGGACCTTAAACCCTTAACCAGGTATTTCTGGGACCTTGAACCCAAAAGAGATCCATCAACAGGCTTTGGCCAGAACCTTAAATCCAAAACCACCAAAGACTAGAAAACAACAACCTTCTTGTAGATACAACTAGTTTGAAACACCATCCCACACACCACCTCCATAGGGAAGGGCCCCTCTCTATAGGGAAGGAGGATACGAGAGCTCAAACCACCAAAGCATCCCAACTCCTACTTATACCAGCTCCACCTCAAAAGGAACAAGCAAAGGAGAAGAGGAATTTCCATTGGGCTTGCAGCAAGCAACTCCACCTCAAAAGGAGTGGGCTCTACCTCAACAAGAGCAAGCTTCACCTCGAGAGAAGACACCAACTGTAGAAACCAACCAAAAGAAACCACTATGAAAGAACAAGCACTCACAACCACCTTAGGCATTAGACAATAAGGAAGCAAGAAACTGTGCTTGAAGAAAAAGTTAGCCCACAACAAAGGGAGTGCATGCTCAAGATCCAGTAAAAAAACCAGCTCCCAAGGCATCCACCAAAAATAGAAAAAAAATAATTCCCAACACACCTCAAAAACATCATCCATCGAAAGGGAAACCACGAGAAAAGCTTACACACAACATCCTCTGATAAAAGAGGAGCAACAAAGAGAGCCCCATAGAAGGCTACCACAAGCTCATAAGTAACCAACCCTTGTAAAAACAATAATAATAGAGAAGCCCAGAAGGAGCATAACACCAAACAATGGAAATCCCCTTTAACAAGCGAGGAGGGGTTCAACCCAAGCCAAAAGAACAACAGAGACAACTGGGTTTTCAGGATACTCAATAGAAACACCACAGACAAGCAAAAAAAAAACCCAGAGACAAAGGACATCCAATACCAAAAAAAGATGGTCCAGAATAGAACCGATACCCATCCTCAAGAGCAACTAACACACACCAAACCAGAGTGAGCAGGAGCCCTCCCGAGAGCAGTAATAAAGCAAGGAAAGAGGAGAAAGCAACATCTTCCTCCAGCAAAACTGGCCAAGCCAAACAATAGACGTCGACCTACCAAACAAGGCACACAACATACAAAAGAGCTAAAGCAGTCAGAGCTAAAGAGCCCACACAACAAAACCCCATTCCAGAAGGAGCAAACGACCCAGTAAAGGCCATAGGGGAGACATGAAGAAGACTGTTGAAGGAAGAAAACTGCTACCAAGACCAGCAAGAAATGCACCAGAAAGAAAGGGGAAAAGACCCCAGGCTGCACGAAGGAGAAAGAAAACCGTCCAGCTCTAGAAAGGCCACCATCAAACCCAACCCAACCACAAAGATAGGAACTGCCACTAGCACACATACATCATCATCGTCATTAGCTTCTCCCTTGTCCTTAGATGCCCCCACAGTCACACCCTCTCCATATTTCAAACTCGCTCTCCCACTCACTCACCTGCTCACCATCACAAATATAATGTTACTATTGTTACTAATAGTACTAATTTTAGTATTACTCTCAAATATTAGTATTGACTTATCTCATTCATATTAATATTATTATTATGATAATTAATGTTACTCTTAATCTTACTACTTGTTACCACTTACAATTGGAATTAACATTGATTCCCAATCATTGATTTTAATGTTAATTCTATCATTATTAATATTAATAATAATATTTCTCCTAATATTCATATTAATACTAATATTAAGGTTACAATCTAGTGATGCAAGCTTCAGTGGCCGATTTTCAAGAACATTAGGGAGAGAATGAAATTTGGCATGAGGAAATGGAAGAATATGAAGTTTATAATTCAAAGCACATATTTTGTAAAGGGTTACTATAGTGAATTTTTCATATGTATTTCATGGATGTATGGGGTATTTAGGTTGGGGAAGTCTAATAATATCAGTCAAATACAATGTAGGGCATACATGGGGGCTATGAAAATTTTGTCAGATGTAAAAAATTGTGATATTAGATTTCGTTAGCAAGAACCAATGCTACCCCTCTTTTGTAAAAACTATTACTATTATATATTAATATATCTAGGCTTAATGCCTTTCGTCTAAAAAAAAGGTTACAATTTATTTTGATTATTAGTAGCACTAGTATTAACATCATCTCTTTAGATTAATATTAATGTTATGTTTTTATTACTATTAATAATATTAATATAAATTCAATACCTAGAAATTACTATTAATATTTACTTATCTTTATTATTAACATGGTTGATTATTACAAAAGCCCATAACCATAATATTATGGTGAGAGCAGGAGCAGGCGGGAAGCAAACTGAGAGAGGAAGTTCAAAATCCTCGGTTGATGGCGATGAAGCTGAGGATGATTTGGGTGCAGATTCGATGGATTCAAAGGCTTCCTTCTCTTCCGAGGGTGTGCCTTTTGTTTTCTTTTTTGCTGCTATTGCGTGGGAGGCTGGCTTCGTTTGCTGGTCAGCTCTTTCCTTTTTTCCAATCTTTGTGGGACCTATGGATTTTGTTTTTCTATCCTCATTATTGTTTGATGAGGTGTTTGTGGATGGGGTGGAGGGATCACCCCTGCACTAGTTCTTTAGTTGCTATGGTGACTGTGTCACATTTTTTGCTATGTGTGGATTTTGGGTTGCCCTTCATTGGTGTGTACAGGCCGGTTTAAGTGGGAATGGATCCTTTAGAGCTCTTTCATTGTGTTTTCTGAGCTCGGGGATCAATCATAGGACTTGGTTGAAGATCTTTATGTGTTGGGGGTTTTATTTCCTCTATTTGGAGAGGTTCTATTGCTCTTGGATGATCTTATCTATTTTGTCCCTTTTGGACCAGGTTTGGGCTCTCTTGTCCTATATTGCTCTCATTGTTGGGCATGGGTTTGGTGGGCTTGAAGAGGGTGGGGCTTCTACAATATTTGATATGAAGTTGATTTTGTGTGACCATCGGGTTGTGGTCCTCCCTAATATGGTGAAGAGTATTTATCTTTTGAGGGATGATATGTTGTTTTTGTTAAAGGCTCCTATGTTTTTGGGCTCTATTCTGAGTGGTTTTGACCTTGGTTTCAACTCTTTGGTGTTTTTTTCTTCCAAGACTGAAGGATTCTATCATTTTTTTTGAGGATCAAGGGTTTCTCATAGTCTGAGTTGTTTTATTTTCTTTTTCTTAAGGATTAGATGTTTTGGCTTTTTATTCTAGTGGCTGAAGTGCATTCTTCCTCTTCCTTGGTTCAATATCTTGCTTTACCAAAGGTGGTTATGATTTCCCTTCCTTCTGAAGCTTTCCCTCTAAATCTACAACTGGTGTCTTCTATGGAGGTGGAGACTACTCTTATTGAAGTGGAGCCCTCTTCTATTGAGGTGGAGGTGGGTGTTGTAGGTTTGGTAGGGAGTTCTCTCTTCTACTGGTTCCTATCGAGGTGGAGCATGTGTGGGAGGAAGAGTGAAGGATTTGGAGGTTTGGGATCTCATTTCTTCCTCTCCTATAGAGGGGATCTCCCTCCTATTAATGTGGAGTTGGGGTTGGTGATTCTGGTGGGGTGTTGCTACAAGTTGGCTAATGTGCTTTAGTGTTCCATTATGCTCTCTAACTCCCTTATTGAGGTGGGGTTGTTGGATATGTTGGTGTTGTTGTTTAGGGGTTTGATGGTGTTCTACACCATTAAGTTGGTTATCTCTCTTCGCTCAGTGGTGTCTTCCATGATTAGTTGGTTTGTTGATGCAGGTTAATGTAGGCGATGTCTTTGTGTATCTAAGGGTTTCTATTCCTGGTTAAAACCTGGTTGTAAATGGATCTTGGTCCCTTGCTTTCTTTTATGATGAAGCCTATGTAGTCATATTTTTCTTGTATCCGCTGCTAATGGTATGTGTATTATCTTATTTGTGGCATGCTTTTCTTTGACAGGGTTATGGGTCCCTTCAAAACCGTTTTGTATTGGGTTTTGGATCCCATCAAAATATGTTTTACCCCTAATCAAAAACATGATTGATTATCTATTTTATTTATTTATTTTATTTGGGTAACCTCTAGTTATGATATAGACCTAACATTATATTGTCTCAAATTTTCTATAGTGAAATACAACCAAGAGATTTTGTAGGTTTTGAATTCCATTTTAAAGTGTGTTGGTGTCTATTTTGAACTTCATTTTTGAGGGAGATCAATGCAAAAATTTTATTCTAAAAAAATATTATTTATTTCCTACCAAATTTCTTATCAACCCTAACATGATGCACCCAACTCTATTTTATTTTATCCCACAACACATGTTTTTTCTTTCCTTCATGGAAGAAGGTGAGGCGGTGATGGCAAGTCCCTAGTGTTGCATTTTTCTACTAGGATTGACATCTAGAATGGGTACTTTTTATTATTATTTATCTTTCTTCACTTGCTATGGCAGTAAGATATATAAGAATTCATATGTAGAGTCTTTGATAGAAAGAAGGTCTAGGGTAGAAGTAACCCACCTCACGACCTCCATCATTCTTGGCGATCATGCCTTTATGCCACAATTTCTTGGCAAGGAGGTTTTGACATAGCTATGACAGGGATATATCCCTTTCATAGGTCTCCCACCCCTATTAGCATAACTATAAAAATGGGTGTTTAGCTACACCCTTACTAGATCTCTCCCATGATGCATCAGAATGGGGTGTCTTTATAAGTTTTTTTGTTCAATGGTAATGTATTCATAGCCCCTTTGAATTTTTCTCTCTTGGGTGGCCAATGTTAGGGCCTCTACCCACTGATATTTATCTTGCTTTCTTATTTTACCTATTTATTTATTTATTTATTTTCATATACAAATTTGGTATTTTTTGGATTATAGGCATTAGGGGTTTAGAAAGAAACTCACCTAGGTTGCAACTAAATTCTCCCATTCGACGTCAACTAAGGGTTATTGTTTAGAGCATGTCTTATTTTACGCAAAAATTATTATGCAATTGAATCCAAAAATCATAGTAAATTAACATTATGGATTGTGGAAACTTAATATCTTTAATTTCTTATTGTATTCCTCTTATTCTTTTTCTTACTATAGAACATAAAATGAAGTAGCAAATTCAAGGAACAAATTGAGTGAAATAGTGATCTTAGTTGTGGTAATGATAACAACTTAATGAAATAATTTTTTTACAGATGTATGACTAGAATATATCTATGTATCACTAATATACATGAAGATTAAATAAAATGTGTCTTTTCTCAATAATAGGATACAAAACTTTAAAAAAAGTGCTTAATAGAGCATTCTAAAATAGATCATATACTGATATAAACATATAGTCACTTTTTTTAAGCATAATGTAACTCTTTTGTATTCTAATCAACATTATATTTGCACTACTAAATATAAGAAAGACAACACATTTCCATTCCTTTCACACGATGAACAAAAAATACTTAAACTTGTCTAATGTTTGTAGTAGACATTACATAGTAACACATTATCATACACAAGTTTCCTTTCTATTTTTGTTTTAGTAGTAAACAACACATAAATTTACCATTCTATAACGGTAGCAGAGCATGTTCCTGATAACCTGCAGAACATACCTAATTTAACCACCATTCAATTAGAATTAACTATTCAACCTTCTTCTTAAGTAAGCCAATAATGCATTTCTATGTGCATGTGCCTTCCATGTGTATACTTTGTGACTTATGTACTCATGTTAATACCTTGTGAATTATGTGTATTTGTATGTATACTTCATGACTTATGTGAATTCATGATAATACTTTGTGACTTACGTGTACATCCATGTGTACTTTGTGACTTACATATATTCAAGTGTGTACTTTGTGACTTACATTATTCAAGTGTATACTTTGCAAATTACATGTATTCATGTAAATACTTTGTGACTTATGTGTA
Organism: Sequoia sempervirens; assembly: GCA_007258455.2. Lineage (NCBI taxonomy): Eukaryota > Viridiplantae > Streptophyta > Pinopsida > Cupressales > Cupressaceae > Sequoia > Sequoia sempervirens. Next base: position 125,480,981 of record VDFB02379711.1, read on the forward strand.
TACTTCATGACTTATATTTATTCATGTGACTTATGCGCATTCAAGTGCATACTTTGCAACTTACATGTATTCATGTAAATACTTTGTGACTTATATGTATAATTCGTGACTTACATGTATTCATGCAACTTATGTGCATTCATATGTATACTTTGCAACTTACATGTATCCATGAGTATACTTTGTGACTTATGTGTATTCAAGTGTATACTTTGCGACTTACATGTATTCATGTGTATACCTTGTGAAAAACATGCATTCAAATGTATACTTTGTGACTTATGTGTATTCATGTGTATACTTTTTGACTACATGTATTCACTCGTATGCTTCATGCTTCCTATATTATGTGTATTCATGTGTATGCTTTATGCTTCATGTATATACTTTATGTATTGTGTGTATTCACGTGTATGCTTCATGCGTCTTGTGTGTACTTCATGTATTATGTGTATTCATGTGTATTCTTTGTGCTTCATGTCTTATGTATACTTATGTGTATACTTAGTGTATTACGTGTATATTTCATCCTTCATGTATATACTTCATATATTATGTGTATTCACATATATGCACCATGCTTCGGGTCTTACATGTATTTATATGTATACTTTATGTATGGAATATATCTATGTGCTTGCTTCATGTCAGATGTGTCTTCAACAAGATTAATCCATGTATGTATATAATTACTTTATGCTTAAAAATTATGAAAATGTTAAAAACTTTGTGTATCAAATGCTACTTGGATTGAAAAGCACTATCAAATTTACTTATTTAATTTTAAATATTACTAGCCCCCAAATGTTGTAATGAGGAGTTGTAACTATTGAAGTAAAAGGGTGTGACTCCCTAAAATTTGTGATATGAAAGGGAGAATATTTCATCCATACCATCATTTGAAGGATTCGATTTAGAATAGAATCTTAAATAATTTTACAAGACTTAAATTAGGTTCTCAAAGATAGTGAAGATGTGTGAACGGATGTAACTCCGAATATGAAAAGCTATGACCCTTCAAATATAAAAGACTATGACTCCCTCAACAATAAGATGTAAAAAGGGGGAATAACCTCCTTGTAAATAAGCCATCAATAGGAAATAAATCTAACAATCAACTTGGAAGTAAAGTATCATTATCAAGGGTAGCCATGAAGAGTGTGATTCATTAACTTTAAAGGATGGTGGCTCATTCAAGAAATGAATATAAGGGATGAATCAATTCATAGAAATTTGAAAAGCATTCATAATTCATCTATCTCTCAAGAAATCAAACAATCATCACTTATCAAGAAATCAAGCAATCATCACTTATCAAGAAATCAAGCCATCAAAATATCAAAAGATTTCCCAAGGTAATGACACAATTATTCTAAAGGGTAAATTGTACAATCGAGTCCATATGATCTACCTTGTAACCTACGAAATTGATCTAATGAACCTTTCCTTGTGGACCAAAATCACTCCCATATATAATATCTAGAATATATCATTTCATCTAAGGGTCTTCTTCTCCCAATTTTTTTTTTTATAGTAGCTCTACATTCATAAACTTGATACAAATCAAGCTACAACAAAATTATCACATGAGCCCATGCTAAGTTGGATTATGGATCCATAACCTACAAATCCTAGGATCATTCCCACCTTTCAAACTTTGGGGTAAATTGATCTTGTTTAAAAGGATCATATGAAATAAAACATACTTTATTTAAAGGAAATTGTACTCACTCACATTTGATTGAACAACCTATGGTAAAGAATACCTAAATCCTTCACTCAAATTGGCTTACACAAAGGATCCCATCATTCAAAACACTCCCAAAATCTATCGTGATGAGGGATGCAAACACTTTTCTATCATTAATCCCAACAAAGGGTAATAAAGAATTTCTATCATAGCATAGGATTCTTACAGTAGTGAGATGAGAGAAAACTTGTCTTAAATAATAAATCATACCAATTCCCAACTCTTGGTTTTGTTGTTGAGAGATATTGGGAAATGGTAGTACACATGACAAATTGTCCTCATGCTTACGAGGATGTGATTGAACCTATTAGTAGTATACTGACTACAACTCTCAAGGATATCATGGTATTATTAAGTTAGACATAACTAGCTACAAAATTCTCAATTCCTAAACACCCCAAAAAAAGCTAATTATATCACAAGGAGCAGTACGAATCTACAAGAATAATTTGGGATCTTGGTTGTGATTGCTTGAGGACAAACAATCTTAGGTAGGATAGATTGCCATGCCCTTGAAATGGTAACACTATAATATAAAATATTGAAATAAAATAAATAAATCACAAAATACAAGTACAAATATTAACAATTTGATTTTTTTAGTTTTAGGTAAAAGGAAAAATATGCCTATATATATATTGATTTATAAAATATAGAGAGTACATTTCAAAATGCCAAATTTTAATGTCAAATTGACTGAGAGTATTAACTTAGAACCCATTAACCATAGCTAATCTGACTGCAAACTAAAAGCAACCCTTATCCCCTTTTACATATTCATGCCTGCTACCCAAAATTCCCCTAACCCAGATTAGATATTAATTACAATTTATCATACTGTATCTGCTAAAAACTATCACAATTAGAGATTGACAAAACTAACAAAATTTTCCATTACACTGCCCGCATTGCCTTCATTTCTCCATGCACTTGGATGAATACATACTCAGTGGCCCAGTCACGACGCTCAACAGAAGCAATGTAACCTTGATTTTACAGTCTTTAACAACCCCCCCTCTGTCAATATTGCCACCCGTCCTTGATGCAAAATGAATGAAAATCTGTATAACTCTCTGCCGTTTACCATGCCAACCACCATTGACCTCAAGATGGTCAAGACAAGATTACTCCAGGCAATATGGCACAAGTAAAAATCTGCATATACATGTTTTTTTCCATCTATGAATTTATATTAGACCGGCTGAATGCCCACCCATTTACTCTCTTGATTTCACATTGAAGAATAGTGGCCTAACTTTGCTTGAGACCTTAGATGAAACTCAAGCCAGTCTGGCATGTTTGAGGCATAGTGCTTCTTGTTCTGTCTCAAATGTTTTTGGAATTAGCCCTGAGAAGAGAATCTCCCAATTTTATATTCTTGCCCATTCCATTCTTTACTATGATCCAGGTCACTGCCATGAATTGTTACAATCACTAAAATCATAGTAGCAATCTGCTACCATCGTTGTTACCATAGACCCATTTTGGGGATTAAAATTCTCAGAAATTCAACTTAATCTCCTTATCATCCTTGTAGCTTCCTTTCGGGCTCAATTCAATAAGTTAGCTCAAAACAGTGGCTACCTCCATCGTGAGCGTTGCCACATGCTTTGTACACCGTGTTTGCAAGCTTGACTCCTTTACACTGTTTTCTTACATGGAATCCTAATCAAACTACAGCCACTGTAGCTGATCAGACCTTCCTTTATGCATCACACCCACTTAGAACATGTTGATTATATGTAACCTTGAACCAAATCACATTCTTAGGACAATGGTTGAATTTTATAAATATTACACCTTTGATATTATTATAATTATAATATAATATTATAAATATTAATAAAATATATGTAAAAACTAATATAAAAATAAGAAAATATATAATATTTTGTAAATGATGATTGATGTAAGCAAATGATCACCCATTTAAGGAACAATCACCCTACATGCCTATAGGTAGCGATTACTCTAAACTAGTGTGCACTGATCATTCTAAACTAAGAGCAGTGATGAATTATGAAAAGGCAGAACTAATGTAAATAGCAGTTATATGTGATAGAAAATATAAAAGCATTTAAGGATAAATAAAGAGTTCAAAGGTAGCAGTCATCTCCTTAACAAAAGGCCATGCCTTTCTAAAAGGTTATCACCTTCCAAAAGGATGCATCTCTTCACTCA
>VDFB02379711.1:125485011-125507893 GCA_007258455.2 Sequoia sempervirens
CCCCCTGCCCCTTCCCCTCGCCCTCGCCCACTCCCACTCCAAACTCCCCCTCCCTCTTTCTCCCCACTCTCTCTCTCCAACTCCAACTCCCCCTCCCCTTCTTTCTCTCCCTCTCTCTCTCCAACTCCCCTTGACCCACCCTCTCCCCCTCTCCCTCTCCCACTCTAAACTCCCCCTCCCTCTCTCTCTGCCTCTCTCCCCTCTCTCTCTCATACACACACACACAAATACAATATATATAATAATTTATATTTTATCATATAATTTACATATATATATATGTATAAAATCATTTTCAAAAGAGCAGAGTAGATAATTTTAGCTTAAGGTTATCATCATGTGGTTACATAATATTAGTTTTTTCAAAAAATCAATCATGTTTTCAGACAATAGAGAAAACATATGGCAGTAAAATATCTGAGAAGATAGAGGATTGGAATGAACTAGAAAAAATATTAAAGATAGATTGTATACAGTCATCGAACACAACAAGCAGACCGATTAAGATCACATAGCGTATTCACAAGTATGGATAGGGAAGGAACGAAATGCTAACCAACCCATAAAATCCAAAAACAATACATATAGACGACATTCCAACACCAAATTGTGTATGCCTTTGTAAGTGGAAATGGGCAGAATAGACGAAGTTCATGAATAAAAGTCACAAGGAATGGTACAAAATTCATGGGATCTGAATAGAAAACTAACATAATGCTAGGGATTTCGTATAGCTTTTGATAAAGAGTCACATGATTGTAAACTGCGGATGACAAAGTTGGCATCAACAAAACTATCAAAGGGGAATAACAACGCATGATAGTCTAAAACGAAATGACTGAACCCACAAGCATTGAAAGACATCTCCAGAGAATTAAGAAAACTTTATCCAAGTGCCAAAAAGATTATGAAAGCCCGATACACATGATGGCAGATAATTTAACAATCCTGAATTGACTACAAGAAAGAAAACTTGAAGGAGCAGATGAAGGAAATATTCAATATAAAAATCAGAAGTGGAAGAACATCTATAGACGGTGAAATCCATAATGCAGAGATTTTGGAGAAGATTTGGGAACCCTATAAATATGCATGTCATTTCCTATACTAATATTGCAAGAAAGCTGATGGGAACAAGCTTTAGTACATGAGCTCACTTAAGGGAAAATCCTACGATCTTGGCATTGTTGAGTAGAGTCAAATTACTTCAATCCTGATGGAAAATGGACGAATGACATGTAAAGAGATAGAATAGGTAAAAGGGAACCAACACTATGCAAAGATAGTTATTGGAACAATGTGTTTATGAAGGCATGAATTAAGACAGACTGTAAGAACTTAGGCACTTACAACAAGATTACTTTAGCTGAGTCCACCCCAATTCCATACTAGGAGGTAAATTCACCGACAGGCCCTCAACAATAAAAATCCTAAGTAATCGAGGGTTGAATGTGTACAATGTTCACCTCTATAACCCTTTAATGTATAGGTTTACAGTTACATGCTTTTCTTGTTGATGTAGCAATTGTGTTTAGGTGAGAGGTATGATAGGCCTTAAAAGTGAAGGTTGTCTGTAGGCTATCCTTGAGACCTACGTTTGAGCAAAGTCAGAGGTTGGTTCTGCTTGTTTGTCTGATGCAAATCTTTCTCGGTAGCAGAGCTGCTTCCATGCTCCCTTAAATGTTTCAATTGTATTGTTCTATCAATATGCTCTATATATAAACACTCAACCAAGTCACTATCATGGGTGCATTAAAATAAAACAAGCTAAAAATTTTGTGCTAGCCAAGATTTTGTAGCAATGGTCACCCGCTCTTCACAGATCTAGATTGAGAAGCCCCATGGTAATCTCTAGTTATCCTTACTCTGTTTCCTCTTAAAAACAAACCTTTGTTTTAACAATTACATTGTCGTTTTGTTAAATGTCTAAGTATGTTTGTTAGGTAGATAGGTTGGACATGCTTGGATTTTGCGACAATTTCATGTGGATAGCATCTTTAAACTTAGAGTTACATTGTGTAATAGTTTTGCATTCTGTTTACAGGGCAAGCGATGTTATACTAAGAATTTAGCATCTTTAGCAAAGTAGCTGACTATCTGGAAATAGAATATAATTTATAAGTTAAATTATGTTGCAAACTCAAAGCATCCAAATATAGAATAGTGATAAATCATAGATGGAAATAGAAATAACTCAAATTATTACACAAGATATATGTGGAGAAACGCTTGCAAAATTTTTTTTACACCCAAAGAGATCCTAAACTTGTGTTAATCTTTCAATAGAGTTACATCAATACACCTCTCTCTCTGAATTTTTGTAGCTCTTTGTTACTTTTGCAACCTGCAAAACAACTTATTTTCCTCCTACTCCAAACTCTAATATATAGCCAAAAGTAATACAAGAAACTATAAATGGTTTACAATACCATGGACAAAAACCATGAGCCAAGTGGTCACATGCAAAAGATACATCATGGAGTCAGAAGAGCAAGACAAGTGGTTTACAATACCATGGACTAAAACATCTATAGAAGGGGAAGAGCTTTGAGCCTCCACGCTCAAACTTAAACAATACTGCTTATCTTGAGGAGGAAAACAACATAAATGGCACGGCTTTGATGGTTGCCATAGTATGTGCTCTAAAGTTTCAAGGAAATTTCCTAATTGCAAGTATGTGCACCCATCAATGCACTAGGAAGAGAAAGATGATTATAGTTTTGCTCCTGCTAAACAGACACTTTCTCTCATTGACTCCAAGAGTAAAACCAGAGGAGATGACGAGTAATGGATGATCATAATGAGTAGATGAAAAAACTTTTTGACGATATGGTGTATAGCTAGTTTAGAAGCATGGCATGAGTAATGGACGTCCATAATGTAAATCTCACTTTCACAGCACACATAATGGATCTCATTAGTAGGTACTTGATAAATCTCTATAAATGAAAAGTAGCTTTAGTACAGGGGAAATGTAAATTTTAAAATCGATCTCTAGGTGTGCCATAAATATGAATAAAGCACATACTTGGTATCGCAGGGGAAATCCTCAAATGTATTGCATGTGGTAATGTGGATGAAACTAGCCCTCGTTGCCCCTTTTTCCTTCAAGCTATGGGGGAAGTTAATGGACAAATTTAAAATCTCCTAAGTCATGCCTCTATCTGTTGGATAACTATTGTCTGAATGGGAAACTCCCTTCAAAGGAAAGGTTCTTTTTTCTTAAATCAATTATATTTGATGGGAAAATGAGGCCTAACTGCATAAAGGAGTTGGACACCAGAAAAAAATTGCAATATCAAAATTGAGTCCCAACACCACTCCATCCCACAATTTCCATTATTTATTGGGACTAGTAATGCTAGATATTACTCAATATATTTAAGGATAAGGGTGATGTTTAGTCACTATTGGAACAACTAACTAACGTCAAAAGGGTTTCTATGGAGATGTTGAATGACTTTAACATCTAATATTAAAAGACATTGCAAGATATTACCTTTATGGTCTATCGTCCATCATGTACAACACATCCCTACTATATTAGGGACATTTACTCTAAAATTACCATGCTGATTAAGAAAATAGGTTGAAACACTCTTCCACATGAATATGACCTAGTCTTGGGATAAAAAAAAAAATTGGTTCAAATTGGCAAGTTGATTTTTGAGCACCCATTCAACTTATTCTAATTGAGCAACCTACCTCTTTTTCACCCTTGAAACTAATTAATGTTAAACCCAAATAAAAATATCACATTGTTAAATGATAGACTCCTTTTGAACTTGATGAGAAGAGAAATTTTCTCCATACCACATTGAATGAGCTTATTTATCTCAAAAGAATTCAACATAATGTAAAAAGACCTCATTATTATCATCCTCAAAATTAGTAATGCAACCAGCATGTTATTCAAGGCTATATACCATTCCACAACAACCAACCATACTAGAAAAAACCTACATAACAACAAAACTAAATAGTACTAGTAAAATAGTCATTGTAGATAATTCCCCATAATCCTAGAAGAGAGTTGATCATATCATAAAGCAATAATATACTTGAAAGAAATGAATGTTATTATTACTATTTTACATCTCATAGATTTATAGTGTGTCCCGCAAATCTCCATTCCACAACTACCCTTCACAAGAAGTATAGCCTATGCACCAATAGAAATCAATAACTTACTCCTAAAACTTATATGGATTAGGCGACCACTCTAGACCAAACACAACTAATGTGGGAGGGTTTAAAATCCTAGACTTAGCTTGAACTCACTATATCTCTCAAAACATTATGTGCAAAAATATTTGGTCATCCTAGATTTGATAGCTAGATAAGAGCATGAAAAAGATGATAAAATTAAAAGCTCAATCAAGACCTATATCATCCACTAAGTAGACAAATGCCATCTTTTTTTAGGACCATGATACCCATAAGTACTAAATTGAATGAATACATCATAAAAAAAATTAGCATATACCTAATAGCCAAGACTATGCTCAAAAACCATCTACCTTATCGTGGAAATACCATGTGTATAATGGACACCCACTACAAATAAGGCAACTCAAGAAATCCAAAAACAACATCCCACTTTGGGAAGTGCTTTCTATTTATCAATAGATGAAGATGTTGGAAGAAGCACTCAAGAGGACAAAGGCACCAAGTAGGAAAAGAATGCCGCCTACATATGTATCAAAAGCAATCCTACCATCACCTTACATCCTAAAAATTATAGAAAGTATGGTTAGAAATATTTAGTCAAAGCCTTTTTCTTTGCCATGTTTTCAAAGTGACAAGTTGATACACAAATATATGATAGAAACTAGTTTAAAATCCTTGATCATGCCCATAAAGGTTGTTGAAGTCCTCAACTAGACCTATGATCCCATAAAAAAGGTGTTATTTAATTAGATGAAACCATGGTCAATTCACTATGTATGGTTAGAAATATTCCCTTAGCTCTATATTCTCATCCCAATGGAGAGGTCTTTCAAGAAATACGCATTATAGAAGTATTTTTTGCATTCAACATTTATTTATCTAGACTTTACTAAAAAATTTGGAGGCCTTAAAAGTGAAGGTTGTCTGTAGGCTATCCTTGAGACCTACATTCGAGCAAGGTCGGAGGTGTTGGTTCTGCTTGTTTGTCTGATGCAGATCTTTCTCGGCAGCAGAGCTGCTTCCATGCTCTCTTAAATGTTTCAATTGTATTGTTCTATCAATATGCTCTATATATAAACACTCAACCAAGTCACTATCATGGGTGCATTAAAATAAAACAAGCTAAATTTTTTGTGCTAGCCAAGATTGTGTAGCAATGATCACTCGCTCTTCACAGATCTAGATTGAGAAGCCCCATGGTAATCTCTAGTTATCCTTACTCTGTTTCCTCTTAAAACCTTTGTTTTAACAATTACATCGTCGTTCTGTTAAATGTCTAAGTATGTTTGTTAGGTAGATAGGTTGGACATGCTTGGATTTTGCGACAATTTCATGTGGAGAGCATCTTTAAACTCAGAGTTACATTGTGTAATAGTTTTGCATTCTGTTTACAGGGCAAGAGATATTATACTAAGAATTTAGCATCTTTAGCAAAGTAGTTGACTATCTAGAAATAGAATATAGCTTATAAATATGTTGCAAACTTAAAGCATCTAAATATAGAATAGTGATAAATCAGAGATGGAAATAGAAATAATTTAAACTATTACACAAGATATATGTGGAGAAACCCTTGCGAAAAAAGTTCTACACCTAAAGAGATCCTAAGCTTGTATTAGTCTTTCAATAGAGTTACATCAATACACTTCTCTCTCTAAATTTTTGTAACTCTTTGTTACTTTTGCAACCTGCAAAACAACTTATTTTCCTCCTACTCCAAACTCTAATACATAGCCAAAAGTAATACAAAAAACTATAAATGGTTTACAATACCATGGACTAAAACCATGAGCCAAGTGATCACATGCAAAAGATGCATCATGACAAGTGTCTAGGAGTCAGAAGGGTAAGACAAGTGGTTTACAATACCATGGACTAAAACATCTATAGAAGGGGAAGAGCTTTGAGCCTCCACGCTCAGACTTAAACAATATTGCTTATCTTGAGGAGGGAAACAGCATAAATGACACGACAGAGATGGTTGCCACAGTCTGTGCTCTAAGGTTTCAAGGCAATTTCCTAATTGCAAGTATGTGCACCCATCAATGCACCAGGAAGAGAAAGATGATAACAATGCTGCTCCTGCTAAACAAACACTTTCTCTCATTGACCGTGGACTAGACTCCAAGATTAAAACCAGAGGAGATGATGAGTAATGGATGATCATAATGAGTAGATGAAAAAACTTTTTGATGATATGGTGTATAGCTAGTTTAGAAGCATGGCAAAATCTAATACCATGATCCGTGTTTGAAGCATACAACAGGAATGGAAGGGAGATAACAGGAATGAATTTATTGTTGTGGCAACTATTTGCAGCAAGGATTAGCTAATGTACATAATGGGATTACTTTATTGCAGGATCAAATTAACAACAATTTATTGTAGATCCTTAAGATTTGATAGAATTAAAGCAAAAATAATAGCAGAATAAAGCAGACCCACAAATAACAGAACAACATAAAAAACGCCAACTGGCTAATTATGCTTTGAAGGCATAATCATTAGCAGAGGACTGATAAAACCTTTATGCTAAACATATTGCCAGGAAACATGGATACATCTCAATAAATGAAAAGTAGCTTCAAAACAGGGGAAATGTAAATTTTTAAAATCGATCTCTGGCACTCCCAATCAGTTTCAAAGAAATGAAAAATTCCCTATAATGGGTGTGCCTTTAGGTATCGGTTTGTTTGAGGATGTTGTGCAATGTAGTTTTGTTCAAGCCACGGAGTAAGTTATCCTGTTTTCAAAAGCAAATGCATTCGACAAGAAACACACTGATCTGCATTCAGATGTTGAAGACATACCTCAAGACTTGAAGATATTCAAGAACAGACAACAGGGCAGCAAGCTGTCCAGGAAAGCACATCAGACATATCAATTCTACTCTGTCACCCAACTCTTTCTTTATTTCTATTTAGGTGTTCTGCCTCCCACTCCTCTTGAAGTTGCGCCTCTTAAACCAATCCTAAAAAGACCAACTCAAGCATGCCAGTTTGTGTAAAAATAGGCAAAGTCAGTGCTGTACTTGTCTGCAATGAGTATTAATACCCACAAAAGAATCAGTCAAAGTGTACGTGCAAAGAGCGTGAAATCTTATTCATATTATTCTAAGAGATTCTGTAGTTTCAATGTCAGGGCTTGTGGATTCTCAGATTTGCAAGACAAAATAGCTCAGACACCCAAGGGCAAATACCTATCATATTTTGGGTTCTTGATTCTTTCTTTTCGGCATCATGATTTTGTAGTTTTTAAGGGCAAATTCCATGTAAAGTAAGTCTACGCAAAATGTGCTATAAATTATTTTGCTGTTAAGCATTAATCACCCTACATGCAATGATCTTACCAATTAACTAGCTGCAAGAAATTAATTCGAAAAACCATAGGATGAGGCCTGAGATAGATGTCAAGGTAATGGGAAGACAGAATTGAGAGCACCATATAAGAGGACCCAATTTAACTTTCACACTCTTAGCAGGCTGAGGCCCTTCATTCTCAACCATTGAATGCATCTGATCAGAGCCCTCAAATCAGTCTTGTCCCTCTGCAACATCTTCACACCATTCCCTTGAACAATCGGCTTGTGCAGAATAGAACCAAAGAGGATAGAATAGCTTGGCTCCACCATCTCGTACAGTTGTCAGCATTTTCTTGAATGGCAGCAGTAAAAGGAAGAGTTCAGAAAAGCAAGAAAGCTAGAAGATCCTCCTCCCTCTGCCATGGTTTTGCGCATAAGCAGGTGGCCCCTGCTATCTGCGATTTCTTCCAGTGGGTGTTGTCGAGAAGAAGAAGAATTGATCATTATTTGCTCCTCGTCCACAGGGATCTTCACAATATGATGATCACCACAAACTCGCTTCGCATACAACAGGGATCGTTATTTGCTGCTATTTGCTCCTCGTCCACAGGGATCTTCACAATCCAACAATCAGAATGTTGCTGCAGAGCTTTGAAAGCTTAATTTGTAGAATTTGAAAGCATGAAGAGCCTTCAGCGTGCAACGGCTAGTTTGTTTTTTTTGTTATTTTGAATTGTTGCTTTTTTCTTGTATGTTGTTTTTACTCATCATACCCATGTCCATTTCCCTTACAATTTGGCCCCTTCTAATAATGTGTTTTTAATATAATAACAAATTTATTATTAGTAAATTATTAGACAAATTTTGTTTGCAATATCATTTTACTATTCTTATTATTAATTATTTTTAGAAATTGGTTTCAATTTTTAGAATTTTTATTTATCATTGTAGATCAAATTTATGGTTGTAAAATTGATTCATAGTAGTTTTGTAATTATAATTTTTAATTTTTTTAAAATTTATATTTACATCTTGCCAACCATTGATGTTCAATCTAGTGTATTTTTTGTGTTGATTCAATTGTGCTATGTTATTGTATTTACCATTGATTTGCTCATTTGAAATCATTGGGAACACCTTAAGAATCTAATGATAAAAAAAAATTAAAGAACATCAAGAACACCATGCAACATTATTAAAAGCTACACCATCGTAGGTCAATTGAATGCTTGATTATTGTCCTCGACCATTATTCTCGTTATAATCGCTTCCTCTAGAATTATGACTTAAGAGAACATGACCCTCATGATTAAGTAGATTCCCCAAATGTGTGTAAACCTACCTATTCCTTATTAATATTTACACATGAAAAGATCAAGGTGAAGTGTTTCCAATCAACCACATTTATGTCAATTCATTCTTGCTGATATAGGTTTAAGTATATGTGCCAATTCACTTTTGTAGGCATGGATCTAAACTAGAACAACATATAATCAATTTATAAATTATATATTAAAATATATTTTTAATCAATACCTTAAAACTCTAGCATTTAATGGTTAATGAATTCCTAACATCTTTCATATCACTTTTCCGTCTTCAAAATTTAACTAAGTGTTGTATTTTATTCGTTTAAATTTCATATTTATAATTCCATTTTAATAGCTCTTAAATCCTTTATTTCATTATTTTCTCTAGGTAAATTTAGTGGAAGAACACTTATTTTTCATTGCATTTTTGAGAACCTAAATTTCTTACACAATAATGTGTTTTTTTCTACTTGATGGCTTTGATCTACTTCAAATGCAAGTTACCCTATTCATTCTTCACAACATAAAAAAGAATATTGTTCTGTAGGAGAACAATAAATGGTACCCTATTCATCCTTTACAACATAGGTAGGTGATCCTTTAGTGCAATAAACTCTTCATCAATCGTGTCTTTGAACTTTTCCATGACACTAGATTCAATGCTTACCTTGTGATAGCATTACATGAATTCTCTGATCAATCTTTCTCCTTGAGACTACAAGGAGTAGTTGTACTCACCACTTCTCCTACATCACTGTGATGAGATCCTCTATCGATTTTTGCTAGGAGGTTTGGGCTAGTGCATTTGAGTCCACTAGGCTAATGAGGTATTCAATGCACATATTGATAACTCACCCTAGTTACTAGAAATTTGGTTTTCCTAATAACATTGTATCTTTTGTACTATCTTAATCAACTAAACATATTCTATCCAAATTGGAAGTTCCAACTTCAAATCCTTACCATCCATAGTCATGGCAACAACTCTATATCATGATTTATACTTACACTAAAATATGGTATTCTCATATTAATGATAGGTTCATCCCTACACCTAGACCTACACATCGAGGACTCATTCATAATGGCCCTTCATACTTATGACTTCTTAAGAATTAGAGGCTTTACAATTCATACATAACATAAAGTCATCATCCTCACATTTGACATTAAGCCTCTAACCTTTTATTAAATTTAAGCTAATAATTAAACTAATTCTTCAAATCAATCCATAAATAATAGTACTCTAACAAATACTTTCTAGACAATTATTACCTTTATGCCAATATCAATGTATGAACACACAAATCTATATATAGTGATTACCTAATACATGCATCACATTTACACACTGTGATTATCTCATACATACAAAACATGTACACAATGTGTTTAAATCATGAATATATTATATACATTAAATGTGATAACTCATGGATGCATCAAATATACACATTGAAAATTGATTATGCATTCATCACATAAACATAGTGTGATTAGCACATGTACCCCATGCAACTAGCTTATGCATACATCACATATATATAATGAATAGCCCATCCATAGACATACATACACAATGTGAATTTAACTCATGCATTATGACATATGTATTGTGTGGCTTGCTCATGCATACAACACACATACACAGTGTTAATAACTCAATATAATTATATGTACACATAGTGACCAACTAGCAAAAATATTTGGTTAGAACCTTACTACAAGCAACTTCCCCTTTACCTAGAACTCTCTAATGCATAATCCCTTAAATACATCCCAAACAAAAATAATAGTATTAGTTCATCCTATGCTACACTATGGGTCCCATCATGTATACCAATTCACCATCAACTATGAAGACAAGTGAGCATCCTTACTAGTGATAATCACCAAAAAGGCACAACTATAACAAAAAACAACACATTTGGCTATTAATAACATTTTCATAGATTTTTGAACCATGTGAGTCAATGGATCTTAATAGATATTACCTCCATGTCACTAGTGAAAGTCCCACTTAGTATGAGGTAGCTCTTGCCATCTATCACCTACATGGTACTAGTGAAAGCTAGTTAAGCAATGTCATACAATGGGTGAATCTTAGCATTCATCATCTTCATTCCATCAGTGATAGTTAAACTCTAAGGTATGAAAATTGCTCCTAACATATTTCACCTACACAATACTAGTGATATTCAATAAAACCCCTTGTGTATCATAACAGACATGGCTCCTAGAATATTGGTGAATGACATCTAATCCATAATATATAATGAATAAATATATAGCATCCATCACCTACATAGTGCTGGGGATAGCCAACTACCCATGTACCTATAATAGACTCGACTCTAAAATGTGGGTCCATCTTATAGTCAAGCGTGCATAATCAAGATATCACAAGGATCCACAAGAACTTGGTAGGTTGTTTTTTTCACATACAAATATAAAGTGACTGATATAAACCTATACACATAGTCTCATAGGTTTTTCGAAAGCTAAACAATATACCATATTCAATAATGCTCACTATTACTTTCCCACTACTTGCAATGGAAATTATAAGGAGATCTATCTTAAACTCAACATATATCCATGCTAATTAATATTTATAGTAGCTAGATCATCTGCACATAATAATGGTTTTTCAAACCATTAAATGAGAATTTGGCTTAATTCAACATAATTAGTAAACAAAATTTTTGTATGTTTGTATAACTCATTCATAGCAATGCCATATCTAAGTTTATCATGCTATTATTTATTGGAAGAATAGAACTCACTAAGTCTTGAGCCTAACATATACCTTCCTATACTCCTTATATAGCCAAGACACATCGTCATAGTGTTCAACACATAAACACTAATTATTTTTGTTCTAACAAGTCTAGAGGCGTTCTCATACATTCACATTAGAGATAGACCGTTGTGATGATGACTCTAAAACTCCATCCAAGAATAGAGGATATGTTTGAAAGGAAAGCACTACAAACCTCAAAGTAGATAAACTAGATGAGGATGGGTGCCTTTTTTTGGCTCATACCTATACAGTGGGGACATATTAATTGGGAAGATGAATTCATGACTATTCAAGGAGAATTTTAGCCTTAAGCTAGAAACAATAATAGGAGGGAGGAATTATTTATTTAAGTAACAACCACAAACCTTGGATTTATTCCTTAAAACTTTCACTACCAATTTAGGTTCATGACATCCTTCACCCAAGGATTTTTTACATACCCACTTCCAAATTGTATCAAAGTCACATGTAGTTCTCCTCACTTTGATATCTCAAGGATCAAACACATAGAATTCCTAAACCTTAGCTTTGATAACCACTCAAGAAAATTTTCACATAGAAGTGAGATAGTATATGAGGAAGACCTTAGAAGGGATTAAAACCATCTAGTGCAACAAATCACCATTTACCAACATGGTCAATCTGAAATACTCATTATTCCTAAAGTTTTATTAATTAATAATAAAATGAAAAATTCCTAAATTATTATTTCATATATCAACAAGGTTCCTTTAAATGATCCCCAACAAATAAATAATTCTTACTAGTATTAAAAAATCTAAGCATGTTCCTAGTTTAGCAAGCATATCCTAAATCATTTTCATCCAAGGGCATCAAGATCTCAAATTAGACCTCATCTTGTTATAACTCATAAAGTTCAACATGAACCTCCTAAAGTCCCTTACAAAATCATGTCTCATTAACGCATAGGCTAGGTTGGTTACTTATAAATAATAAACAACCAAATTGTGACCCTTTCATAAAACTCATAATGCTCAAAATTCTAAAGTAATCACCAGTTCAAGTCTCTACACATACCCATTAGGATAAATAGCTCGTTTCATACTAGCTCTACCACCAAATTTTGAGCCCCTATTGTAGGAACTTCTTTTGTTCTCTATGAAGGAATATGTGTTGGAAAAGGCTAGCAAGAAAACTGATGCTAGTCCTCTAAGTGTTAATGTGAGTAATATTTGGATTAATAGTGTTAAAAGTTCTTCATTCACTATTTTGAGGTTTAGGCATATTTTTGTCATTGTGCATTTTATGAAACATTTCTATCAACATATCAAGCATCAAATCAAACTTCCTTTCTACCCGACATTGATATTTTCTTCCGTATTAGTTCTCTCTTTTTTTTTCTACCATATGAAACTATTCTCACAATATTTAGACTTTGTTGTCCAATCACAAATTTTGAAGATGGAAACACAACTTTTGATTTCTCTTGGAACTGATACTATTTTTTTATTTCTCTTTGATATTATGTGTTTTCTTTGTCATTGGGATGAATAAGAAAAAGAGTTCTAGATGCAAAGGATTATCTCTAAAAAATGGGTTGGAAAAACCACTAGCTCTAATACCACTATAATATAACCTTTGTAGGGTGTTAGCTTAAATCCATATAAAAAAAAGTATTCACTCTAATTCTAACTCTTTCTTATCACCCAATTCCTGATGTAGACAAAGCAAGAGTTTACAGAGATTAAAATGAGAATATAGGAATCACATGAAAGATATTGGTGGCTTGCCATCTAATTTACAAATAAAACAAATCATAGAATCAATCGAGTCAAATTGGCTAATAATAAATGCAAATTACAATCAAACCAAACTAGTTCAATGCAAGTGAAATTATTTTGACACCAAAAGGGAAAACTAATTCACTTGATTCCACTACACACCATACAAGACAAAAAAATATGTATATACTTAAAATGAAAGAAGGATCTAATAGATAAACCAACCTGAACATATTATAATAAAAAGAAATTGGGATCTAATAATAAACCATCCAAGATCTTTGAAATATCAAATAATGATTATAAATCGTCTAGTAATTTACAAGATTCGATTCCTTTGATGAAATAACTAAACTTTAAATGATAGTACACAACAAACTCAAGTAAATAAATTAATGCATAGAAGGATGAAAGCAAACTAGAACATTTACAAAATAAGGTGAATACCAAATAAATAGGAGAAGGCATTCTAAACATTCATAAATCGTTGTCATTGAAAACCAAAATGTAAATAATAAAGTAGTTGTCTGGTGAATGATTTGAAAAAATCACTATAGAAAAGGATAATAACCCCCTAATGAGACTTCCAAATGACCCTTGATTTAGAATTGATGCACTTGATTTTAAAAGGTAGTATGGAAAATGAACCAAGAGAAAATGTCATAAAACTATGCTATTCACTGAAACATGCCAAAACTTCATACACAACCCTGTAATGAATTTTATGGACTAAATATTAGTGCTAGAAGCTATGATCAAAACTAGTGATCTAGAAAATTCACCAAAATAAGTAAAAACTATAGTATCCAACTCAACAAAAATACATAAACTATTGCTATATATAATTGAAAGACTTTAATTAGCTAGAAATATTCCAATCACATCTTTTATTCTACAAAAACTCTTGTTAAACATTGTTTTGAGCACTTGTATTCAAGCAAACAAATCCGATGAAAAAAATCCCTTTGGACCTAGAGAAAAATATCACTTAGAGGTTGTGAATGACCTTTCATGGTTGTGGATCTAATTGTTTCAAGTTTGTATAATTTGCATTTTGTTGTGGCTTTAAGTAGTATAGTTTAGGTGGTTGTTATTGTGATGGTTGTTCTATTATATTTGCAATTGTTGTTGTAGCATACTTTGATTATCTCAAATATTATTTAATTTTTTTTAAAAATCTAGAGTTTATCAATAATTTGTTGGCCCATTTGTTCAAATTGGGTTCTTAATGTTGTGTAAACTTAGAAGAAAAATTGGGGTTTTGCAAGAATTGGTCAAATTTTCCAAATATGAAATTTATTTGTTAAAAATATTTGTTGGGGTCATTATAGTGGTATTGATACAAAGGGGAAGGACTCAAAACAAACACATAAACACTTCCCAAACAAGATTTCAACACAAAGGGTTCAAGCGTGCACATTAGTTCATTCTAGGTAATGTGATCCTAAGCCTAAACATAGCGGTAGCATACCAAATGGCACTCAACCTTTGAAAAAAGCCTGGAATAAGGGTCACTTGGTGTATTCATATTTGTTACAACATCTCCAAGGGGTTCCCACACATACATAGCCTCAACCAAACAATTGACACAGTGAACCAAGAAAACTAGAGTTGTCGTCACTAGGTGTATTAAGGGTAATGACTCCAAGCAAAGGTAAGAATGCTTTCATATTGAACCCAAGCTTGTGTAGACCTATTACCACGTCCCCAAATGTTTCTCTTTTTCATCAACTCAAATACCCCTCTAGGATTCAAACCATACACTACTTGAAAAGGACTCTTTCCAGTACTATTGTTCATAGAATCATTGTAGGAAAACTTTTCCTGAGGCAATACAAGATCCCACTGAGTAGAATGTTCTTTAGAGAGACATCTTAAGAGCTTTCCCAAGCTTCTATTAACCACCTCAGTCTTCACATTAGTTTGGGGATGATAGGAATAACTAAAACTAAGGTTGGTGCCAAGTTTCTTCCACAAGGTCCTCCAAAAATGCCCAATGAACTTACTATCTTTGTCTGAAACAATACTGAGAGGAAAACCATGAATCCTCACCACTTCCTTGGAGAATAGACCTGAAATATATGATGCATCATTAGTGCTTTTACAAGGGATGAAATGAGCCATCTTTGAGAAACGATCAACCACAACATAGGCTGAGTCAAAACTTATTTGTGTTATTGGCAGCCCCATTACAAAATCCATGCTAACTGACTCCCAAGGCCTATGAGGGATAGGAAGAGGTTGATACAACCCTGCATTGGTGCTACTTCCCTTTTCCCTTTGAAAAATAGTGTATTTTTCTATAAACTTCGTTATATCAGATTGTATTTTAAGCCAAAAATAGCGCCTTCTTAACTGCTCCAAGGTCTTATCAAGGCCAAAATGACCTGCAAGACTACCACAATGCTTTTCCTTTATCAAATTATGTCTCATTGAACATGCTTAGGTAAACAAAGTTGTGCCCCTTTGAATAGAAAACCATCTTGAATTAGAAAATCCAACCATTTTTCATTTGTGTTGTTGTGAGGCTGCAAAAAAACTCATATATCTCCTTGAAATTGGTATCATCAGCATACATACCTTTTAATGATTCAACTCCCACACTTTGCAATTGAATTTCTCCACCATAAGAGCTCTCCTACTTAAGGCATCAACAAATTTATTCCAAGTTGTCCCTTCTTATGTTTAATGGTGAAAGTGAAACCTTGCAAGAATTCTACCCATTTGACATGCCTTTGACTAAGTTTCTCTTGAGTGTTTAAGAATTGGAGAGCATGGTTATTAGTAAAGACTATAAAATCATTTGGAAGTAGATAATGTCTCCATTTTTTAAAAGACTACACCATAGCATACATTTCTAGATCATAGGAAGAGTATTTCTTTTTGGCCTCATTCAAATTTTCACTAAAGAAAGCAATGGGTTTGTTATCTTGACTCAACACATCACCTATAGCATAGCCACTAGCATTACACTCAATGGAAAAGACCTTATTAAAATATGGTAAAACCAATATAAGCTGCTTTGCTACCCTTTTCTTCAAATACTGAAAACTCTTTTCATCCTCCTCAATCCAAACAAACTTCTTTCTCCTATCTCCCTTTATGGTGTCTATTATGGGTGCACATACATGACTGAATCTCCTAATGAATTTCCTATAAAAGATTGCTAAGCCATGAAAACTCCTTACCTTAGCAATTGATTTGGGTGAAGGCCAATTCAAGATTGCTTCAACTTTGCTAGGATCCATTTTCAATGTGCCCTTTGTGATCACAAACATAAGATATAGTAGCCATGTCTTTAGAAACTCACACTTTTTTAGATTAATCATTAGTTTCTCTTCATTCAATCTTCTTAATACCAAATCCAAATGATGTAAGTGCTCTTCCTTACTAAAATTGAAAACAAGAATGTCATCAAGATAAACCACTACAAACTTACCAATAAAAGGCTTGAGAACTTCATTCATTAGTCTCATAAAGGTACTTGGTGCAATGAAGAGACCAAAAGGAATTACAAGCCATTTATAGAGCCCTTCATTTTTTTTAAATGTTGTCTTCCATTCATCACCTTGCCTTATTTTGATTTGGTGACACCCACTCTTAAGGTCTATCTTGGAAAAGTAGCTTGCTCCACTTAGAAAATCCGTCAAATCTTCAATCCTTGGAATTGGGAACCTATACCTGATTGTGATCTTATTTATGGGTCTAGAATCAATGCACATTCTCCAATCTCCTCCCTTCTTGGGTGCTAGGACAGTGGGAATTGTGCAAGGATTGAGACTTTCTCTTATTAGCCCTTTATCAAGCACCTCTTGCACTTGTTTCTTAATCTCTTCATTCTATTGTAGTGTCATTTTGTATATTGCTTTATTAGGCAAACTAGCCCTTGGTATGAAGTGAATGTGGTGACTTATATCCCTGATTGGAGGAAATGAACTTTGGATCCCATCTACCACTATATCAACATGTTTCTTGAGCAGATCTTGGATCTCCAAAGGAAAATCATCCATCTTAACTACTATCACAATAGACCTAGGTTTGGCTATGATTGCAAAGCCCATTTTCTCCTCTTCCAAGGTCTTGATGGATTTCCTGCTCTCCTACCAACATCACACTAGATACCACTTGTTGTTCTTGGATTCTATCTTTCAAAGGTGTCAAAGTGTACCATCCTTCTCTATGATATAGGTGTTTTTCCTACCATCATGGAATTCCTTCCTATCATATTGCCATGGTCTACCAAGCAACATGTGGCAAACATCCATGGGAATGATGTCACACAAGACTTTATCCTTATATCTCCCTATTTGGAATTCTACCCAACTTTTTTCATTCAACAACACTTGTTTCCCTTTGTTTGTCCATGAGACCTTATATGGAGTGGCATGGGGTATTCTTTTCAATTTTAACTTATCTACCATTTCAACAGAGACCAAGTTATTAGTACTACTAGAATCGATGACAATCTAACAACATTTACCTTGGCTTTTGCAAGTGGTCCTGAAGAGTGATTTTCTTTGGGGTGGTTCCTTCTCCATGAGCACTTTAATCAAGGTTCTCCTCATCATCATAGACTCTCCAACTTCTGGTTCTTTAATGTGTGGTCAGGAATTTACACTTTTAGCATCTCCATTTTGTGCCACTTGATTTCTCCTCACTCCTAAAAGAAATAGATGACTATTCTTCAAGGCATTGTCATGCTTGGTGGGCTGAAAATTTATTACATTTATAACACTTTCTAGTGATTCCACTCGATCCTCCTCTACTCCCAAATATGTCCCTAAAATTTGATATTCTTCTCCTAAAACTGCCCCTTGAATCAGAAGTTTGTTCTTGAGCATTACTTGTCTCTCCTTGAGACCTTTGGGACTTTCCTCTCCCAACAAATAACCCTCTTCCTCTAAAGTTCCTTCCCCTACCTCTAATTTGTTTCTCTTGTCTCCTTCTCAACTTGTCTTCAACCTTTATGGCTAGTTGACCTAGCATTGTTCTACCGTTCTAGGACTTGCAAGACTTAGTTAATCTTGTAGACTATATTTCAGTCCATTCAAATACCTTGCAACCTTATCAACATCATCTTCCATATGGCTTGATCTAATACTTAGTTTGTATAATTCTTCAGTATAGGTCTTACATCCATGTCTTTTTGTTTCAAATTTTGGAGTTTTCTATATAATTGTGTGGCATAATCACTAGGCAGAAATTTACCTTTCAACTTTGCCACCATTCTATCCCAAGAGGTGATCTTTGTTTTTCCCTTGTTCCTTCTCTCTTCTTGCACATAGTCCCACCAAAGGGATGCATGGCCCTTCAATTTTCTTCTAGCCAACTTCACTTGTTGTTCCTCTGTCACATCTTCAAATTCAAAATATTTATCTAGTTCTCCAATCCAATCAAGAAATTCCTCATTGTTTAGGCAACCTGAATACACTGGGAGTTCCATCTTCAAATTGGAACCCTCAGCTCTGACTGCTTTTAGCAATCTCCTTATCCTGAGCAACTCTTCCACATCTCTTTCTTCATAGGGTTCTTCTTGTTGTGGATTGCCTTCATCCTTTTCTTCTTCCTGGTCACTCAAATCTCTTGTGATCACACCTCTTCTTAGATTTGTCTCAACTATTGTAAGCCTTGCATCAAGACTTGTTTTCATTTCTCCCATCTCTTGGGAAATTTTGTCTCCCATCTCTTTGGCCAACCTTTCTATTGCTCTTTCAATAACATTTCCTCTTTGAGGTATCTTTGCGTGTCTTTAATTCACCAAACCAAAATTTGTCTTTATTGGCTTTGATACCAATATGATGCAGAGGGGAAGGACTCAAAACAAACACCTAAACACTTCCCAAACAAGATTTCAACACAAAGGGTTCAAATGTGCACATTAGTTCATTCTATGCAATGTGATCCTAAGCCTAAATATAGGGACAACATACCAAATGGAACTCAACCTTTGAAAATAACATGGAACAGGGGTCACTTGGTGTATTCATATCTGTTACAACATCTATAATGGGTTCCCACACATACATAGCCTCAACCAAATAATTGACACAGTGAACCAAGCGAACTAGTGTTGTTGTCACTAAGTGTATTAAAGGTAATGACTCCAAGCAAAGGTAAGATTGCTTGTCATATTGAACCCAGGCTTGTGTAGACTATTACCATGTCCCTCAAAGTTTTTCCTTTTCATCAAATGCAAATGGTGCATAGATTTACCAAGATAACATTGAATCTAGGGTTTTGGAGCAGTTTGCATACAAATGTAGGCTTACTGTCAATGAGAAATTCTTCAAAACAAAGTATCAAGCACCATACTTTTTCCAATGCATGGGAAGCACTAGGAAATTGATTGCTACCAATTTTTATGAATTTTTATTGGTGGAAACTTTGCCCATCCATTTTTGTTTGTTTCTTGGAAACCCTAGGCAAGGTTTGACTTGTTTACACACAAACTGCAATATCTTTTACAAAATGAAATGAAATCTAATAAAACAAAAAGAATTGAGAAGCTAAGACACTTCTTCAACTTCCTCCTTCACCAACAAGGTCATACTGGATTGTACCAAGCCGTACAAAGCAGAATATAGTCGAATTTCACCAAAAAAATGCAATGTTCAATGTGGAAAAATGATGTTCTTCTCATTCAAAGCTTCTCCAACCTTTGACGTCGATGTTACAAGGCCTATTTATCATTTCCAAATCATTTCCAACTGAAATAAATGACCAACAACCTTTTGTTAACTCTAATCACACTTTTACATCTTTTTGACAACATTTTTGATAACTTTTAGCAACTTTTGCAACTTTTTACAATATGACTCCAAAACATCCTAGAACATCCTAAAATGACTCCAAATGAATCAAAATGGTCTTGAATGACTTTATTGAATCCAATCAAACCAAAAAAAAAAGTTTATAAATATTTGCAACAATTTTCCTCAACAAGTGCATCAGAATGCCCTTGCACCACTATTGCAATTACTTTGAAAAGGTTATGGGGTTGCAAAGTGAGGGATTATCTAACTCTTGATTATTCCTCCTCTCCACCCTCAGTCGGGTGGAGATCTCTTGATTTTCTACTCATTCCAAAGCTTTGAAGGACTCCTTGTATAAGGAGCTGGAAATGAGGAAAATTTTGTTCTCTAAAAAGGAAGATGAAATAATTTGGACCGAGTCAAAATCGGGCTCTTATACGGTGAAAGAAGGATATAGTTCCCTTGTTGAGATAGAGAAATCATTGGATTGGTCGCACACTCTCTATTGGGCGCATGCAGTGCTCCCTAAGCCTGGAGCTTTCATTTGCTTGGAATTGAAAGACAAAATTCTAATTGGCATGAGATTGGATTGTTTGGGCATCACTCCCCTCTTTCCTTGTGTTCTCTGTGGCAAGGAAAAGTGAGTGTACTAACCATTTTCTATTATCTTGTGAATTTGCACATAGATGTTGGATTTGGTTGCTAAACAAATTGGTCTAGTATGGTCCTCTGCAATGTTCTCTCTTGCAACATTTTCAAAGTTGGCCCTCATAGTTCAAATACTCTTTTTATGCATGTATCTGGAATATCAACTCGTCTCTAGTGATATGGAACATTTGGGTAGGAAGAAATAATAGGATTTTCAAGAAAAAAGCCATGGATGTTAATCATATTATTGCAAAGATTGAAGCTTCAATATCAGAAGCGGTGATGTCCTTTGTCTACAAATAGCTACACACTTTAAATTCCTTCTTGTCTTAAGATGACCGACTGCTCAAATCCTGGCCTCTTCTTAAGTTGTTGCATGTTCGTGGCTCGACATAGAATTACAATCCTGTTGTATTGAGAAAATTGATTAAATGGTCCCCTCCTCCAGTTGGCTAGATAAAATTAAATTTTGATGGGGCTTCACGTGGTAATCCTAGATCATTAGGGGCAGGTGTGGTCCGTAGGGATCACAAAGGTTTTGTTGTGAAGGCTGCCTATTAGACTTTGTCCATGGGCACTAATAATGTGGCCGAATTTACAACTCTAATTATTGGTTTGGAACTGGAAATAAGTAATAATGTCTCCCACATTATGATTGAAGGTGATTCACAAATTGCAATTGGTGCTCTCACTAAAAAATATATTGGTGCTTGGCATCTCAAATATTTGCTCCAGCATTTTCTCTCTCTACTACAGAACTTTTTCGTCTTTCCAAATCCAACATTATTACAGGGAAGCAAATTTTGTGGCAGACAAATTGGCCAACAGGGCAATTGATCTTTCTCTCCCTTTTTCTACCTTCTCACATGTTGATATACACGATTTTCCGGACTAATATTTCTTGGTTGTTGGCAGCCTCTCTAGGGATCTTGCTATTGGCACACAAGTAAGAATGGCCTTCTTGATGTTCTTATTTATGCATGGTTGGTAGGAATTGTTTCTACCCTCCATGTAAGTATCATGCACAGTCCTCTTGACGTGCTTATGAATGACATGGCTTGCATCAATTTTTTCTTCAAAATGCTTTTCTTCATGGTAGAACCATGCTCGATGGTCCCCTTGACGTCTTGGCTTGGCTGGAGATCACTTTGATGCCTGTTATTTGATACTATTTTGATGTTGGATTAGAATACTGGGATGGTCTTCTCGACATCCCAATGCTTACCTTTGTGACCAATGGTCACTTTGACATCTTTTTTTGATTGATTTGTCTCAGATGGTGCTTGATTTGTTTCCTCTAAACGGTATCCACGACGTTCCAAAAGTGTACATACTGGACGGTCTTCACGACATCCTAGTTTTTGTGCAGGCTGAGGTGGTTCCACGACAGTCTCTTTGACGTCGGTCACCTTGGTCTCCAGTCAGCAAAGGCATTGATGATCTGGCTTCCATGTCCTCTGGTCATTCTTTGTTGAGATGGTCTGCATGACATCTCTTGATGTTTGATTGGTAGGTAACACTGGCATTGGTACTATCTCATGGAATGACGGTCCCCTTGACGTCATTGGCTCACTCGGATGACACGTTTGTTCTCATATCAGGAGCACTTATCTGTCCAGATGGGATTTCTCACCTGATCGGGCATGATTTAAGCAAGACTGCCTAATTTATAAGAATGTACTTTTAGCGGCATTGCTAAATACTTTAGTTTCATTCCTAGGTCTTTTCAGTATCATTCCTCCTCTGTGGTGGCATCTTCAATATTTGACATGTGTATTGAGCCTGCCTTGAGGTGCTTTGGCTCAGCGTAACTTGGCTCCTGGTATTGAGGTAGATGAATTGGTATTCGTGTGTAATGCAAAGTACGTGGTGCTCACATGTTTGGGAATTTAATGCCTGTCATTTGCTCCTTGGGTGGTAAAACTTTCGACTACTTAATTGGGTGTGGTGACATGTTCTGTTTTGAAAGGAAATGGTTCAGTGATAGCTATCTTCCAGTTTTTCTTCTTTGGGTTTCATTATGGATAGCCTCTTTCGCTTCTTCATCCTACCCAATTTTCTAGAAGTCATGGTTTGGTATCATTGAGTTCCGGATTTGATTCAGATATCATTTGTTGTGCACTATCCGCAATTGGAGGCAATTGTGAAAGTTTTAA